>JAQGDQ010000026.1:0-600000 GCA_030141605.1 Tubiluchus corallicola
AAACTTGTGCAACAGATTTTAAGCTTTTTTAATTTGCTCAAAAAATGATTCTGAACTGTAAACATGACTTAAATTTGTATAGACATAATCCTATATTTATCCATAACATATAAATTAAAACATTTATTAAAAATTTATTTTTCATTGCATTTTATTGTGTCTAGAAATAAGATGTAATGATAATTACCCACATGCTATGATATATATCATGATACTCTTCTGGGTTCACATCATGCAGTTACAATATCATGACACAAACAAAATTCATTGCTATGCCTTTTTAAACACATTCACAAAACTAAATTATATACATCACATTCTATTTCTTTTCACACACTGATTCAACAGAATGAACGTTACATACAATCAAATGACTTAATGTATTATATGTTGCGTAACTATGAATACTTCTCCTACAATAATAAAATTTCGATATTTATAGATAAATAACATTATCATATTATTACTTCACTGTGAAACCATTAACTGCAGGTATTCATTCACATGTTGTGCAAATAAACAATAAGTAAGAAATGAAGCTGTCTTGCATCTTCAGACAAAGGATTTAGCCTAACAACAACGACAATTATGACTGCAATGAGCAATGAGGACAAGATAACTTTGGCAAATTTCAGTCATTTGTACAAAAATGATAATAAAAAGCATAATTAAAATAAAAACAATTGCTGTAAATTGCAAAACAAAGGTTAGCTTAAAAATAACAAGAATAAAAAAGAAGGTGACTACATATTATCCTGACACCAATGATATCAAGTTCTCCAGTTTATTTCCACTTCATCAGTTCTGTATCGTTGGGTGCACGTAGTTTCAAGGAATGGTGTTACCTGGCCAACACGGAACATTTCAAGCCCTGCTTGAGCTATCATGGCGCCATTGTCGATGCAAAAGCGCTCATCCGTTGAAAATAATATGGCATCACGTTCACGAGCCATTATCTCCATCATTTCCTGCAGACGAAGATTGCAGCCAACACCTCCTACAATCATCACCTCTGCTGACCCACAATGTGCCATAGCTCTTTCTGTTATTTCAACCAACATTGCAAATATTGTTTCTTGTAATGAAAAACACAAGTCTTCAGCAGTGAATTCTCCACTACTGATTAACATTTCTGCCCTGTCTTCAATATAGAACAGGAGCCCAGAAAAAGACACATCCATGCCTTTTACACAATACGGCAACGGAATAAATTTCTTGCCATTTTTAGCCTTTTGCTCTATATTATAACCAGGACTGGGGTCATTTGAAAGTTTTAGTACTCGTGCAAATCTATCTAAACAATTCCCAACCGCTATATCAATGGTTTCACCAAAAATTCTATAGCGATTTAAAGAATAAGCAATAACTTGGGTGTTGCCACCACTCACATATAATACAGTTGGGTTATGTGCTCCTGTTACAAGTCGCCCCATTTCTATGTGACCAATACAATGATTAACCCCAATAATAGGTTTTTTCCATAGCTGGGCCACAGTGCGTGCTACTAAAGCAACAGTGATCAGTGGTGCAGCCATACCAGGTCCTTTTGTATAACAGATAACATCAATTTCCTCTGGTTTTACATTAGCTTCTTCTAGTGCTTTCTTCAGCACATCTAACACACATGCCTGATGATGTTTGGCTGTATCCTTAGGCAGAAAGCCTTGTCCAGGTGGAGTAATATAAGTTCGACGTGGATTTGCTAGAACAAGTCCATCACGAGTGTAATGCTGTTTAGCGCCCACATCAAATGCAGTGTATGACAAATATGTTTATCGTTGACGAAGCAACAACGACGATGGCTAAAAACGCAATTAAATGAAAACGAGATGTTTTATGATAAATAATACCAAGCACGACGTCTTCGTGCATTGGTTCAGTGTTCCAGTAAAAATTTTATAGCAGAAAACATCTAAGAAATGATACGCATTTGGCTACCTTTAATTTTAACTAGGTCTAGCTCAAATCATTTGTAAGTCACTCATCTTGCACTCTTCTCAGATCTGTGGATTGGTTGAAACAGTGGCATTATTCAAAATTATGCTGTTACCATGACAGATGGGATAAAACAATATTATTAGTAAAAAGTGACTTACCAATTCTGTCAGTAAAGCAACAACTTTGCGACTATTTATATTCATTTTTGTACCATCTCAAAAACCAAAATCAGTCAGTGTATAACTTTTCAAAGCTTAGTCATCAATTTTTCCAGCCTACAAATAAAGATATGTTAGAATTAGACCAAAGTTTAAATAGGCTATACTGCCACTTTACTATACCTAGCATGCTTGAATGCTATTGTGTGCTGAGTGTGCTCAAATGAAAAACAGCAATATGATAGAAAAATGCTCTTGTTGCAATCTGTTTTAACCACAGCTAGTAAATAAATAAAGTGATTTGCTGCTGAAAAAAATCATAAAAGCATTTCATACATTACCTTCACATACATGACACAGAAACTTAATCTTTTCAAAACTAAACACCAAAGGTTAGCATTATTTCCAAATGCATTTATTTTCACCAAAAATCTCTGTGACCTTAAAAGTTATATTCTGCAGAAGCTCGTCAAAAGTTTAAACAGTAATGAGCTGCTATGCTATTTATGCAAATTTATAATAGAACATTAGTTTTGTCAAAAAAAGTTTATATTTTACTGTTTATTAATGAGTGTTAAGGACACTTTTTGAAGTTAAATGTAATCTACCAAGAATCACTGGCAAAAATATCACATTCTAAAAAAAGATGGATTATTCAGGCAAAATGTAATCATGATGATCCCACTCAGGATTATAATAAAATTACAATAAAATTAGAATGAAATCAAGATTTTTGTATATCACAAACAAAGATAAGGAAGCAGCGCAAGTAATAGGTAACTACTAACTCAATTATGTACTCAAAAACAAAAAAAACACGATTGGAGTTCGGCATTGTTTCACCTGGCATTGAACATAAATAAAGAACTGAAGACAAGCTTTTAAAGTTATGCTACTTTGATATTAGTAACAAAAACCCATAGACTCATATTATAGTAGAATACATTACAAACTTCAACTATGTCTAGCGTCAACTGTTTACATGACAATCCAAAGGAACTAACCACAGCCGATCTCTACGACCTAATACTTCGTGAACGCAATGCTACAACTATGACTTAAGCTCCAACACCATACTTATGATCATAATCAGTTTGATAACTGCTCTTCCACACCAACCAGTTATGTCAGAACAAGTGGAACAACTGAACAGTGTTCTAGCAATAATCCAGATCAAACACATTTTTCGCAGTCTCAAGTTTCTATGCCTGCGATAACACTTCTAATTGTATACCCGCTCCAGTTAGTATTTCTTCTAGCACACCTTATTGGGTTGCACCACCAAAGTACTCAGCTGACAAATTAAGATCAGCTTTTGTTGCCTTTGATAGATTAAAAACTTTGACTTTTCTTGTCATTCGATGCCTTTACTTATGTTAGAAATAATTCTTGGTTCGGTTATGTTCTACTCTTGTTGCCATCTTACAATTTCAAAGAAATTTGAATCATTTCCTTGTGATGTGCCATCAGTAATAGTTATGCAGCCTTTCATTTCAGTAGTTCAATCATTCTGTGTATAGGTAAAGATATGCAATTAATGTTCATAGAATTTCCATAATTTTTCTACTCTGGCCTATCCTCAAGAGTATTATTTGTCATGTCATACACCCCAATTATCATATTGATATTCAGAAAGTGCTGAAATGGAATAAGAAATTCTTTTACAGTTCTTATGATTCGCTTATTGGTCACTGAATTATACAACTTCAGTATACTTATTGTAATTTCTTGATGTTAGTGCCAAGTGGAGCATCTCCTTTTTGAAATGATGTTTCTACACTCCAAAAGGTTTGGATGTGACACAAAGAAAGGTTTTTATTGGCTATGGGCATTTGGCGAGTGGAAAATTTTTTGTTCTAGTTTAACAGACGATATGATGGCGTGTGTAGTGTTTTCTGTCTTCAGTTTATTTTTGTCAAATTTGCGATTATATGTGCATAATAAACAGTTGTTGCTTTTTCAAGTGTTCGTTCTTTCACGTTTATGGATTGTTGAAATCGGATGGTTTCCGACAGATGATGTGTCTAATCCATCTAACTCAACGCTTTTGTATGACCTCACTCCATTCCTCCTTATTTGTTAAATCATATAAATCCTGATTTGAAATTTTCTTTGGCCATTTTATACCCAGTATCTTTCTGTACAGACGTCTTTGGAAAGCTCTGATTTCATTCTTCTGGATAATCCACAATTCAGAATTATCCACTTTGACTATCCACAATTCAGAATTATACAAGAATACAGGTTCTACAAGTGATGACAGAATATGTAGTTTAGTTTCTTTCTATGGCAAGATTTGTAGTTTCAAAAATATTTGTGAGCTTAGAATATGCAGTGAAAGCTAATATTTTTCTGCATGGTATGTCAGCTTCAGTGCCTAGTAAACTGCCAAGGCATTTGCAATTCTTCCAAGACGTATTCCCACCACGTTATATTGTGTATTGTTCTGTTTTGGCATCATTTATCTTTGGACTGAAGTTTTTCAGGCGGTTGGTTGCATCTTGTTTCACAGCCTAAATTTCGCCAATGATAGTTCCTATCCATGCAATATCATCAGTATACTGCATGGGCAAGAGACTCGAAGGAGATCCAAATATTGTTAATTATGCTGTTGCTGAATCAGTATTGTATCAGGGTACTTCTTTTTAATAGTTAGCTAATTTATCTATGTTAATACAAATTATACCAAAAATGTTAATTATCATCATGTTTTACTAATGTAATTACATGTATTTGAGCAATAAATTGAATTAAATAGTCGGTCGGATTGACTTTGGATCTAGAATTGTGTACATATGACCTACAAGCTGTGCCGGTGGCACGCAATTTGTTTGCTTCAAGGCTGTTGCAAGATAAAATGTGAAGAGAACAGCGCTTAGACAATCACCTACCGAACACCAATGTTTAACAAAATTCTGAGCTGAATACACCCTCACATCTTACTTGCACGGATAGATTCTGCAGCCATATACTCAACATGTGGGATTTCCTTCTGACCAAAAATCTGACTTTTAAAATCAACAACAGAAATCACTGAAGCAAAAAAGGTTGCCGCCAATTTTGTTCGTTTTTCAATCACATTTTATTGTGCACGTTCAGTGACTTACAGTTTAAAGCTGCTGTTAAGCAGTGGCGGCTCGTAGCTAAAGTTAGTGGAGGGTGCTGCTTCAGAAAATGTTTAGCCATTGTTCTAAATTTAATATTGTATAAAACAAGCATAATTTATTATGTAATTTTAATCTTGTAATTTGCAATTGTAATTTTAAATAAAAACATACGAAAGTTTATACGTTAAAATATTTTTGTATATTGTATAAGTTATCACAGTTCAAACTTGATTAATTCATGGTAAGCACATGACAACTGACAACAAACTGTCTGAGCGACAGTATTTTCTTTACCTGGGCTCAGACATGTGTGTATAGGCACAAGAGCCAAACAATGTGTTGCTGGAGCGCACTGTGCTGAACTGTGAAGCAAACAGTAGTGCCCTCATGTGCGCTGATTCCACGCAAATATAAACAAAGAACTAACAAAAAAATACTTATTGTACTGAATATTATCGATAATATCGAGTGAAAATAAGGTGCTGCAGATACACAGTATAGATGAGCCGCCACTGTTGCTAAGTGCTAACCAGTGAAAAATTGCACGTTTTTCTTCTTGTTACTGGCTGTTGTAATTTTGGTTTCATCAAAATATAATATATAGTCTCACTAATCTATTGTATCAGTGGCGATGAATGGGCATGTGGACCGTTTTACAAGTTGCCTATTTTCTGTGGACTTGAAGATACAAACCAGCCAAAGTTTAGTGACTTAAAGATAATATTCAAACAGTTTAATTATATAGTAAACATTTTATTACTATGAAACCACTGTTCCGTAATATGAATATGCGTTTTTATAATAACTTCTGTAAGATTCACTCACAGTTGGTGTTAATCATAAACCAAATAATATAATTTAACACCAATAAACACTGAAACGATACTAAAAACAGTGATCGTCCGATTTCAACGGGATCCTTTCTTCAAGTGACAATCACACAGTACAGCGTGAGCGGATGGTACTATAAGTATCTAACGAAATTTCGGACTTTCAGTAGACTTCACAAGAAACCTGTTGCTTGTATTGGGAAAACTAGATATCGTCTTTGGTCACACTTACCTGGCTCCCCCTAAATTTTGGTCTAAATTTACATTATGAAAAGTGTACAGCCACCCGCTACATATTTTTGTAATATTGGTGTTAAAGACTCTTCAACGGGCAATCACTACCCCTAATGCCATATGTAATGTTTGGGTCCGTACTTACACACACACACACACACACACACACATATATATATATATTGCTATTTCAACAAATTCCAACTACTGCTTTGCTATTTGTGGATCTTCTGACTCAATCAGATTTTGAAAATTTACTTCTGTAGTTGGTAGCACATTTCTTATCACCATACATTAGAATAGATGCTCTGTCATATCTTCTTCTTTACCACATAGCGGGCACTATAGATCTCCATTAAACTTACTTCTATAATTACATTTTAGTGGTAGCATATTAAGCTTTATCTCTAAAACCCTTTTCGTCTTTTCTGGTGTTAACTGAGTCATATACTGCCTGGGTTTATTATGCTCATAAGTTAAGAACCTTAACTTAGTTTTTGAGTATATATGATGTGCACTAACTTTAATAAATTTTCTTATGTTTTCTTTTACATGCTTCTTCCAGACTGACTTTTTAAGAGTCTTTATATGCCCTAACTGTATGCCGTAACACCTAACACTTCTCTGCATCAAGGAAAACTATTTCTAACTCTGGGCCTACCCATTTGTAATATTCAATTATTCGGTAAATTGTAAAGATATGATCAGAAGTTCCTCTTTTTTGCCTCTCACCGCACTGACTTTCTGTAATCTCATTTTCTAAAAGTGCTTCATTTCTTTTCAATAATATCCTTTTGTACAATTTCATCAGTGTATTTGTTAAATATATCCCTCTTCTGTTGGTGATATCATGTCTATTGATTTTATTTTCATTTGTTTCCACTGATCAGGAATTTCAATTCCCTAACTTGGTTCAACATTCTTACTATGCTTTCTTTTAAATCTTTGCTTGCATATATTATCATTTCGTTGGTCCAACCCTGAAGGTCACCCGCCTTACGTTTTTTTTAAATCTCTTATTACTTCATCCACCTCTTCTACACTTATTTCCCTTATTTTTCTCCTTTACTTGTCTCTATAATTTGGTTGAAAATTTTATTGACTTTTTCTTCTACTTCAGATTCTGCTTCCTCTATTACGAGTAGTTCTGCATAATATTTCATATACTTCTGTTTAATTTGTCTACTGTCACTGATCACCCTGCGCGCTAGCTTACCCTTTTGCGCGATACCTTACCCGACAACAACAGTCCGTAATGCTCTGCCGAATAAAATGTGTCCACGTCAATGTCTAGGGCGACACTAACTACGCGAACTGCTGCGCTGTAGAAGTTTTCTATTTTCTGCCTTTGTACACTTTGTTTTTAGTGCATTTTCTTTCCGACATGCTCCCTTAAAGGTTTGCCATATTGTACGATGAATTTTGCCAAAAAGTTTCCGAGTTTTTGTGTTTTAACAGCTGTAATTAATGTCATATTTCGAAAGCGGCGTTTGTCTTAACTTATGCTACTAATGTACTGAAAACTTCGTGTGGAATAACCAGCGTTTACCGTTCTCATTATAACTAGTATAACTAACTAGCAGTACGTCGGTTCATTTATACGTATGATAGTAATCTGTAGTTCTATCTCAGTATCTGTATTGTAGGGCGCCGAGTAACCCACTAACCGAAGTAGGACACTTCCGGTAAAAAGCGTGTGCTAAATTTGCGGAAAAGCAGTGTCGTACATGGGCAGCCCAAATAGGACCCTGGCGATTCTTGACGAGAATCGAGAATTATGATAACATCATAAAACATAAAACTAAATCTGTTTTAGGGAAAAAGCAACTTTATAGTCTTTGATAATTTACAAAGTTATTGTATTTTTTACAATAGTATCATCAGTATTATTAGCTCCATTAAAATCATAACATTATACTAAGTAGCTAATGCTTTAAAGAGAGAAGCTATGCACACAGTTATTACAGAAATAATTACAAGTTTAGAAATCAGACAGATGCTGCTAAGCCTTCACAACACAAACAGTAATTTTTAACATTTGGGAAAAGCAAAGACAAGTAGTTTTAATAATATCAATAGTATTGTAACATGTAGGGCACTATCCTACATGGCTCGCTAGCCCATGTAGGGCACATAAATAGAACGTTTGCTTAGGGAGAAAACAATTATTTGTCCAAGAGGTAGTGAAATGGATCGCCTGTCCATGAAGTGAGACAAAATAAAAAAATGATAAAATGATATACCTTAAACAAATGTTGAAATCGCTAAAAAGTGGGTTTATTTCACTTCAGCAACATTAATATCGAAACCGAATTTAATATTGTCCGTTCTACCAGCTCAGAATAAAATTCTTTTATTTTATCAGATGTATAATAAATTATTCAACGTGTATCGACGTTTTTAATTATTATTATTACATAAACAAGGACAACGGACGGTGCCAGTACACTTAACGACTTAATGACCTGTCTCTAGTGTCTTAGATGGGCTGCCATTGCACGCCAATTGTCCTACTTCGGTTAGTGGGTTACTCGGCACCAAACAATGTATATAATTTTCTTTTTGTACTTTCCAATATATGTAATGTTAATTGCATATTTGTGCAATAAACTGAATTGAATTGTTAACTCAGTACTTGGCTAGGAATATGCAGTATTAGTCGTCCCATTCTGATGATCCCGTGGCCATCCCTGGATAATTTTTTTAATGTTAGAAACTTACTTATTTGCCTGTAGGATGCTTGGAATTAGTGATGGGCCGATCAAATATGCTGTTCACCGATACTGATCAATCACAAGACAAAATATATAAATATTGCTATCATAAAAACTATTTTAGACTGTATCTTCTTTTTCACATATTTATCACTCAGTTATTTTGCATCCATCCATATCCAATGTTAAGGCTAGAGGTAGACCCATGGATCACCTGTAATGCCTGTTCTCTACTGGCATTAGTGTTGTATGGTGCAAGAAAAAGTTTTTTTATCCACTCATATTCTAAATTTCGTTTAAATTCATGTATTGATTTAGATGCTGTGCCTATAGTTTTGCTGCTTAGACTGTTCCAACTGTTTATTACTCGGTTGCTGAAGGTGTGCTTCCTTACATCCTGTCTGGCTCTGGGTTTATAGATGTAAATGCTGAATTCCTTAAAACAAATGATGACTCGTCCAAAACATCAATTTTACTGCTAATTCTAAAAACCTGAATCATGTCACTTCGTTCTCGTCTGTATTGTAAAGATGGAATGCTTAATTTTCTTAGCTTTCCGTGTAATTCAAGTCACTAAATTATGGAACCAGTTTGGTAGCCCTTCGTTGTACATTTTCTATGAGTTGTGCACCTCCTATAAACCTTGGTCCCCAAACAACATTTGCATATTCTAGGTGTGGTCTAATAAGAGTTTTGATTATCTGAACAATCATTTCATTGTTTATGTATGTAAATGTATGTTCGATGGCTCGAGGAATTCTATTGGCTTTGTTTACCACAGAGCTTGTATGATTGTGAAATTTCAGGTTCTCATCAATTAGCACACCCAAGTCTTTCTCACGGTTTGCAACCACTAATGATTTTATTATGCCTTCATTGTCTTGTATGGAATAAGTGTATTTCGGATTATCATAACCCATGTGGAGCAATTTACATTTCTCTCTATTGAATTTTAATTGCTAAATCCTAGACCAATCAGCAAGAATGTTAATGTCCTGTTGAAATTGAACCATTGACTGATCACTGTTTAGTGGGCTATGCATTTTTGTATCAATGCAGATATTTGATCTGGCAGGTCATTAATGAACAGAAGAAAAAGGCAAGGACCAATTACACTCCCTTGTGGGATACTGCTTAGAACATCTCGAAAATTTGACTCACTACCATTGACCATGACCTTTTGCCTTCTATTACACAGAAATTCTTCTATCTAACATAATTCTTTGTTGCCTATTCCATAAGCTCTTAGTTTAATAAGTAATCTCCGATGTTGTACGCTGTCAAATACTTTTTGAAGTCCAGATAAACACAATCAACAGGATATCCATTGTCAAGCATATGCGTCCAATCTTCTAAAACCTCCAGCAATTGAGTTACACAAGATTTACCAGAAGAGACCCTATGTTGTTGAGCATGTCAAAAGATAATACATGTATCCCTAAAAACTTGAAAGAAGAAACTTTATTATTTATTTTAAATGATACCGTGGAGCAATAGTGCAGCAAAACAGTTTGAAGTAATCAGAACTCAACAGTGGTACTGAAATGCTTAATCCGATACACGTATATTGTTGGTGCCTTTTGGCAGCTCATCAGGAAGGTAATTGAATGAAATATGGTTGCCATATATAAACAATAATATGCTAAACATTTCAACACTTTAGCGGTATGTAGTAATAGTAAATCTCCGGTAGTTGTAATATAACTTTTCAGATAAATAGGTTTTAAATAAATATTTTATTTCTTACATTTTCTTATAAATTCAGCAATTTATAAATGGCGTGTTCAGCTTAACAGCTTACCGAACCGATCATTAATTTTGTGACAAGTCAATTAGAAAATGTTCGCCAATCACTACTGAACGCCACTGTTCACCATTCACTGATTGGTGCTCGGTCCATTACTAGTTGAGATTTTGCCCTGCTTATGTTTACAGTAGTTTTATTTATTGAAGCATATTTATTTGTTGAGGTTTTTTTTCTTCTGGAGTCCATCTTAGTGTGGCTAATCAAGCTATTGTCATGCCTGGTTAACTAAATTATAATAAGCTGTGAAAATTGTCTTTTGTTTTTGTATCATTTTTGTATTTAGAAACATGGCTACAGATAACTCGAGTCCCTCTCTTAGTCTTCCGACATCTCACCCTTTAAATTTTGCAAATTATTATTATCTTGTATCTCATAATTATTTAGAAGTCAAAATAAATATTTTATTCTGTTTCTTCTGTTCTATAGTTTTATAATCTGCAACTGAAAAAAACCTGACTGGTTTTGGGCAATAGCATGATTTTATTGTTATCCTTGTGAGTTTTTCTGTCTGACAGAGTTTCAAGTGTCAAGTAACACGGCAAACATAAACAGTTAAGTAGAAATGTAAGCACTTTCTGTTACAGGGCAAAATGAGTGCCACACCTTTGGCAGTCGAAATTGTCTGTGTATTCTGTGTAGCGGTAGGTCTGCTTCATAAATTTGGAGATTGGCGGCGACAGCATTTTATGGTCACCCTAGCAACACTTGTTGCATGGTATTTTTCATTCATCATTATCTTTGTTTTGCCACTGGATGTTTCTTCAGTAAGTAGTCTTATCTTTAAAGTACAATGGTTGTAAAGTCTCCTATATTAAATGATTGGTTGTTCAGTTTTGTTCACTTACATAATTTGTATTGTATAATGCTGGCCCATTGCTAGAAATTCTTCTTTAGAAGAAGTGTAGGCAAGAGATTTGTGGTCTAAATGCCTCTAAATCACTTATAGTGATGAGGTGACATTGATACTGACGTACTGAAGATGAAGACAACGGCGTTATTATAATTATACTGGTTGTTTTACTAATTACTTTGTTTTTTCCATTCTGCCGTTGTATGTCTGCAAGTAATGTCAACTCCATCAGGGTACTTTATGGTTTTCTTTAACACAAATTAATCTTTAACACAATTAATTTCAAAAACTGACTAGTGTTTGAATAGTAGTTCCATAATTGTCTAATAGGCTTCATTTTGAACTTTATTTTCCAGACATTCTATCGACAGTGTTTGAAGGATAGCCCTAGTATAAATACTGTAACTGTGTCGACTGCTATCAGTGAAAATTTCTCTTCTGGTTCGTTTAAAATCCTTTTTTACATACAATTCTATTTTCCAGAAAAATACAAACTGTCTAACATTATTTTTTGGTGAGGCTAAGGTTTCAGGTTAATGCAATAAGTTGTAATGCAGGTTTGATTTTTATGTATATATATGTGTTTACAATATCAGTTTAAAATTAATCTTATACAATGGATCTTTGAACAAAAAACTTCTAAGCAATAAATTAATTATGTTTTTTTAGTTAGCTATTCCTGACTAATGCATAGTTGTTAACATGATTCAAATATATGTATACTAAACCCAAAAATTTCAATTAGCTTAAGTTAATATGTCTTTAATGTATGTTTTTTGTGTAAAATGTTATATGAAAATGGGCACATTTATTTAAAAAGATTGAGAAACATTGTAGAAATATTCATTGCATGTTTCACATTATTTATGTATGGTATTGCAAAGAAACCGTTCCTGTAACATTACCAATCAATATGAGTTTATATTTTGAATGTATTTAATTTTCATTCCTGTCAAATATTTCTAAAGGTTCTACTTCTCTAATGTTTAAAAGTACGCAAGATTCTGCTTGTACAGAACTTGCCATTCTGTATATGGCACTGTATATCTCACTCACCATGTAATCAGATGTATGATGCAATGTTAAGCCTATGTTATATGTATTTTTATAATATAAATCTTCTTTTACAGAAAACATAAATGCATCACCTTCATTTCCCTCTTTACACAGTGCACGTCAGAATGTCAATACAGAGTGTAAAGAGCCTTGGAGTAATGTTAATCATATATTGCCTGATCTCTGGCGTGTGGTTTACTGGACATCTATGGTTCTTACTTGGTATGTAAAACATTTTTGCTTATCATTTAGCATCATAATTTTTGAGCTATCGCTGTAAAATTTGCTCATGTTGAAAGCCTTGTTTATGCTTTCATATTTAAACTTATGAAACTATATCTGTTGTCTAGTGTGTATGACTGCAGGATGAAGACTGTTGTTTATGTTAATGTGACACTTGAGTATTGAATTATTACTACATTTGAATAAAATGAGTTTATGATTTTCATCTTTTTGTTTTTCTGTAAACGTTGTTTTTTATGTCACTTTGTCACTTGCTCAGTTTAGCTATTTTTACTTATCAATTTTTATGCACTTTTCATTGTGTATTAATAGTTGTCATGTTTATTAGAGTTGCTAGTCATCGGGTTACCTAAGGTGAACAGTAGCTTAGATTGAGATGATATGTGATGTCAAACAAATTCGTCAATTATTTGGTTTCTGCTAAAGACATCTTTACAAGATGTTTTTTAATTATTGGCAAAAATTTATTATAAAACTAAATTTCTTTTTTCTGTACATCTCTTACTAATTCTCACATATACAAGATTTTCTGCCTTTTGATATTTTTGATTGATTGACATCCTGTAATTTTTAGGCTGGTTATTCCTATCATGATGTCGTATTCAGCAGCGGGTGATTTTACAGTGCTAGGCAAGCTACGGACAGCAATGATTGAAAATGCTATATGGTACGGCAGTTACTTGCTTATATTTGGAGTCCTACTTATCTACGTTGCTGCAAAACCAGATTTGAATTTGGACACGTAAGTATAAATCACTCATATGAATTTATTAATAAAAAACTACAACCACAACTGATGCAGTTTGTTTTTCCAAAGATCTTAAATGATGTGGCACACCTTTGCATCTCTGCTTCTCCTCCATTCTTATTTTGGCTTCGTTTGCAAAGAAAGTCTGTTCTTTGCTTCATTTTTTAACACAATTCGTACAACATTAGAGTTTATTGGAAATGTGAAAGAAATAGAGTTGATGTGAGAACAATAGGAAATATTGCATTTGATTTTCAACACTTTGCATTTGATAAGACGTTTGATACTAATAAAACTTCGAAAAAAACTTTAAACATACTTTAAATTTGAATTAAACGAGTAAGCAAATCAAACGTTTATTGTATGTTGCAAGCGAAATCACACTGTCAAACATTTCAATTGCAGAAATTTTAATGAGTTATTATAAGAAATTAAATTTTAATTTAAGCAGCTTCTTAATATAAGGTACAAAGACATAGTACAACTTGCAGAGGATAAATTGTACAGGTCAGCATGCTTACTGTGATTGTTCCTTAGAAGTGAACCACTAAAAAGAACAATCCTTTCTGCTCAGTTTGTTTCTTAACTTTTTAAAAGAACTGAGTTTTCACTCTTCTACAAGTCACTTTAAATGAGTATTTGTTATCAGATTTTTGTGTCTTACAAAACATAAAGAGGGCATCCTTCTCGATTTTCAAGATTAATGCGCAAGTGATGCAATTTTTCAATTTATGTTTCACGATATATTCCAACTATAATGTGCGTGTGACGAGCTCCTTGATTTTAGAAGTTCTCATAAATTACTTTTCATTTCAGCACTGGTTTGATGGTGATATTGGTCACTGCAAGCAATACGTGGGGGTTATTTTTAGTTGTGCTAATGCTTGGATATGGCTTAGTGGAGGTGCCACGTAATTTGTGGTACAGTTCAAAGCGTGGATACATGTTGAACAGAATATGGTTTAAGTTAGCCAAGTTGAGTCTTGAAAAGTCAGAAGCAGAAGAAGCTCTCGAAGATGTTTTGGAGGTAGGAATTGTATTGGTACTTATTAGCGATGACTGTAAACAACTTGTTTGCCATTCATGTGTTTTTTTTTTGTGTAGCAGTTGACAATAAGGTTAGAAATTGTGTATTAGTAATTTCTACTTATCTCTGATCTGTAAAAGTACAAGAACTTGTGGAATACCTTCTTTACAGGATGTGAGAAAAGTAACTGAATCAATACGAGAACATCACCCTTTGCATAAAAATGTTCAAACCATTCTCTCGAAGGTACGTAATAATCTTAAAATCCTATTGCCATCTAATGAAGGTCAGCCTGCTGTCTTTTGCTTATTGAAGGTCTGTTGCTAGATTAAACACTCGCAGCATACAAACCATTTTGTTAATTTATTAATATTTCAAGTACATAAATCTGCTATGATTATACAAACTGATAAACACTGTGGTTTGCATAGCAAAGAGCAATATCCTTCACTTATTACATCTTTGAACCATAGAGGTGCCTAGCTACTTCATGCTTGCATTTATTTCTGGAAAGTTTTATGTGCACTTAAAAGCAAGTTTAGATACTGTTTAAGTGTTTAAATTAACTCTCTAATTTCTTTTAAAGTTGTGAAAGCGGTATACATTTGCATCACATATAAACAACAAGAGAGAGTCTTGATAAAAGATTCTTTTGCTTTGAGCTATTGCTGTTTTAATATCGGCGTTATCTTACCTAGAATGAGTCAAAGTTAACCTGTGTAATTAAATATTTCATAGCACATCGGAAAGCACTTAAAATACATTATTGTTGGCTTTCCAAGATTTTGATTCTAACATCATACATATTTACAAGACAAACATGTTAATTTACACTGCTCGATGTGTTGGTTTAGATGACTCTAAGTGATTTAACTAGCTATAAAATAAATACAAATACGTGATATTTCATTCATATTTAGTGTCCCGATTGGTGGCAGTTACCATTGCAGTCAAATACAACAAGTGGGGTAAGACTTCTAGGCAGATGCATTCTAGGAGAAAATTGTAGTTGCTACTTACAAAAGCTAGTTTACTAACACTGTTTAACTGTATTTAAGTGGTTAGATCTAACTGTTATAGCAACTAACATGTCTAATGTCTAATTTGCCTAGGTTAAGTAAAAACTTTCAATGTTGATTGCCAAGTTTTTAGGCGCTTCATTAGTTGTAGTCAGTAAGTAACATATTTCCACTGTTGGCTTCTTTATCTCCCATAGTTCGTGTACACAAAAATAGTTTACATTTTATATCAGTTGCATTAATTCCCCATATACTATACCTTCATAAAATGTGATGAATTGTACGAATTTTAGCGTAAATGCATTGATTGCTGTTCCTTACAGAGCTACTATACAACTGCTTCGATAGTTACAAGATGAACAAAATTTTAGAGGTGCAACTTTTTTATGCTTTTCAAGTGCCTAGCTGAGGAGTCATAATATCACTTTCTTAAATACAAAGTTATCTTTATTGACATTTCTTATAATCACCTGACCAGTATGTGCATGCATTATCTAAATTTTGGACGTTTGGGTATTTTTATTGTGTGTCTCCATGTTTGAATAATTTTTTTCAGCCCATTTTAAGCTAATGAAATGTTATGTGTAAGAATTTGCACCAAACGTTTTTTTTCAAAATTTCTTAATTTATTTAAATTTAGTGGGTTTAGTGACATTGTCGTTTTCTGACCGACCGTTGTTCCAAATCAAAAATTCATAGAGAATTTGAAATTAGGAATGCCGAAAGTTAAAAATTGCAATGTTAAACAACTATTGTATGCAGTTGACATTTTAGTAGAATTTTTATATTTGAAAATTTAAAAATGCATACTTACAATGACTTACTTGCAACATTTTTAAAACAGTGTCCGGATGATATGCAGAAACGACTGAGATCAGTAAATAATGGCACTGCACAGCCTATGGAAGTGCCTAACGAGAAATCTCTGGCTCGTTTGCATAAACGAACTATAATTGCTGTAAGAAACCATCATCGTACACAGTGCCAGTGGAACTTGTCTGTTGAAAGGGTATGAAAAATTATTTCATATTAAATGCAGGGTGGTTTATCGCATTTTGCTAGTGATTAAATAATTAACGAGTACTACTACAGAACAATTTATTATTTTAAATTGCTGAAATATTACACATCTATCATGCCTTCAAAATTTAGTGTGGAAGCCTCGTGCTTCGAACAGTCTGCAGTCTTGACAGTAGCAACTTGAAAACTTTGGGATTGTTTTTTTTTCAATTAAATTGAACTTCTGAAGCTTACATGCAAATGCTAGTGTAAATTTATTTGCACATTGTATAAAACAAGAAAAAGGATATAAAACTCATGCTCAACAAACACATTGGAACTATTTTTAAAGACGCAGCAGGTGCTAATATCATTCAAGAACATGCCATTGATTGTATTCAAAAGAAAAGCCTGTGAAGCATCTGCAAGTTAATGTAAGATTACCTTGATTGTAGTTATCATAGTCGTTGCAAGTATCCCACTTTCTTCCCTTCTATCTCTTCCCACTTTACTAACCCACTCACTCAGTTTTCTTTAATCCTAAAACTTCTCTTTTCACACTACAGCATTTCACACTCACAAGATATTTACTTCTATGAACCTGCTGCAGTGCGAAGTATAGTAGCGTCGTGAGTTGTCGTATCATAAACATGTTATTGTTGTATTTCTTATTATGTGTTTCCCACTATACTTTTTGTGCTGGTGTGAAAAATAAACTTAACTCATCTTAAAGCGTATTGGAGGATTTTGAGTTTGACTGGAGATCTCTTCAAGTTGTTATTCTGAACATATTCCCAAGATTGCTGGTTGGTCAAGATGCATGCAGTTTCCACACTAGGCTTACTAGATTCCCTATTAATCCAATAATACTTTAATGTAATGAATTTACCTGTACTATTACTCATCGTCTTTGTAACCGTAGCAAAAGCCACCCTTTTTATGAAAATTATTGCTATGACAACTTTGTTATCTGTACGAGTACAACGCAAATCTGTTTTAACAAAAAACTATCTCTTGCTACTTATATTGTGAGAACATCCGATTAGCTGAACATTCACCTACAATAAGAATTGCAATACAGGTGTGTTTCGTGTTTACAGGCTTTTCATTTGGAGGATGTTGAAAAGAATTCAAGTAGCAATGAGCATTATTTCAAGCATACATTTATGCCAGAGCGCAACAGTTGTGTAAGAGCAGTTTACACACCTACATTAGGTATGTTTTCAGTTCTCATGATTACATTTGCATTGCTAGAATGAGCAACATAAACCTCGAGAACTAATCACTTCATTTAGTATTTATTTTCATACCTGAAACAGTAAAAAACATGCTTTATTGGTATGATAATTGTTGAACTAGTAGCAATTTTTCTGGTAGAACTGAAAGTTCAAAAAACAAAAAAAATCAAATTCAATCTATTTCACATCCTTGTGGAAATCCACAATTGCAAATCCTCGTGGATATTAAGTGTTTTTAGTGAATGCATGAGTACATGTGTCTTGAATTTTGCAGTAATTAAAAAGCAATTATAGCTTATTCATTAGTTTCTAATGTCTGTTTATCAGATGTTTCTATATTATCATTCAGTTTATTCAGTTTTTGTATTTTTCCATTTGTTAGGCTACGGAAATGGAATAAATTTGATTGTTTCATTCCATCGACGACCCTTATGTTGAATATCTGAGTTACATAAGTCCCAATGGCATCTTTTAACCATGATTATAACAAAAAAATAGCATAAAATTAACTAATATTGCATTGATGTGTAATATCTGTTTTGACCACATTTGATTTAATTTTGACTGTGGAAATCTCATTGAGGTTTATAAAAACTGGCCAGAAAAGAAAGCATTTTGTTTTGTCCTTATTTAAAGTTAATCAAATTGTTGTTTTTGTCTAACTGGCAAAGTCATAAACTAAACTAAACTGCATATTTTCTTGATTGCAAAATGGTTTAATCAGTAACTCATAGACATAAGCATTGTGCATTTGTTCCCATAAACGAAACTAGACTACATATTTCCACAAATTCACTTGCAATTTCAATTGACAAGAATGAAATCTAGAATCAGGCTAATATTTCTCCTGCTAAGTAATGAAAAGTTGAGCATTTTTCATAACAGTGTTAGACGGAGCTGTTGCTAAATGTCCCAAACGTACCTGCTTCAGGGGTGTGTGAAATAACTTGCACACTGATTGAGCAGTAAACGAAAACGATTGACATGTTAGACGTCAATTTCTGAACTCAACTGAGTGGATTTATTAATTTCAGAATGGTACTGGCAGTGTCTGCTGAGGCCGTGGGTAATGAGGATACTCGCTGTGTTTTTGGCTGTCTTTGCAATCTCTATTACCTGGTCCGAAGTCACGTTTTTTAACAAGAGTCCTGTGTTGTCAATCTTTGCACAGTTCATACACCTTGCTGCACGCAGCTACAATTATTTTCAAATAGAGGTAGTGACGTGATTTTTTAGTTTACTAACAAAACTGTGACATGAAAAAATAGTTTAGAAGAAGAAGTCACACATAATTCAACTGAAATATATGTGTATTGAGCAGCTGAAATAACAAAATTTGCTTGAGGACTATAATAATGTTGATAACTGTCTGTAAACAGTTGATTCTTTGTTGCACAATGAATTCTCTGACTTTTGACCTTTACTTGACCTTTGATATTTTTGAAATTGACTGGAATCATTGCAATGATTTTACTTTGGTAAGGCCTAAAAAATTTACTTGGAAAAAAGAGTTTTATGCCATACTTTTGAGGACCATTCTTCATAATGACCATATTCTCTTTTTCTTATTTGGTTTTTTATTTGTAACGTATTATTAATTTAGATTAAAAACTTTTGTTGTCCAGTTTTCGTACCTGATAATGGCCACTGGTAGAATGCTGACAATGTCCATATCCAAAATTCTGTAGTTTTATTTTTAATTTTTTGTGTAACAAAATAAAAAACACCATTTTATCTAGATATGCACTAATTAGTAAAATTTAGCAGATGGGCAAATCGTTAGCGATGTAATTAAGTCCTATTAAAAGTGTGCAACTGTTTAAATTTGTGTAATTTGTGCATTAGCAGATGTGTCATGAATGCCATAAATTCCAAGTTGGAAATGCAGTATAGAACTTTGGATGACTTAAAAATGACAGTGTTAGACTGTTTAATTTTTTGACTATCTTTTATGTACGTGTAACGTGCCTTGTGATTTTTTTTATTGTTAAAAGTATATTTTGCCAGTCAACGCTTTTTTGTTTTAGATTATATCTTGTGCCACAATTGCATTTCTTGCTGTATGCACTTACTACACAGTGTTTAAAGTAAGAGTGTTGAACTACTATTATCTGGCTCCTTTTCATCAAACGGATGAATACAGTCTACTGTTTAGTGGCATGTAAGTACTTTATTATTATTATCATTATTATTATTATTTAGTATTTATTCGAATTCAATTATAAATGCAATTATGCATGCAGTTCAATTAAATTGTTAGTAGCTTACATAAAAAATTAACACTACACAAAAAAGAAACATGCAATAAATTACAGATGTTAAAACAATTCGATTTAGCGAGCAAATAATGATTTAAAAATTTAATATGGTATCTCATGCAAAGGATATCTATATGAAACACAACTTAGTACGTTGTTACAACTTTTAGTGATTTTGATAATTCGTCATGGTGACAAGCTGCATAATCTTTATTGTGAATATTTAGCAAGCCATCACTTCCAAGAGATATCAACATAAGTTGTTTATAATGATAATGTTCAATACTAACTATTTATGTAAATACTTCTACAATTTAGCATATCTCTTTATGCTATTTTATTTAATTATTTTCTTATACTATGCACAGAAGTCATCTGTTTTAGGTTTTTGTGTCGTTTGACTCCTGCACTGTGTCTGAATTTTCTTGGACTAATTCACTTGGATACACACATTACTGGAACTGCAGATAAAGTTGAAACAAGTTATACTAAGGTATTGTATCTTAAACTTGAACATGCTTTCAAGAGTCACTTACTATTTGTGATTATTAATTACAATTAGCAATAATGAAACTGCGATGTTGTAAAACGTAGAATTAATAGACTTAAAATGCCACTGGCGTATACTTCTTTATTGCTAACAGATGTAACCATGTTGTGTGCACAGTTGCTATATTGCCATATTGCTATTACCGGTAATGTTTACAGTGCTAGCATCGCCATCTATTAAAACTACAATAAATCAGTGTGCTTCTTTACTAAAATGTTATCTGCAATCATGCCGTGTTGCACATACTGTTATGCAAAAGTGTACTGCTAAAGAACAAATATGTTGCGGTCAAGATTACATCTTGTGCCATGACAGTTATATCGTAAGTTAAAAATTTGAAGTTTTTAATAAGATTTGTATCTAAATGTTTAGTAAAAAATGCATTTCAAGATTAAAATCATGTTTCTTAGAAGTCTGCTGCATAAAATGTTGCCATTGGTCTGCATTGTTATATATTACTTAGGATAAAACATTTTGGTAAACATTCTCTGGAATCCAGTGTATTTACAGCAGTTACTAGGCTTTAGTTGTGAAGGCAGCTAGGTAAATGTAGTATTGTTTGTTTTTGCAGATTATGGGTCACATGGATATAATTTCTGATGGATTTAACATTTACTTTCCCATCATGATTGTGGTTCTCTGCATTGCCACATATTTCCATGTAGGCAGCCGTTGCTTACACTTTCTCGGGTTCGAACAGTTCCTTGGTGATGATGACATTACACAAGAGATAGTTGATGAAGGGCGGGAGCATGTCAAAAGAGGTGGGTTATTTAGCTTAATGTAAAATTGTACCCAGAAAATTAAAAAGTGATGATATCTGTTTTTATTATGTATTTGTGCATGAGAGATGTTATGCATTACATAATCATGTTTTGGCAGTCAGTGCATGCTTATGAAGTAAGAGCTATCAACTTCTTGATGTTTTTATTGAAAGTGGGTAATTTGCTCAAGAAGGTCACTGTATAGATAAATAGTCGTTGTCACCTTAATATTCAAGACTATTGTTAACAAGAGTAAAACATTTTGCTTCCTCGTACGCTATTGTGTTACATTTTGTCTTTATATTTATATGAACTTGTAATAGAGAAGAGAAGGAGGCAGAGAAATGAGCATTCCGAATCTCGACGGAGGGATGTTTTAGAGCGATCTGGTGCTCCTCGCAGTACTTCTCTTCATAGCATTGGCAGTGGTTCTGATACTAGACAAAGAGACGTGTCTTCCACTGGTGGGAACAAGAAAGCAGCAGGTTAGTGCTTTTTTGTCAAATAAGTACCAGCTCAAAAGTCTGTACAGGTAGTCATGGACTTACGACCACAATACATTCCGGAAAATTGGCTCAATACACGACTTGGACTAAAAGTCGGACCTGTATATCCAAACGGGTGCACCCCTACACACAAGACGTTGTGTGTGTACACGCACTAAGTATGGTGGCACATACAGTGAATTTATCAAAACAGATAGCGATTTAAAGTTAATTTGTTTAAAAAATAGAAGGAAAAATGAGTTATACTTGGTTTTGTATAAGTAACTAATTAAGCTTCAGTTGAGTAGTAAAGTCATAAGTCGTGTAGGTCATTAAGTCGACTGCTACCTGTACCTGAAAACTCACAAATCTAAAATCATAGATGCCTGACAGGAGAGTGTAAGCTGACGGCTGCATTATAATTTGTTTTTTACCTTGCTTAGTATGCATTAAAGTTATGCATGTTCGGTTTAGTACAGCATGCATAATGTTATTTGGAGAGTGTGGTTGACCTTTCTAGTTATAAACATTTTTGTTTTGTGCCGCATTTTTGCTTGAATGTAAACAAAAAATTATCACCCACGACCAAATCAGAATGTCACCACAGCATTGTACAGTTCGTAAAGACAATTAAATTGCATTGCAAATCATTCATGGCAGTTAAAACTTTAACATGGGTTATTGTCAATGAAATATTAAACACAACATGATTCAGCTAGTTAATTAAATATTGAATTAATGAAATGGAATTATTAGTTGTTTATTAGCATGTTTTAGATAGACTGTTTGCCACTATACCACCTGTTTTTATAACACTTCATTTATGTATGTTTTTTTGTTGTTTTTTAGGCATCACTCCTAGTTCTAGTTCAGAAAATGATCATACTCAGCTGTTGAAGGATGTAGAACCTATTGACTACATGGGTCAGAATGCTGATTTGTACAGTGAATTTAACAAAGAGCCATCTTCGATCAATTCCTCATACCAGTCACGTAATTTTCCTACAGCTGGTGCTCAAAGCAGTCGGCCAGTGCGAGGAATTTTTGATGATGTTTAGGTGATGCAAATTGGTGAGGGTTGATCGATTGATATCGCTATGTTGCTATGTTCAGCTAATGTTTATAAAATTTGGAAAGTCAACCTCTGAAATATTTTATTATTGTAAGTGGCAGTTTTCCTGTCTCTTAACCATGGTGCATTTTCTGGCTCTCTGGAAGTGATAAATTGTTATCAAGCAGCTACACGTTTATTATAATCTTGTGGCAATTATTTAAGCATCATTCACTTAATCATGCCTTATTTGTACTGAAATCGCTTTGGTGGAACACTTACTTTTCAAAATTTTTTTCAATTATACGTAAGCTTTCAGAGTTTGTGCATCAAAAAAGTCATTTGCTGAAGGAAACATTTGCCAACACCTGCCATGATTTCAAAAATTTTCAAAATTTGCTCTCAGAGTATTTCCCAGTACGTTCCCAGCACATACAATTCTTGCTTTAATGATTATAGAGAAATAAATTTTGGTAGAAAATCAACTTGTGCCAAGACAAAAGTTCATCGTGCAAATTTTGTATCAGTCTATCAGTCTATCAACAATCCCCTACTATTCAAATAATTTTGATTACAAGAAACTTGCTTTCTGTGTGCTGTTATTACTATCAAGCCAAGTAGTTGGGTGACTGGGGCTTGTGCATTCCAAGTGGAAAAGTTTATCAATGTAATTAGTTTCTGATAAGCCTGACTGATGTTTTTGTCTAACTGAGATTTATGTATGTTTTTGATTTTATATATGTGACCAATATGCTTCTTAATATCTAATTTATTAATAAAATTTCCTGAGATGAGGAAATTTTTATTTGTTGCATTTTTGTTCTGCATGTGCATTAAGACAGTTCAAGAGAATTTTTGCAAAACTTGATTGATTACATTTGCTTCATAAAAATATTTACAAGAGCATAAATCAACAAAACTTAATGATGTTAAAACCATTATCTAGTCATTTAAAGTCATGTATATATAAATATAATGCTTGGTTGGGGACTTGGAACTTTCAGTAGCTAAATTAGATTTTCACAATAATAACCATTATGCCATTGTCATTTTTCGTTGTATTCATGTATGTTGTGGTGTACTTATTCACAACCGAAGAAACCTAAGAATTTTTGGATTCTCGAGTCTGTCGCTGCATACTTCGAGTATGAAATGAGTTAATATATTATCCTTATTTATTTTAGTGTTGTTTGTTAATTTTATGTTAATGTACGTAATACACTGTGTTAGACTAGAAATGTAGCAGACGTTTAACTAATAAAAATATGCTTTCAAACTGCTTTTATTCGAGTATCACTTAGAACATGTACTTCTGAAAAATTTTTAGTTAATTTTAGGCCTTTGTGGATTTTTTCTCTGTGAATTCATCAGAACTAACAATGTATCCTATCAATAAGTTTGTAGTGAATACTTCTATGAGTGTATGTACTGTGCGAAGTTCATGTTTACTTTATTAGTATTGATGACACACACATTCCAGATTTTTCCAAGGTTCTCATGCTGCATAAAATAACTTGAATTTCATCATTCCTACAAGTTTGTTTGCTTACAAATAATTATTGAACGTAAAACTTGTATGATGGGTGTCAACTGATATTAATAAATGTGGTGAGACTTAGTTTATGTTCGTATTTTTTTATTATTTAACGAGTTGTGATGTATGATTTCAACACTACAAGTTAGTTGTATAATATCGCCATCTCACTTCTACAGTTGTTCAGATAAAAAAAAACTTGCATTGACGATGCCGGATTAAGGCATTTGGCTTGATGGGCTGCAGCCCAGGGGCCTCCAGAGATTAAGTGAA
Source organism: Tubiluchus corallicola (assembly GCA_030141605.1). NCBI lineage: Eukaryota > Metazoa > Priapulida > Priapulimorpha > Priapulimorphida > Tubiluchidae > Tubiluchus > Tubiluchus corallicola. The sequence continues at coordinate 24,884 of JAQGDQ010000026.1, forward strand.
ATTAATGAGACTAGAAGTATGCCGAATTATCTATTTAGAAAGGGCTCAATTAATTAATATGATGAATAATAATACTCTGAAACTGTTTTCTTGCCCATTATTCCAACTCATTGTTACTGCCACACTGATTACAATGACAAAATTTTGTAGGAAATGAGGTCACATCTCCTCCGACAGAGAAGTCATCTCTGCCCTGAGAAAACTTAGTGGTAGTTTGCCAATAATCTCAACAGGCCTCTGGCTTTCTGGACATCTGGATTAGGTATTCTTAATCCTGGTTCTTGAAGTTAAAAAGCCAGGTCTCACAGTGTGTAGCCCAGGGCCTATCAAATCCAGCCTTAGTTGCACACTGAAAAATGGTTCGTAAAAAGGGTTCAAGAATATGTGCAGGACAGAAATAATCGGCAAAAAAAGATATGAAGTGACGTAGGCCAGCGATATGTTCCTATCATGCTCTGTCTAACGTAAACTGTGAAATATAACTTAATCCAAAACATTGTTTACAAAGATTAGTTTTACTTTCAGGAACAATACGGAATTTTATTTATTGCTGTAATAGAATCCAGATCAACGTGCTACACCCAGTAATAAGTAATTATTAAAATATTAGTGCCAGTTCACAATGTCTACAATTAACGAGCTGCACAAGAATAACATGATGAATTAATGGCAATTTATATTTGTATAGCAAGGATTTCTTTCGTTGACATTTTAAATTCAGATCTTCTTACAAATCATATACTGTTACTTAACCACTTTACATTGTATACATTTTGCGAACTATTAGCTTGCAAAAAAGTCTCAGTCATTTTGTGCAACAAACAACTTTACATAATAAAGCCATTTTCTAACTTTTGTTCAGACGCTTATAAACTGCCAGAGCGGTAATGGTACTTTTTTACCTTAAATGTTCCCAAGTTTGATAAAATGCATTTGAACACTGAAACAAAACAGACAAAGTTCAAAACTCCAAAAAGCAACAAAACTTAACAAGATATGCAACAACCAATAATGATTGTCAAGACAAAATTTGACTGAAGCAATAAATGCTATAATTTTATTGCTATTTTAATGAAATCGCGAACAAATTTCACAAACAAATAAACAATTATCAAAACCCTATGATATATTTAACTACAGACCAAAACCTGCATAAATATTTTGCTATCACAGTAAACAACATTTATTAAGTTTTCACTAAATATATTATTACACATTAAGGATACACGATCGATTTAGCAAGAAAAATGTTAACAATATCCAATCCTTTTAAATGCATCAGTTATAGGTACAAAAAGAAACAGCTGTACTATGAGGCTTAAAAAAGCAAAATGTCAAATAACACTAGTTACTTATAATGCAATATGTAACTAATATTAACAGTAAAATTTGTTTTATTTAAATAGGGCCACAGCAAAACTTCTTTAATGTTTGATACCGTTTTTACATACTGAATTGATTTTAATTTCTTCTTGCCTTTAAATGATGCACTGAAAAGCGGATACGGTTAAAATATTACATTGGCTAAAGCTAAACCATTTGACTACAATTAACATTTAGGGTCTACTGAGCTAATATTCACGACTGAGCTAGTTTATGTAGATCATACATGACTTCCAGAACGCTAGACATACTCCACGCTTGTGTTGGAGAGCTATCAGCACAGAATTTACCATCAGCATTAGTTAGTTCAGGCAAACCACCCCAGGGGGATTGCTGAATCTCCTCGTAATGCCGAGACAATGTAGACTTGATCATTGCTACAGTTTTCTGTAGGTACTGAGAGTCTGAAACTTTTGCAGCAAAGTACAACTTTGCCCGCAAGAAATATCCCAGCGGCCACAACCATTCCTGCAAATTGCATAGGAAAAACTTTGTTAAAACAAATTTACTCTTCCTAAATTAAAACTCAAATTGCAAGAATTATTAACATTATATTTCAAAGTAAATTTTTAATAATAACAGTTTTGAGAACAGTTAATTTTGCTAATGTTTACTTGTAGCAAGTGTTCATTTTAAATACAATATTACAACTGATAAAACAATGAACAGAAGGCTTAAACAATTCTCTTTCTGGGAATCAAACACAGTATCACATTTCTTTGTATCACATCAACAGCATTTTACTATTTTTAGTGCAGTGCGCATGATTTGACAAAATATGTGTAGCTGTCTCTCATGATATTAACAAACTTTGGCCAGCAACTCGGCAATACATGGTTCATTCTAGTTAGGGAACATTCATGGCACACCTCAACCTGCCAAATGCCGAGAGCAAGTTTAATTATCACTGCTTTCATGGTCAAACTTTACAAGAAAAGATACTGAGCTTGAAATAGCAAATACACTCTCTAAGGATAACACACACAAAAAACAATGAAAATCAGACTTACTGGACCCTGATGATAGTTATAACCATTTGCAATGTACAAGTCTGCAGATCGATTGCTATTGTCATAATTTCCTCTGTAAGCCCAATCGCTACAAAAATGGTGAAAGAAAAAGGTTACAAAAATCACTGAACACCAGAAGCAGACATTTCTTGACACAGCAAAAATAATTAAATTGTTTACTTTGAAAACAAGAAATGATGGTTTAAATATATCCACCAAAAATCAGTCACCTAGGATCCAAAGTTTTCATGCCAAGTGGACCTAATAAATGATGTTCTGCAATCTCAAGAGCTGTCCAGGCATTGTCCGGTGTAAACAGCTCGGGTGCTACAACCATCGCCACAGGAAAATTACATCGCAACTGATAGTTAGTCCAGAACTGTGTGGCATTGTGAGTATCCTAAAACAGCATTTGCACAACATTAGGCAAGAATTTCAATTAATGCAATCATTCAATACCTGATCAAGTAATCATCAGAATCAATATTTATATACAGTATACTCTTATATAAATGTCAATTAAACAACAATCCATTCTTGTACGGAGTCAGTGGCGTAGCGTGGTATCTGCAGCATGTGCGGACTGCACAGGGCAGCCAGTCACAGAGGTAGGCCAATCAGTGTATAGTACATGGTATATGAATGACTGCCATTCCATACACGAATGGAATGAAATTTTAGGCATTTGCAATAATACAGGAACAAAACGAGGAAATGAAATCAAGGACCATCACACAAACCATATTTGATAACCAAAGTAGAGGTATTACTCATATTTAACCAGAGTATTTTCAACATCCCTTACCTTGTATATTCCCCGCTTATTTATTAATTCAGGTGCCGGCTCAAATGCTGGTTTTGGCCTTCTATTGATCCAAAAATGCTTTTCAAAATTCTTCTGTATTTTATCATCCCATTCTTTGTACGACATCATTACTGTTTCACCTGCGTGACATAAAAGTAAGCATTGTTTTAGCAATCGGGCTTCAAAAGCATCTACAGTGAGTGTAGTTTAATAGACTCACGATTAATAGACTCAATCGCTTAATTGACTCAAAAACGCCTGGTACGAGGACCGCCTCTATTCAAATGTACATAAAAACTGCAGTTAATTGAGTCAAATAACTTCGCATAATTGACTCAATATTTGTGCTTCACATGCTTCAATAAGACACTTTTGCATGACAAATAAGCTTTTATGACTTTTATATCATCTTAGTTCGCTTTTGTCCTATAATATACATAGAAACAAACATGTTGTTTTGTTTGTAAGTAAGAACGTTTATCATGTGCTAATATGCTAGCCTATGGTTTGCTTTGACCTGCCCATCCACTGCAATTAACCACTTTAACTAAGAATTCCTGGAAGCTAAACATTTAATCACTTGCTTAGCCATTTGCTTTTGAAGGTCTGGTTGTCTTTGCCAGAAAGTTTAATCGGTTAGTTGCTGTTGTTATGCTAGGAATGCAGCTACAGGTACAGCACGGTATGTCACGATAGCAAGCAGGATCTTAGATGAAACTACAGACAAAGCTGCAGGGAAGCACGGGCACCACCAACAGTTTAAGCACGCCAAGCACTACATATTTTACGAGAATTTGTGCATCACACAACAACAGATTTTCAACGCTTTTATCATTATGAGAACTTTGTGAGCCAACATCTTCGCGATAAAATGAAGCAGCTAATTTTGAAAGAATTTTTGTACTTTTTGCAAATAATTAGACTTGTGTGATTTAGAGAAGTATGCTTTTTAATTTATTGCTAGCTCACTTATATAAATTATTTTAAAATATTTTTTTTCTAATCTTTAACTGCACAAAGGAATTTTGGCATTACTTTGTTTCTAAAATTTATTAAAAAGCTTTGCAGTGCTTAGTAAGCTGGTGACTCATACTATACCAGTAATACAACACCCATCAGTTAATAGGTTCAGTCGGTTAATTGGGTCAAAGCACTTCTGTTCCAAAGTAAGTCTATTAAGCAGCGCCTACTGTATTTTCTTTTCTTTTATTTTTTTTTGGTGTTGGTATTTAAAGTTTAATGTCATATATAATATACAAAACTAAAACAAAATTATTACTATTTACAAGCACAATAAAAATGAAGAACAGCATAAGCAAAAAATTTGAGTCTGTAGCTTAGACATTTTCATGACTTTTTTAAGCACAAACTCTTAAATCACCACTTTATACAGACACGAAATTGCTGACACAAATTTATGTTAATCAAATACTATCTTTCCAATGTTTATTATATGAGATTTAATCACCTATATTAAATGTCTCATAGCTGTTCTTGCCAACAAAATTGAAATATCTTCAAAGAAGTTTACAGAACTGACTGAAATCCTGAACTTATACAAAGTAAGCTTTTTAAAAAGCGACTTCAACACCCTTAAGTCAGTCTTACATCATTATTTATTTGAACACAGATATTGTTAAAAATTTCTTAAATTTCAGAAAATTTTTTCTTAAACATAAGAAAGAGCCAACGTCTAGGAAGCAACAGGTTGAAAGCTTATTTTAATTTCTGACATGACGATTCAATCACTTTGGTATCTCATCTTACAAGAATCCTAACGTAATTAGATAGGTTCCGGTCATGCCACAACCGTTAACATTAGTAGTAGGTTGTGTTACTGAGTGCCAGCTTTGAGTGTCAAAGCTTGCAATTTGACCAAGGACATGTTGACAAAAACTCACCTTTGACAATTTTCTGTACAGAACTATAAGAATACAGTCCTTTATCATGCATCTCAATTAACCAACGCAGCGCAGATTTACACAAACCAACCAATTCAACAGCTGAGCCGTCCCTGAAAAGATAAGTAACATTACGTCATTTTCCTAGCCTCACCAAATGTTATTTCTTTAAAGCTTCATGCCACTTTATTGATAGACAAGTTAACAAATATTAAACACAATTTCAAGTTTTCCAATTAAATACATTAAAATGAACATCTCATGAGACATGTGTGGATCGCTGACCATTGTTTCATAGGTAACATTATTAGTTAAATGTGCACAATACCATAATTTATTTAATAAAGCCCATTCTAGTTTATATTTTTTATAGAAAATGGAATTTAGCCAAACCCAAACGAGGTAGGTAATTTGGTTATAAAATTATAGTACAGTGTACCTTCAACCACTAATGTTTATCCACCCAACCATAATCAAAGATGTGCACAATTTCCATGTATGCTAAACCTTTAAATTAAATACAGCATAAGTAAGAACCATAAATCTAAAGTTCACTTTGTCTGAAAGAAAACCATTTTAATCATAATTGTACCGTGGTGTTGCAGGTTTTCCTTTGTTGCCAGCCAAATCAGAACTTCCCATCTTATCCATCCAAGTCCCACAGTTGTATTCATTTCCACCAAAAACGAAACCCGTATCGGGATCGACTCCAATGCTGTTATTAAATCCTATAAAAGTAACGAGAAATGTCAGTTTCATGCATTGACCTAATAAGTTAATATTTAACTGCTGCCATATTCCACTCATTAACTGCCTCATTATTATAATCAGGAACAGCAGCGAAAAACTGCAAAATTTTTTTCTACTAAAAAAGCAGATACACTATAAAACTAGCTATAGAACAAAAGCAACACAAACCATCACTTCTCATATCACTGTCTATCTGACTGCCAGCATTCCGTTAATATAATATTAAATAAGTTAATATTTAACTGCTGCCATATTCCACTCATTAACTGCCTCATTATTATAATCAGGAACAGCAGCGAAAAACTGCAAAAATTTTTTCTACTAAAAAAGCAGATACACTATAAAACTAGCTATAGAACAAAAACAACACAAACCATCACTTCTCATATCACTGTCTATCTGACTGCCAGGATTCCGTTCCCTAAACGTTATGCCCTCAAAATGTCTCTGAATAGCTTCAAAAATCACATCTTCCAGTGGCTGATCCTAAACGACATTTCCAAGATGTTAAAATTAAGCTCCTAGAGGGAGAGGGAGAGGGAGAGGGAGAGGGAGAGGGAGAGGGAGAGGGAGAGGGGAGAGGGGGAGAGGGAGAGGGAGAGGGAGAGGGAGAGGGAGAGGGAGAGGGGAGAGGAGAGAGGAGAGAGAGAGAGAGAGAGAGAAGAGAGAGAGAGATAGATTCTTATAAGTCTTTAATTCAAAAATATGTTGTACATACAAACATAGAGATATACACACATACAAAAGCAGAAAAACATATATTTTCCTTCCACTGGAGAGGAAATGGCTTCGCAAACATGTAAAAGCAGAACTAATATGATATTAGATGTAGTGAAAATGAGAAACATTCTACATTTGCTCTTAGCTATTTACGTCTCTTTCACCCAGACAAAAATAGGTCTTTGTTTACATTTGGCTTGATTAGCAAACGTGCAGCACCTATTGTTAATAACATGAGTGCCACCTTTTCTATTTGATGAGCTAATGGGGTATTTTACAACACACCAAATATAAAATGTATGCATTGTGTAGCGAATAGACAAGTAGCATATTCACCAGACAGGGCAATTATTAGTGTTCTCAAATAAAACACAGTATTGCAATGGTGCTTATAATGTGTTTCAAGTTATTAATAATGTGAGTCTACTGAAATACTTAGCAGTTGATAGTTGGTTAAATGCTAGTTAAAGTAATAAAAGTAAAATTTTGTTCATATTTTCGAAAATTCCTGTTGGACAAAGATTAGCTTGAATGTACCACATCATCATGGATAGCAAACAAAACTTCTGCTATGCAGATGTAATACAGAATTCATCAAACACGTCTAGTGCTAAACCAGTTGTGTATGTAGAACGCTTCTGTTTGGAAAATTTTATTGTGGCTTTGCTTGAAATATGCACTGAAATTTTGGGAGCCTCTGTCAATATGTTTCTTGCAATAGCCTTACTGAAATACACACCAGTAAAACACATCAGTAATTATATGCTCATGGCTCTACTTATTACTGATACGCTATTGGCCCTAGATGGGCTTTTAACATCTGTTTGTAATATTTTAAATGTGGATACTGTGTATTGCATCAGTTTCATGTTTTATCACATTATTGTAGCACAAAGCTTTATAAACGTAACTGTCTTAGCAGCAGAGAGATATATGAGCGTGGTCTATCCAATATGGCACAAGACAAAGTTAACATCACGAATTCTATTATACGTTTTCCTTGCAACTTCGGCTTACTCCAGTTTATTTGCTGTGCCATTTATAATGGAATTAGTAAACTGCAAACAGTGCTTATATCCATTTCGTAAACTCCATGCAGCTCTTATTTATTGGGTATCTATTGCAGTGGAAGTCATACTAGTTACTCTGGCATATTTGAGAATTTGTGTAACAGTCAGAAAACAATCTAAAAGATTCGGCCAGATCAAACAATCGAACATGGCAGTAATAAAAAGACAGCAAGAAGCAAAGACAACAAGAGCTGTTAGCAGAGTTCTAATTCTGTTTTTCTTGACTTGGTTTTTAGTATTAATTATAAACTATATACTACAAGATGAAAAGTACGTATCTTCATGTATTAGAAGAATAGTAGGTGGAAGTTTGATAATACTTAATAGTATTTTAAACCCACTAATGTATGGAATGGGAACAGAAAACAACAAAACAGCCATTTTGAAACTTTTGTCTGCTTGCATGTTCTGGAAAAATTGAAGTCAACTTTTTTTGTATTTTACATGACATTCATATTCAGTGAACTGCACTAACTGCACTAGTGTAAAATGTTCATCATTTTGAAGTTCTTATACTAATGACAGTACTATTATATATTAACTATAAGGTGTCCTAGAGTATCTTAGTGCCATATGAAAGTATACTCACAATTGATCAAGCTGTTAAGTTAATTCTGTTTTGCTGTATACATATATATATGCTGTATGCATATATATCACGTTTTTGTGGTATATAACAAGTCTTGAAATCTTGAAGTCTTGAATAATATGCTTCTAAAAAGTCTTTGACGACATACTAGAAGTTTTGGGGTGCACATGGTTAGTATACACGCTGCAACTCGTTAGCCGGTGATGGTATTAGAGGTTATGAGAAGAGGTGAAACAAGCAAATCAAACATGGTGGGTCCGGGCTAAAACCACAGTTAGATATACAAACAGGTTAGGTGGGATGGCAGGCACCCTCATGGTAGAAAAAGCAGAGGGTGCTAATACTCGGAAGTGATCTCTAGAAGTGATTTCTCTGACATCCGGTGGAAGTTTGTTCCACAAATGTATTGCTCTGGGGTAGGAGTATAAATAAATATTGACTATTGCTAATGGCTGAACAAATTTGTTGTTATCTTTGAGAGATGGGGTGATGTAAGTTGGTAAATTTATACCTATCCTGTGATGCACTATATAATGAAAGATGTTTAGTAGCGTTTGTCAACATCTAATTTCTAGTGTTTCCCACCCGAGTTCGGAGATCATCCTAGATACTTCAGCATTTCTGGTATATTCATTTCATACAAATCGTGCTGCATTTCGCTGGACTTGCTCGATGCTCTTGATGTCAGTGCTTTGTATGGGTTCCAGGCTGCAATACCATATTCTAGTTTGGGTCTGACCAGGGCTTGATATGCTCTTTCTTTAACTTGTTGATGACATGGATGTAGTCCTGCGAATGACATTAAGTGTCCTGGTTGCACGAGTGGCAATTTCCTGGCAGTACTCACCCCAACAAAGATTTGTGCTGATGGTAATGCCTAGGTATGGGTGTGAAGGAACATGCTCTAGGATTTTGCAAGCAAACAAGCAAACACCTCTAACAAGGTGCAGCAAACTCGATTAGAAAAACACACATGAAGACATAGATCCAACTTATCAAGTCTTGCTCTTATTTGTTAGAATGAAGCTTGACGATGACATAGGAGTATGCTAATTGTACATAGTATATTAACAAAAATATGACATGTAAAACAAACAATTTAATAGAATTGCCTTGTGTTTCTTAGTAAAAAAAGACACGTTGCAGACTGAAAGACGCAATTTGTTGATGTGTGAACCACAGAAATATCTTCAGTCCTAAAACACGTTAGGGCTCACAGTCTAACTAAAACTGGACAGGATAAAGTTTTCAATATAGTGCGATTAACTGCTAAGTATGCAAGCAGACCGCTTTAACCTGTAACAGTATTTCAATCTACTATTAAGCAACATTATTATAAAAAAAAACTGAGCAAAATACAATCAATTATGTCTTAGAAATTCACTACAATCAACTATGCCTTAGATATGTTGCGTACGAGCTTTTGTAAAATAAATAAACAAATAAAACATAAAACATAGTCATTCCAGCTGCCAAAGAAATAATACAATGATAAAAACTTACAAAAAACCCTGGAGCTTCACCCTGTGAATCATCAGATGGGTAAAGTCTGGAAACTTTGTCTTTTAATATCTTATGTCCATCTGGAACTATTGCGCAATAATCCTGAAAAAGAAACAGTGAAAACCTGAGCAGGAAGTGGAAACTTCAGGATCAAATGTTACGAGTTTACATAGTTATAATTTGAATATCGGTCATCTACATTGTCATCATTTTCATCGTCATCATCATCATCATTATTACCATTTTCTTCATCATTATCATCATCATCATCGTTATCAAAACCGAAACGTTACTCAAAAGAGTGAATGATTTTAAAAACTTGGTAGTTACAAAAACTTTTCTAGTACATTATCAGATTCTAACATTTCAATAAGAGGAAGACTAAGTGGTGAGTCTTGACCTGAGCCCATAGAAATATGGGTGCACCATGTCTAAAATGAAGGTATGTGAAATACCTCCAACTCAGGTAATATACCTGAATAGTGATATCCCGAAGTAATAAACTGGGAAGTTCACTTTTACACCAATTTATATACACATATTTCTATAATTTAACAAAATGTTTGTAATAATTAAAGCTGTAGTATTTACCTTTTAGTAATGAAACTTGTTGGATAACATTTTTAACTTTTTATTGATTCACATAGACTCATTAAGAGAACTCACCTGTATACACTGTAACCACCACCAGACAGCATCTCTACAATTATACCTAGCACGTGTACCCCCACTCAGGAGGTTCGGAATTAAGCCATGACGCAAGCAGCCGGCATAAGCAAGGATAATAAACCTTTAAAAAATCATCAAGAACTTAAGCAAAAATTAATAAGTTAAAAATATCCCTCAAAGAAATGAACTCGAAAGGAACGAAATTACTCAAGTTCGTGGATAAACATACTCTTAGCTCAACACTTTACAAGCATTACAAACTATTACAGTCCGAGCATCGTGTGTTGTGCATTTGTGCTACGTCAAATGCTACCAGGAAACAGTATACTAATATTGAGTTTAATTCCTACTTTTTATTCTAAAAATGCAATCGATAGTATAAATGCAATAGCCAATATAAAAAATATATAACAATACTGATGCTTGAATAAGTTTTATCTGAATAAATTTTCAGTCAAATTTTACTAAACAATTCACATCATTCGATCTTACAGTCGTTTGCAACTAAGTTTTATAAAGTTACTCCTTCATTTTAATGGAATTTTATATTTGACATTATTTTTAACTGTCTAACATGATTTGCTGTAATCACCTTGTTCATTGTAAGCCTGTGTTTTTATATGTGTGATCTTTACCGATATTGTTTTTAAACTTTACCAACTCATTACAACACTGTATGTGATGTATTATTAATATACTTAATCACTGTTTAGTTAATAAATTCAATTCAGTTAAAAACTGTGCGCACAACTTTTCAGCAATTAAAAATTGCACGGCATAAACATGCTGTATAAATAAGGAAAAATTATGCTATAAATGATGGTATTAGTAACAGCTGCTTTTTTACCAATACACTATATGGTGTTAATAACAGAACACAGTTTCACATTTTGCAAATTGAAATTAACATTTGTTATTGTTACCTTGCTTCCTGGAACCTGCCCGTAATAAGAAGCAAACCACGCATTGCGATAAATGTATCGCGACCCCAACTTCTCCAGCAACCAATTGAAAAATGTGGAAGCCCTACAGGATGCAGTACAATGTTGTTTAAAAACAATTTATTACTACCAAGAGAAAAAATGTGGGAAAATATAATCAAAAATACACAATTCGCTACCTAGTAAACCAATTTCCAGGAACTATTAAGTATTAAAAACATACCCGCAGCTAAAGTAATACAGGCTTGCTCCCTTTTACCAGTTTCTTCATTTAATACTGTAGGTGGTAACGGTGGATCTAAATTAGGTGAGAGAATAGGTAAACAAGCACTCTTTGTTTGTCCACACATCTGCACAGACCCAAGACCAAGTGCTTTAACAAATGGTGATCCTGTTTTCACAAATCTAGAAAGCATACTTACTGTCAAGCAAATTTACAATAGTAAATAAGTAAGTAAGTTTATTTCACGTCGATTTTCATTGCACACAAAGAACATTAGTCCACAACGAACTATTCAGTGTACCAAAAATTATAAGAACCACAAATTAAAACAATAAATGAAGGCTGAAGACTTACAGCAATTTTAGAACTATGCTATGTGCCTTGTTTTAATTTGTGCTTGTCTTATCTTAACATAGACAACGTTAAAATATCTCACTCTAGTGACATATGGTAGTACTACAGCAGTACTCACTATTCTAGGAGCATTCCTATCTAAGGTGCCAATAGCTGAATCCATAGTGTAAACATAAAATATAGCATTATCTATGCTGCTGAATGCTGTACTTTTAGGGTAACACAAAGAACGATACATTATTAAGTTAACTACTAAGACGGTATGTAGCGAGCTTAATGTGTACATAGTGACATATCACTAGCAGGCGATAGGTAGCTCTGATTGATTGTGTGCTACCAGAGTGAGAATTCAGACCAGCTCTGCTAGGTTGAGTCAGTAGCTCAAATTGTGGCCATGTAGGCTGGAGGTTCTGGGTTCGAATCTACTTAGTTTAAATTATTTCAGTTGTCCCAATTTGCACATGCCCCATTAGGATAAATGTTGTAAGCACGATGTCTTCTTCTTTTTTAAAGTAAGTTTTGTAACATACGGGAGCAAGACTGCTTAATTCCTGACTGCTTATAACATCAACAAAGGTACCAGTTATACGCGCTCACATTTAAGAAAAGCTCAAAAGGCTGCTTTAGCTAATGTAGCTAAGACATTACAAAATTTGTTTGGTCCTAGAGGGCAATTACATTCTGTTTTCCATTTGCTGTTCCTAATAATATATTACATTTTGTCAGAGAAACATACTGCCATACTCCCACTAGTAAGCAATACTAAACATTTTTCTCAGTGTTCTGTGCTATAATTAATATTGAACAACCACTTCAAGTACTTACTCAGACATCTTGTTCCAAGTAATTTCTAGCAAGATCGTGTATGCACCGAAAATTATTGCGTCAAAGTAGCACGGGATGAGATACCGAGGAATTGTCTTCAGTATGTCAAACACAGCTCCAAACCATTTACCTAGCTGTAACAAGGAGATTTAGCGGTTAAAAAGGGGTAAATTAAACACAGTACTGAAATGCCTACCCATTTAAAGGATGCACTTATTGCATTTATCAACTTAATAGTGACTGCACAGTACAAAACTACACATAGAAACCGCTATCTTTATTGCAGATTGCTTACTATTCCTATAGTCAGCTGTAAAGCTCAAAAGACCAGGCAACTTAAGTTCACTTCTGTTAAGATGTCACCTTTTTCTGTGTGAAAGTTACTCGTATTTTGATAAATATTTGTGCTGTGATAGCTGAGACATGTAAACTCACATTAGAATCACACACTATGTTAGCAAGACATTCATGAAGCATTTGTTACAAAAATAAGGCAAGGAGAAATAACTGAAAAATCATGGTGTATGCGTGTGGCTACAAAGTTACGCAGTAATGGGCCTGGTTAGTAAACGCATGGATCACTGCTAGAAAAACTACACCTAGGCTCTTTCTGAAAGATACACATGCACATTTGAGGATGGCCATCATGCCACTAACAGTTTATTGTATTACCTCACAGGATTATTCTTGATAATAAATAAAGTTCCAGACCTGCCACAACATCAAGTAGCTCTGCTGCAAAATGCTGGATCTGGGCATACAGAGTGCCATACTGCACAAAAGCACAATCTCGTGAAAACTTCAAAACTTGCATAAATTCAAACAAAAACAATGATTTTAAACTGTTTCAGCCTAAATCAAGTAGGTTAGTAACAAAAACCTTTTAATCACTTACTTCCTTAGTGCCAGAATGCACAAGCAATCTGTTACCAATGTAACTAGGCATCCAGTCACCATTTCGCAAGTTCTCACACAACGGATGTCCAAGATCATTTTTCTCTCTAATCTTTGCCAAGATTGGTATAAACCCTTAAGTTACAAAAGTCAAACATTAAAATACAAAAAAATGAAAATACAACATAAAAGGCTATCACGCAGTTAATGAACAATTTTATAAGGAAAACAAAAATTCTTAACTAATTAGCCAGTACATTACATTAATAACTCTATTTAAATACTGAAATAAATTAACATATCATCTAATATGCAAATCTTGGTGTAAGAAATAGCAAGCTATTTCATAATGTAACATACCATGTAATCCACAATAAACCAAATCGCCAAAGTCTGGTATGTTATACACTCCAAAACCCTTGCCATCATCTTTTTCCTCATTATTGCAGCGATACAACACAGTGTTCATATCAGCCAATGACATTCTTTGGCAAATGGAACGGAAGTCAGTAGCCTTCGTTTTATTAATGTGACTCCCACTGTAAGATCTCATCCTGTAACCAAACTGCGCCAGGCAAGTTCGGAGTTTTAAAATGGCTGCCTTAGTTGAAGAGTTTAGTGATACTCTGAAAGTAAAATATGCTGCTACTACAATATACCTTAATCAATAGTGCAGTTACAACCTTACAAAGTCAAAGCCACTTACTTTATTTAATTTTTTTTGGTGCAAACCATTAACATGAAAATTGATTGACTACTGCCTCTTTGACTATATAACTGTACATCTTCATTATGCTTACTCATTCCTTAATTACTACAAGTTGCAACTATGTTACTATAGTATTTTTCACTATTAGAAGGTGACTTTATTAACAACTGTAAGTTGTACTACTTTATTCCCACAAAGGATGCATGATGCAGTGATAATCTATGCCAATAATTTATAATAAATGAGTTGTGACTGAACTTATGTCATTTGACTTTGACACTGCTTATACAGTTGTATGAAAACATGAAACTGTTAACTCACTTATTAATAAACAGATAACATGTTCACATTTATATGCTAAGTAATAAGTAAATACTAACATTATAATGAGAAATACATGCAGATAAATATAAATAGCGAATTTCTTTGGAAATGTCTACCACTTTCAAAGTTACTGCATCTATAAAATTTAGAAAAAAAGACTTCCGAGTTTAGAATACATCTTGTTTAGCGCAACAAACACTTTCTCAGAGCTGTTATTATAATATAAACAGTAATTGATCTTCTTTGTAAAAATAACTTGTCTCAAATAACATGCCTCAAAAATAAGATGCAAGATAAGTTTTCACAGCTGAAAATACTTCACAAGAGCTACCAAGCAGCTACAGAGAAAATAGTTCTTACTTAAATGCAATAACACTGCCAGGTGTAAAAGTGCAGAAGTCTACGACTTGAAGATCACGTTCAGCCTCACCACTTAATTCTGCCATGTCGCTTTCAAACAACCGAACATGCTCACGGATCTCACAAGCGTAATCAGATAAACCAGAGATGAAAGTGTTATCCTCTTTAACAGGGCTGGCAGGCTTTGGAACCAGTCGGGCCTCAAATATGATCTCATCAACTACGCCTAGATAAACAACAAATGACTAATAACATGACATTATCAAAATCATGGGAGTAGTTCAGTGAAATGTGACCTTTAATAATAATTTAGTTCAGGACATAGTAAATAAATAACACCTTAACACTTATTTCCAAGGTGGTCCCATTTTTATTACCCGCATGTTACTTTGATAAACCGTCGTGCTTGGTTAAAGAACCAGCAGTACCATTTTATGTGTTTTTGGTATGACTCGGTCAGGAGTTGAACCAGTGATTCCCCTGCTGAGCTGCAGCCACATGGTACAAAACTTTTATTTCAACATGAATGCAATAATTATAACAAAAGCTTGAAGCCAAAGTACTGTGGCTAAAACAGCTATTAAACAACCAAAGCATGAAAAACAAGCAGTTACAGGTACTCTTACCCGGAATACACAAAGGAGGAATGAAACCAGTCTCTCTGATGTTCAACGGTGGTTCAAATGCCGTATAAGCAACCAATATAACAGACTGGTGTGTATGTGGACAATGTCTTGTTACTGCCACTATGTTTTTATCCACTTGATCAACATAAACCTAAACAATGATAGTTAGCTGCAACGGATTATTACACTTTTGCAATTATCTCCTATTTGATTGCACTTTATTTTCCCACAAGATTGTGCATTGCCAACAATAATTAACGGTATAAAACAAATAAAACAAAGGTGTGAATTATAAAAGTGCAGCTACTTAACAAAACTGAGTAACCCAAAAGTGACTAAGGCACCTCTGAATGTTCAATGTCTCATTTTGGTGGAATAGAATTGGTAATATGCAAGATTCCAGTCTTGCCACGTAGGATTCTACCTCTGCTGAGTATCGAACTGTACAAAAAACCATGAATGCTCAAATAAATAATCATGTCATTAATGTAATGGCAATAAATAATTTAAATTTCCTTTTCATCTATAAGTTATCTTATGCACTCTACGGCAGGCTTACCATCTTTCCTATGGCCTCAATACATAATCAATTGGGGCTGTGAAAACTAAAGATAAAAGGATAACAAATTTTTGATGTTTGTTTTTCTGACTGCTGAATTAACAATTTGACTCTGAAAATGTTACAATAAGTTGTCATAAGCATTTGCAATTTAAGGCAAATTACTGAATACCTTCAGAAACAGTAAAGTGTGGCTTAAACAACAAAACATTCATTTTACCTGTGAATACCCCGACTCTCCCAACTGCTGGTGTAAAGCATTTAGAGCTTTCTTGGCAGCAATGATACCAGATTTAAGTGTGACAGTTTTTGAACCTCCTGAACCAGCAGATGCTTCTGCCCAACTTTTATAGAATCTGCTTTCAGTCACAACATCAAGCTGTAAGAGGACAAAAATGACTATGTTCACTGCATAATGCACTGTTTTAAAAATTTAATCAAACGTTACAAAGTCAAATTTCGATAATCACCTACTTTTACATACCTCTGCTACAAGAGGGTTTTATATCAATTAAATTTAAAATGCATACAGGTACATAATGACTATAGTTACCTAAAAATACCTTAAAAAACACAGTCAAACTGCTACACATCTCTAGCCAATGCAACTAAACTCCCAATCAGTTAGTAAAGAGTGGAACAGTGAATATGAAGTTAGTGGCCTTACAAAAGTAAATCACAAAACATTAAAGTAGTTCTAGAAATACCACTTGATTAACCAATTACCTACTTGAACGGGAACTAATTCGTCATAACCACGTGTGCTTCCAGTGGCGCAGCAAGCCATGGATACTAAAGCTGCACTAGGTAACAAGTCATACACAGAGCGCACCTGTAAAAAATAATTATAGTGTCAGTGCAAAAAACTAACCATTGTAGGAAACAAAACAGAATAATAGAAAAGAGAATAGGTAAATGAAAAATATGCACACAAGCCCATCTTTCTCATTAACATGAAGGCACTTGCACACTTGACTCAATGTAAGTAAAAGCAAGCACAACATTGACATAAGAAATACACAAATGCAATAGTATTTTAATTTCTTATAATAAAATTATTCTGACCATTTGACCTTTCCAATCTTCAACCAACAGCACTAGACAGTTGCAATATGTTTTCAAAGAAATCGTAAGGAAAGAGTGCTTTGATGCGTGACCCAAATTTTAAGATGCATTAAACAAAATTAAGGATTAATTGAGAGTACAGAATCACACAACTCACGTATGAAAATTAATCAGAGTCAGAGTAATGGTAGTCAAGACTTATAATAACATATGTTCAGCAATATCCTGAATTAGCACTAAAATAATAATGTAAAAATAAATACCGTCACACTAGATACTTATCTACAAGTGGCGTGACAGCAATGATAACAATGCTTTTGAAAAGGCAGTAAGGCAAAAACAAAACCTGTACCGAGGTGAGCACCATTTCGGGATAAATTTTTAAAAATATGGTAATGGACTCAAGTTTTTATACCTGAACTGGACATTTGTTATCGTGTGTCTGGTCAAGAAACAGTGCATGAGCAATACTCGGTGTAAAAGGTCTTGCAGTGGGCTGGATGAATGCACCAACCGACTCACCGCCATACCGATATACTAATCTACCTAGTTCATGAGAATCCCAAGCTGACATTGCCTCTAAAATGAACATCAAACAAGAAGTTAGAACAATAAATAACAAAATTTACTTGTCATATTGTGGACCATTTGCCATTCAAAATTAAATATATGTAAATAACTAAACAAATAATAAATTACTTACAACATTAGTATCAAAATTATTACTAACAATAGTACAAGCCCACAATTAATTGAATTTTGAAAACTTGAAAATCAAGAAATATGAAAGGCTAGAATTCACTGATAAATTGCTTACACTACAGCTATTCTGACTAATCAGATCAATCTTAATTTTTGATTAACTATAAGCATGAAATTCCTTGCTCGAAATGAAATGCAGGCCGCATTTCAACTTTTCACATTTCCAGTTTTTCAAGTTTGATTTCATAATTAAATTAAGGGTGGGGTTATACCATCAAAAGAAACACAATGTAGCGAGCAGAAAATTTAGAACACTCGACATTTCACAACGATAGAAAAAAATCACAAATTTCTATTTTTTTACTATACCTCTTATCAGCGAAGTGATACCAAGTCGATTAACAAAGATGTTATCTTTGAGCTCACTTGATGTAAAAAGCTCAGCAACGACATACAAATCCGGTCGTACCTTACGAGCGGCATCAAGAAGATACTGCAGAAAATATGTTTGCAAATGAGAAATCTTGGTACAAACTGCATATAAAATAAAACTCAAAAGAAAACAATGAAATCAGTATAAAACATACTATTATAACGGCATATTCTAAATGCAACTAACAAGAAAGCATGAAACAAACAATGGCTGAAGTTTACAATTCCCACACACAAAAAAATAGTTGGTGAAGCAGATTAAGGTTAAGGTTAGGGTTGGGGCTAAGGTTAGGGTTAAGGTTAGGATATGCAAAATTTAAATTGTGTGGGGAATTGAAAATCTTTCCCAAACAACAATTAAAACAAATTAAAAGACTAATTATAGACCAATGGCAGCTTACCTCCCCAACATGTATTGGTGTACTGTGACAGTTATCAAGGCGAAGCCCATGAAAAAACCTTGCAGAATCTTCGACATACTTCTTCATGTGTGCCCAAAGACGAGGATTATCTTCTGGTCCATTGCCATATTTCAACTACATTAAAAAAATTACTGTTATAATTTTCTTCAAGTGAATTAATGTAACTTTATATCGTAATTACATTTCAGCTAGGATCATTACACATCAACAAAAAGATCCACCCAACAAAAAGTACCATCATGTAGAGATTAGGTCGTTATTATATAACAAAAACCCTACATGTATATCTAAAAACAGAAGCAAATCTGTTCAAAATATACCTTTACACTGTCACCCCATGAAATGAGCTCACGACACAGGTATACCATGCTTGGTGGTTCGGCGAAGTTACGCAGAGGATCATCATTCATTACCCAACCGTTGTGAGCCATAATGTATGCAGCTTTGTCTGTGTTCATCAATTCTTCATCATCCGCTAAGCAAGTATCTTTAACAGGGTGAGTGAAATACCTGCAGAAAAATGCAAGCAGTTAAGAGAAAGAAAGTAGAAAGTCAAGCGATAAACACCAGAAATGTTAAAATTGAAAGTGAATTTATTAACTCTGAGACTACCAAAGAATTTTTGTGTTACGAAAAACACCAAGCGGGATAATAAATAACCCCATGAAAGTTTTGCTTAGTATGCGTTACTAACTGAATAGAATGGCCATCTGGCAATCGAGGTGCTCCTGGTAGTGCAACCAAGATTCTGTGGCAGGTTGGTATAGATATATGAGGCACCAAGGATAAAAAGAGGTGATCCACATTTGCACTATATTGTTTGTGCATCGTTTATCAAATCTTGTAACACATCTTTTGAAAGGTTAATAATGTTCACTGTTTAATTCTAAGACATCCAATTCATCTTTACATATTGGATCTTTTAACATTTCATCTGCATCAGCTTCAAGCTAAGCCCCATGTACAGCCAAAGTTCCCTTTATATTACTAAATGAAGAATGTCCACAAATATGATTTTTCATCTACAATTGGAGGTTTGCAGCACTTCTCAGTTGTCAAGGTAAACATATAGTGCTGCCAGAAAGAAAAATACTAAAATGCAAACTCCAAAATTTTGCCTACATAAAAGAAAAATAAAAGTAATAAGTTACCCCACATCAGGTAGTATCTGTCACTCGTGCTTTGTAAAAAAGCATGAATATTAGTTTTCAACAAAACGAAAATATTATTGCATAACAAATTGAAAAATATTTCATCACTACTAGTTTGATAGTTTAAAGTCACAGATTTTTATAAAACATATTATTTCATGCTTTTTAACAAAATACAAATTAACAGCTAAAAACTCGCAAACTACTTCCTGGTTTTAACCACAAAATTTTACTACCAACTGAATTATAGTTGCTAAACTAAAAATGAAAATAAAGTTTTTAATAACATGATATAAAATTATCGAGATATATTTACTGATCTGAGATTGGTGTGTCTGTAGTGACTGCCTTCCATTTTGGACCATCGGCCTGTATTCGAAAATACATTTGTCCAGCAAGTACACAATTCACGGCTTGCTTCAAGTGAGCATCACAGAGGTGTTTGGCTTCTCTATTAAGCTCAGCCAGCTCTGCTCTGAAATCTGCACAACACAGTACAACCCTAAAATTTAATAAATATCATTATTACACAGGAATATGACTGTAGAGATTCTCTTTAACATTTCCATGTACCGCGGAAATGTAACACGTCAATATAAGATGCAAAAAAACTAAACGTAAAGATAAGAGAAGACCTAACATCACCTATCAGTTCCAATGCCCATATCCCCTCTATCAACATTGAAAAGCCGCATTGCCATTTCCATGTCAACAGTTGAGCCATAGCGCACATACAGAGGATCTTGTACGATCTTGAGTTTATCTCCCAGCTTTGGCTTTTTTGAGCATATGCCCATTTCTGAAGAGATAAGTGTTACATCAATTAAACTGTTATAAAAATAAAAAAGATCGAAAATGCCAGTGTAATACAACCTTGAAGTGAAAAGTTTTTTATTTCCTGTCCAGATATGCCACAAGAGAATGAGAACTAAACATGCATTATACAGACCTTCCTACTCACTGAAACCTGTGTGCACATTCATTTTGAAGGAAGTTGCAAGAAAAACTGGTTTAGTAAAGCCCTAGCATTAAACTACCCATACAGACCCATTCACTAATTCATTAAGTGTATGTGGCCCATTTAACAAGCAGATCTGTTAGTTTTCGTTCTTAATCATATTGTATTAAACACCCTTGACAAAAACTCCACTGTGCCAAGTTTCAGCTCTGTATGTGCAATAATTGGGAAAGAGATAAAGAGATAAATCAGCAATAAAGAGAAAGACATATGCACGCACACTCACATTCACAAAACTCGTAATCTTCTATAATAACATGATGATTTAGAAGCACTTATGAAATAGTAAAATTAGAATAACTTGAGTAAGTCAAGTTAACGTCTTAAAACAATTTAATTATATAATGATATATTCTGAAAATTGTTTACAGAAAGGATATGAATGATAAATGGAAGAAAGCTGCGACTAAAATATATTATTAAGTAGTCAGAAGATGGTTTCAAAAATAAAGTGCGGATTAAGCAGATGCATCAAAATGTATAAGAGAAATGTGAGGACAACAGGACTTACCCATGGCTTGGTCTCTAAACTGTTCCACTAATTCCTCAATATCAAGCATGTAAAATTCCTCTATCTTTGCTCGAGGTATGATGTGAGTTTCCAAAATTGACCGCATTTTCTGGGAATTAAAAACAACAGAAAAACGTTAGAAAAAAGTTGAACATTTTATTGTTTCAAATGGGCAATGCAGACACTGCAGAGTACTGCTTTTTCATCTGCCAGTTAACTGCCAGCTCCATCAATAGTCAGTACAACACATTACAATTATGTTTAAAATTATTTCAATAAAGATCCTTGAAAATGTATCAAAATCAATGTAAAAATGATCAACATAAAAATCAGAAGGTATAACTATAAGCAATTGTATGTAAAAATAACTAGTTTAGGAAGCAAATGTTACTCTATTTACTCTATACTGATTACTCTATTTAGGATGTAAACAGGTTGTTCCCTTGGTTGATCAGATGGTAATTATAATGCACCTGACTTGTAGTTTTCTTATGGCTGGTGTTATGATTGGATTATACAGTGTTTTCCTTCATCTTACATAAAAAAATTCCTGTGGAAGATAGTATAGAGCATCCGTAGGAACTTACAACTATACAATGCTATGCTATCTTGTACTAAACCACATCACCCTTGTCAAGGATTCCCGTGATTGAGTTCAACTCTGCTGCTAGACTTTTATTTTTATTTTTATTTTGTCAGATTTCACAGGCGTCGGATCTGTTCACCTGTGTGTTGCCTTTTGACTCGAGTCAAACTTGCCTACTCCAAATTCTTCCGTAAAGATACGGCATCCGTCAATTCCGTGGGAACTGGATTTCTCCAAACCCAACAAAACTTGCCTTTTCGATACCGTAAAGGTACGGTATCCACCGGCTCCTCATAGAGTAGTTGGATTTCCCCTAGGTATAAACCTTTCACACGTTTTGATGTAGGAACTCGAGTGGTAACATCCTGAGCAGGAGATGACCTAGGTCGCCCTCCTTTGCCTTCCCAGGAACTTTCTAAACACCATACATCAGCCTCTAATCGCCGAGCGGACTAGTTTGGCTCTGACGTTCAGAAGACCGAGTGTCTTCAGGAGAACGTCGTTCTCTCCTCCTGTCCATTCCCCACGAAAGCCCACACAGATGCCGTGCGAAGAGGCAGTGGCAGAGCCGCACCGCTGTTTGACGGCATCGAGGATAGAGAATTACAGTATTGCAAACTAGTTTATTCCGGTTTCTACAACCTTTGCAAATCTACCTGGAGTCGTTCAGGCTGTAATTTTAGATTAGGTTAACCTTGAATTATTTATATGGGCTTCATTCTAAAGTTATAAATTTCATCATCACCTTTGTATAGGTGACCATTTGACGTTTGCTATTCCGATAAGCAAACGTCATATGATCCGTCTAACATGTTAGGTTATTTTTCCCTTTTTAACAGTTTTCTATTGTTATGTGCTGATTTGTGCGTTGTGCTTATTGCATTAACTATGTGATAAAGTGATTGATAATATATGATTGGTTGTTCTGAGTTCTAGTTAATGTTAGTGCTGTGATAAAAAGTAAAAATGTAAATGTGCCAAATCATGTTAAGTTACAATAAATTATATTTTGGGTGGCCACTCTTTTAATCAAATAGCTGTGAGGTTTTCTTACAAAGTCACAAATTAATCTAAATTACATATTTCAATAACAGCAAAACATTTTAATTAACAACTCGTAGACATAAGCGTTATGCATCTTTTTCTACAAAAACAACAAATTAGACTATATATATTTCCACGCATTTGTTTGAATTCTAATTAACAATAAATTTAAAACCAGGCCGATATCTCTCCCGCAAACTTCTGAAAAAAGAGCATTTTTCACAACTCCATTATATTCAAGTGTTTATACTGTAGTGGCGTAGCAAGCGTTTGTAGCCTTTTTTCCAGGTTGTACGTAGTAATTAAGTCAGCTGAGATGATCTCTGGCAAGGCAGTTTTGTTGTAGTTTGAAAACCTTTGTTAATTGTTTTGTTAATGTCAGATTAGTAATTAAAAATTTAACAGTTATTAAACTCTAGAAGAATTTTGCACACTGTCACGCTTGCGTGCAGGGAATATTATCTCCTATAGCCCCCTTTGCTACGCCTCTGTTGTACTGTCATTGATATATTAGTTACAAAATTTTGCATTAGCTAGCATATATATATGTAACAGCTAATACTCACCATTATATGGGCTTCACTGGTAATATTCTGAGCAGTCAAACCGTCCATTTCCCACTTGCCAGCCATAATTTCTTTAGTAAAGTGCCATAAAGATCGATCAAGAAGATAAGCCGGACGCAAATGAGGAGAGTTCACGAGATTATAAGCGCACTCTGGAGCCTCCATTAACCAAGGACTTTCATTAGCAGAATGATTTAAAACAATGTCACATATAGACAACACCTGTGGGAAAGTAAAGTGGTATACAGTCAGTGTCAGTCTTAACACACAGGGCTGTGTGTTAACCTTAGTCTACCTCATTTCTTGAATTTGAGAAGAAAATGCTACTATGGTAAGGCAGCAGGTTTTTAATTCCGATAATTTTTTACTTTCTATTGTGAACTCTGATGTGTATTTAAAATCTAATTTTTTAAATTGTGGATTAATGTCTTAACTTCTTGATGACATTTTAAATTTTAAATGATTTTAGTCACATTTTGATTATAGTAATTTTTAGTATTTTTAGTTTTAGGCAGTGTAAATTTTAATTGTATGTTTTTATGCAGAAATAATAATAATCAATCGATCAAATTATATCTAACATTTACAGTCAATAAAACATAGCATTAGGCTGAATACAATAATGGAGAGATAATTCCAAATAAAATCATTGGATTTTCAAAAACAGTGATTATTTCATACTATGATAAATATTTTACGACAAGTCTCTACATTTTGCAATTATTTGTAAAATGGTACTAATTCTCATACTTCAAAATTCTTGAAGAAATAAAACCTAGCACGAGTCTAAAGACCATTGACTGTTCCTACAATTACTTGACACCAGACCAGCGAATGATGGTTAACATCAGCTATTAAAATAAGCACTTCTTTATTCATGAAATTAAAAGTAAGTTTGGCTAATAAATCAAACACCTTCCACTCCGTTTTCATCTTATCCACAAGCCTTCCAACATCCTCCATATCTGTCTCTTCCTCTTTTTGTATGTAAGTAGAACCCAGACACAGCTGATCCTTGATGCAGTAGGCAGAATTAGACTTGCCCAATTCTTGAACGGGTGTGAAATGAATGACACTGTAACCAGTTTCATATGAAACCCTAAGTCGATCTTCCCACTCACTGAATGGTCCAAGGCATTTGGACAGCACTGTCTGACACTGCAAAAAAAGACAGAATCATTTAAAAAATTATCATTTAATATGGCACAGGTGCACCATAATACTCATCCACAAAATGATACCTTACAAGCTTATATATTCAAAATGATGGCCAAATGGTTGAGAAAATAGCAGTCAACAAAATACCATGTGTCTACATATAAATTTGTGCATTTAGATGTTCATAAATGGATTCCATTTATCAACTACACATGCAAATTTACAAGAATTAAGAATGTTATTGTCTAAACTAAGTCTGTAACACAAACCTGGATACAATCAAGAGGAAGCTGTTCATCTTTGGGTCCGACCTTTAAGACGGGATCTATGAGAAAATACCCAGATCCATTTGATTCTGTTTTTCCACTGAAAATAATCCACAATTAATTATTCAAGACGATAATAATTTTGGGACAAACAATAGGGTACAATCAGAATGTTTTGGACTATTAGCAAATAGTAAATACAGCAAAGATTAAAGTATTGAGGTGTTTCAAATTATCGTAAGTCTGTTTTTTATTTAAATACTCGAGTAAGCTATGCTAAACGTTAATAAAATGACAAAATACCATTTCAAAAAGAAATACATTTCTTGTTTTAAAAATCAAAAGTAACCAAAGACAGTTCAAGGTTCAATAACATGCTAGGATGATCACTTACAGCAGCTGCTCAAATTCAGTCCAAATCTGTCCGGGATCTGCCCAAGAGCTATCCAATATGATAGAACACAAAAAATCTAATATTATGGGATCTTATTAGTTACTTGATAGTTACAAGGATTAAGTACTCACATTAAATATCAGCCATATTATAAATTATCAAACATGCTGCTGTGACAGCATATTGC
This sequence comes from Tubiluchus corallicola, assembly GCA_030141605.1. Lineage (NCBI taxonomy): Eukaryota > Metazoa > Priapulida > Priapulimorpha > Priapulimorphida > Tubiluchidae > Tubiluchus > Tubiluchus corallicola. Next base: position 50,601 of record JAQGDQ010000026.1, read on the forward strand.
AGGAGTGGTTAGAGTTAGTTTGGAGGTAAACTGTTTAGACTTTAGCTGTAACGTCTGTTATCAGCCACCATATCTTTGTTTTGATCATACATTTCCTCCCAAAACACTAGCTTTTTGGATCCAAAGTAAGATGCTATAGGACTTTAATGAACCAGTTTTACAGAATCAGTTTTTTGATAGTAAAGTAAGCCTATGAAGTGCCAAAACCAACAAAAGTCAGAACGGAGCATGCTTGTATGAAGATAATATTGCAAACATCGCTCTACAACGGTGCCAAAAGTTGTGATGTTATAAAATAAATGCACTTGTAAGTTTTGGTTTTACGTCAACAATTATAATTTGAAAACATGCTATAAAAACACTACAGCTACACAAACATCAACACCCTAAAAACAAAACAAGCACTTTAAAATGAATAAATAAACTTTTGTAAAGTTAACTCGCACACAGCATGAACTACAAATCTACAAAATATTATACCTTTCTTCGCACACGAAGAAATAATTAAATGAGCCAGCAACCAGGCAGCAAATTTCAGCATAAATATCCGAATCATCTCCACACGTGCTGCTCGCCTGCTGCCAGGGTAATTCCCTGTATTCGCCTCGACCAAATGGAACGTCCACGGATGGAGGATGATTTGTAAAGATGTGAACAGTTTTTCCCAGCAGAGATGGGCCTAACGTGAAGTGTAGTATCCAGCCTACATACATAATACAAATTTATTACTTACAAGACAAGATTCAAAAGACAGATATTTAAACCTAAAAAGAAAACAGCACCTAACTTCAGACCATAAACATATACAGTAAATAAATGTGAAAAAAGGCATAAATTTCCTCAATGACAGTATGCCACCTCAGCAGTTATGCATGTATATTCAACTTTGTGGCTACATGACAAAACATAGCTTGTCTAAAACATAGAAGAATGACTTATAGACTTGTACATCTGAGTGACATCATCAGTATGATGAAGTAACAGGCCCAGTTCTATTCCTAATCTGCACAGTAGCACTACTACTGTACTAGTTTAGTTATTTAGAGAAATTAAATATGTTTTGATTTCAGAACTTGCGATTACCCTTTTCTAGCCGGTAAACTGTGCTTTCACTATGAACACCCGCATTGAGCCGTAAAATTCTCAGATGACTAGGCTGATCTTTTGTGCCCATGACTGAATCTGCAATAAACAAACAAAAAAGTTCTATGAGCTCCAACAAAGAAGCTAGGACACTTGTCTGTTCAAAAACAACTAAGCCAACCTGAGCCAGCGACCATGTAAAAACTATGATGGAACCCCTGTCTTACCTATCTGGAGACCTCTTTTGAAACCATTAGTCATTTTCTAATTAGCTACACTTTATACCACCAGGCTCGAAATATCTTTCTAAACAAACTCTGTACAATTCCTTATAATATTAAAATTCATAATCTGTTAATCTGTCAGTAAATGAACTCGTTCATCTGCTTCTTCATGGCAATCAACATCTACACATAACTGTTAAAACTTAAGTACTTAAGCTTGTACAGAAACTTATCTTTCTTACCAAGTGCTTCTAACAATTGTATTAGTTTATACAGTAATATAATTGTTATTCTCTGCATTACGCTATATATGTACCTATAATAAATATAATCATACTGTAACGCTTCTACTGTTCGTTTATTGTCTGCACTCGTCTTAAGATATTGGCAAGAATGTTTATCAGTTGTAAAACTGTCTGTTCAAGCCATATTACAAAAAAAAACTATGTTTAAACTAAAAACAATTAAAGTTAAAACTTAACTGCTGTAAAATGAAGAATTACATTTCAATTCAAATATCCTTTAAAGTTACACAAAATAAATAAAAGTAAAGCAAGTTGGCGGATCGTGTTTGTAAATAAGGAGAGTGTTTCAAAAATCCCCCATTATTTTTAATAATAATATATATGTATATATATATATATATATAATATTTAGCAATTACAACAAGAATCAAGCTGGTAATTTGGCATAATGAATGAGAATTTTAGTAGCACCAAACTTAGCTTCACTAGTCCACTGGAGCAATTTTAATTTATACCTCTGTACTATGCTGTTTTCTGTATATACTAAGCATGTACACCTTTGTTCTAGTCAGCAGAAGAAAATGGCACAAAGATTGAGGCATAAAACTTCAATATAAATGTGTACTGAGCAAGAGCTCACAACAAGCTAAAAGCCATTGGTCACTTACTAGACAGTTAGCTACAAAGAAAATTAAAAATTAATTTACTAAGGAACTTATCATACACAGTATATTTCATAAACTTATTTACAGCAAACGTATTTCTACAAATTTTATAAATTAGTATCAACGTTGGCAAATAAAGGACGATTTTTAAAAAACAAGACCCTCAAAAGCTCATTGCCAATAAGAAAAAACAAAATATATATGAAAAACCTATAAATATATAACACAACTTTTTGAATCAGTAATTATTATAGTGTTCCATGCATTTTCTTGTTTGACCTCTTTTGATTTTGCAATTGCAATAATCAAGTCACATAAGTGACTGGCAAGCATTATTCGCTTAAATTTGGTAGCATTCGGCCTGCCAAAGCTTAATTTTTTGAAACATCCTTGGATAAATTTGGTTCATGTAACCACATATTAGGATATACTATTTTCACAATATTCCCTTATTCCTTACACCTCTCTCTCTCTCTCTCACTCTCACACGCTCGCTCTCTCTCTCTCACTCTCACACACTCTCTCACACTCCCTCTCTCTCTCTCTCTCTTTTCCCCCCTGTAAGTTTTATAAACATAGCTGTACATATAATATCAGCTAACATTCACAAAAAGATTTGTCACTTTAATTTCCTGGGATGTGTGAAACTAACAAAAACAACTTAATTTCTAAAATCTTATAAAAGACTTGTAAAATCATTCCACTGTTGTAAAAAAAATTGTCTAAACCTCATACTTCAAAATCGCCAACAGAGTAAAACAAATAGCACAAGTTGTGCAATTTGGGATCTCTGTAGCATTTTGAATAATGCTTTGACCACTGAGCAATGCTGACAAAGTGCATATGTTTGTACAACTTAGTTCACACACTTGCAAAAATTAAAGACAGTGGAATTCACCGCTTTAAGTTTTGCAGAAACACCCAGATTCAGTTAATTTCTCGAGTGACATTCCAAGCTTGTTGTGCAGTACTGAAACTAAAACTTGCTTCACTAGGCATAAAAATAGCCTATAGAAGAAATGCTGGAGTCAGAAGATTTCACCCAATGATACCCAAACACTGTTTCAAAAGACCTTATTGGGTGACGACGTTTTCTAATACAGTTCAGAAAACTGTAAATTTGTCAATCAATTTGCTAATAAATAAAAGTTAAGTTTACTTATTATCTGCATCATAACTCTTTTGCAGCACCGTAGCCAAAGACACGCCATCGCCAGCCAGTTAGGACGGGAAAACGCCACCTGTATGTTCAAACTAACAATAAAACTTTCTTCTGAACATGTGCATGTTATGAGACATGACCGTCACGTTACTAATACTGTACTGTACTAGTTAAACGTCTGCAACGAAAGAAGATTTAATTCTATTGAATGTCAATTGTACGCTTGATGGCTTCACTTCTTATCTACGGCATGCAAGCTTACTCAACGTCCGCGGTTCCCGTCAGTCGACATATCACATGTCAACACCAGTCATGCATAAAACATCAAGAACTTAGGACAGCGAATATTGCACAGCCGACCACAATGATACCGTGGTGGTCTTTTGTCTGGCGGTCCCTTAATTGGAGGTTCTTTGACCTACACCTATACAGCTCGGCATCTAGCACACAAAACGAAATTTGAACCAGCTGCTTAAGTAAAATAATTATTTATATTAGTAACATCATATTGAAGTTTGCTTTACCCATAGCGACATTAAGAAACCAATCGAATTTCTGTGGCTACCGCAAATCCGGTCGAGTTGTTTTTCATTCAGATAAATCTAAACTTTCGCAAAAACTAATCACCCGAAATGGAGAATTCAAACAAAAACAAAATATTCACAATTGCATATAATTCTCTTGGGTGAAAGCTTAGTCTCACGCCAGCTGATGCGAAGCACCACTGCAATATAGCTGTAAGTTCAGCTATTTTTACAACCTGAGTTGCGTGGCATTTTGCCTGCGTTTACTGTAGAGCACAAAATTATACTGCTAATAATAAATAGAGCAAACAGCAAACAGAATTCTCCTACGCGCAACCAAAGATTTTTGCATTCGCTCTAAACGCGAACAAAGCGACGTCCATGTAAGTATGGGGCGAACCGGGAATATCATCGGGAAATTCTAGAATAACGAACGAAATCATAATAGATTATGGATTTGCAGTAACTGGCATAAAGTGAAAACGCTTGAAACTATTTTTCAGCGCATAAGAGATATAAGCAGAAATGGCATATGATGCTTAATGACAGCGATGTTTAATAGTAGCGATATTCTGAACGCCCTTTACCTAGTATAAACAATATTCGTAGACTCAAACAGTAGACTCACGATAATTTCAGTTTTCAAAAAACGCGACCAAAAACCAGAATGAAACAGGTATTTACATACATGAACACATTCCTTTTGGTGCATCATCGCCGTTCTTATGGTGATGATGACAATGATGTCTATGATGATGCTTTTCAGGAGAAAGACATCGCATTCTGACTGGATCCAACACCTCAGCAATGAACACATCATTCATTACGACATTAATTAGAGTTCATAAATCAATTTGAGCAAGTTATCAGTGAGCAAAACATCTAAATGCGCTTGAAATTGCACATAATAAAATGTTTATTTTCTTAAAATAGGCCAAGTACACCGTCAGCGATTTCCAGAACTTCTCCGGCCAGCTGGCTAAACATTTCACTCTACAGAGAACGCCAACACATTTATAACTCAGTCTATTCACCAAATATCCATCTTAGAACACGATACTTTCTAAAAATTTCCAGCAAAAGCGAAGTTGACGCGAACTAAAAAACTAAAAACGTGAAGAGCTACTGAATTCATGCGGCTTTATGTGCGCAATTTAAGGTTATAAAACGTGTGAAGTTGACTAATGTCTTGTACTTAGTAGTTGAGCCAGGAAGCGTATCGCTAGTGGGCTACTTAGCAGTAAGCAAAGTACTCGGCAGCAAGCTCAAGTGGGCTGACCTTTCACCCCAGACCTCGACGTGACTTCGTTTACATTCAGGCACACTGTGGAAAATAGTTCAAACCAGCGTGTTTTTCTTTACATAGATAGGCAACGATGACCAAACGCAAACATCAGTTTATAATGCCAAAGAAAGCTCAGTCACACACTTAGAAAAAAAACTGCATACAAGTCGTCTTCTTGTTATAATCGCTTTTGTCTTACATATATGACCAGTAAAAAAACGTGCGGTTTCTAAGCATCACGACACTCATCATTTTCAAAACTAATTTGCTGCAATTACACCATATAAACATCAATTATCAAAAAGACAACTATCAGAAGCAGTATATCAGCATGAAAGGCATAAGAGGCTAAGAGCATCCCGAAATTTCCAGTATTCACGTCCCAATGGCCTACTGTGAAATAATGTCAATAGAAGTCATGACTAAGAATTATTATCTATTAAGCTGTATTATGATATTATTAATTCAAACACCCCAAACCTTTATATATTAGATGGTGTTAAATACATTAGTATAATACAAGGTTTATCATGCAGAGCATGTGCTGTCATCTATTGACAAGAAAATTTGAAAACACTGTAAGATAGTGCTTATCATTTCTTTCTTTTTCAAAAATGAATCATTGGATACAATATTATGTACCTTTCCTTACTGTAGTAGAAACTTTTAAAATTTGATATTTTGGCATGGTTTAATCAAATGAAAATGCCAAATCTAGTACATGAACAAAAGAACTGTTCCTCATTCGGCAAAATGTAGCAAGTTAATATTTTTCCACGTATCATTAACAAATGTTGTGTTGTGCAATGTTTCACAACAAAGTCACAACTCATGTTAATGTCAAATTGTAGATTAAAGCACAAGAAAATCCTTTCCTAGCATATAGCTAAAAATAGTCTTGAAATTGTGAATCACCTACATACTGCCTTGCACGGATCTTGTACTAGCAGCAATGCTGTAAAAAACTTGAAAATTTAAACTCTCGCGATGATTGTTAGGTGACGACCTTTTGACGAAAGGTTGTTTGAAACAAGTTTAGATAAGATTGCGCAAAGTTTGAAAAACTAATCAGAGTATTCCTAGTACATACTTCACAAGTTAAACAAAAGTACACTGTATCTTGTCAATAAGATTAAAAATACAGTTTAGGTAAGTCAGTGGATTTGATTTTGATTTGATTTAATATTTTATTTCAAACATTACAAAGTTCATATAAACATCACAAATTAATACAAATAATACAATAAATCATGACACACAGCAATAACACAAATAACAATTAACGATATAACAAAGAAAGATATAACAGAAGAAAAGTTTACATCACTGTTTAAAATGTTCTTGCATATAAAATTTTCACTCTTATTCAGCCTGACATTTAAACTGTATGTACATTTTCTGTGAATCACATCAAAATAAATAATATTAAGTCTAGTAGAAATATATCTGGCACTCCGTGTTGATACATTATATGCAACCTTGAGTTTGCTAAGATTGTAAAAATAAAAATGTCTCTAAGTGGGCATACAATAAAAACTAGTGCAGTAAGCATTAAACAATTGTCTCTTCACATTAACTGAACAGTGAGTAAATTTCATGAGTAATTTATTTGCTCTGCCATAGTAAATTGAACATTGTCGTAATATATCTAAATCATCTCTATTGTCTTCTGATAAAACATGACCCAGAGATTTTTTTTTTTTGGTACAAAACTTTTACACTGCAAAAACAACAGACCCAAAAGTAAACTGCTGCATGTGGGCATAGTGAAACGTGACAAGTTTAATCTTATTCACAAGGATATCATATTCTTTAGCAAATTTATTAAAAATATCTAGCAGTCTCTGCAAAGCCGTCGAGGTTGTTGCTAAAAGACATATGTACATCAAGTGATTAATGCAGGCTTAAATTTACCCCATCTAACCAACATAGTGGAGAGGTGGTACACACTGATAAGGACAGTCAGTGACATTTTACCAGTTGCTGCGAATTATTTCAAATTACTAAGAATTTTCTTTTCTGGTTACATAAGTCTTTCAAACAGGTAAACGTAATACTCATAACTTTATGGGGAGATTTTTAGTACATACTCTAAAATTGCCTTTTCTTCCTCTTTAAGCATTACTTCAGACTACATAAATTTGCAATGCAACAAAGTTTTGACTTAACTGTACCTTAAAACAACATTAAGGCTAATACAACCCATGAAGGAGAATTAACTTTTCAGTAAATTAACAATATAACATGCACTTATGCATGCATATAAACTTATATTAAATACTATAAACCATAGAAATAAGAAAGCTCGTGTACAGTTTGTCCAACTCTTAAATAAAAGATTAAAAACTTCAATTCTATTCACCTGACTGATAAATTTGGGAACAAAAAAACAGATTTAACTGCAGTGTGGAGTTTTGGGTTGTTGTGCTCAACATAAAATGTATTGTTATTAGATTTTAAAGGAGACAGTATACTATACACGTTGGTGAATTTGTTCAATTACTAATATATTCTGCTCTACAACTGTACTCTTTCACTGTAAAATCCCCAGCAGACAGTGAACTTTTAACTGATCCATTACATAATTTTTTTTCATAATAAGATTGCAGAAATTGTTGTTTTTGTGGAGGAAAATAAAGCAAACTGAATTGATCCTCATCAGGTTTATGAATTACACATAATTAACAATACTTGTGCACAACACATAAGCAAGTACACCACTTGTGAGTAGTGAGTCAGCTTTCAAAATTCTGCTTTTCTTTAGCTTTTCCATAACTCCAAATAACGAACTACATTACCAGAGGAGAGCAAGTAGTCGCAAAGTTTGTGAATGACTGTAAAGTTGCCAGACCTGGTTAAAGCATACGTGGGTGACCAGGAAAACTGCTTCTAGACATACTGCCTCAGTTATTTCTCATGCTGATTCATTAAAAGAAGATGTAGCATACACATCCACACATGGCTGACACTTCTGCCTTTTAAAAGTTTGATTTCTGAGTAATTTTATATACTGATGTATATGATAATGCATGAACTTTTACTCTTTCCGCAACCATTAACATTATAAGCAGGTCTTGCAACAGAGTGACAAGTACAAATGCCACCTACCAGAGTATGGACTATATAAAAATTAATGATACTCTACAGCAAAATCTAGCAGGAGATCCTTTAGTGGCTAGGCCTATAGGTCTGGCATCAGAAGAAAGACAATAACTATCATTGAAGAAAAACCACAGTTTAAGTAACTGTACAGCCTTTAGGATGACATGTTAGCAGCTTCAATATTATTTAGTTCCATTATATTAATAACCTCAGCAGAAACAAGTCAACAACTTGGTTGCTGCTACATGGCATACCTTACAGCATGACGATTTTCAGCATCAACAACTCATATACATATGCAGAAGACTCATTCCAAGTCTTAGTGGCACAAACCCAATACAAACAAACTCTCATTTCAACTGAGATTCAAACTATAATTAGAAGTCATACGCTGTTTCACACAGATCATTTACATAGGTTCGCGGAATGAATTTTACTTAATGTAAATATCCTGCTATTCTACAGCTTTTAGTAGGTTATGAAAGTATATTAGACGTTTTTACTTCAAAATGCAAAACATTTAGGTTACAAAACAGGCTAAATTTTATCAGATGGCAGATTAAGGCATCAATCAAGGCTCTTGCAGTCTTGGGAACACAGCAAACCGTTGTAAATGCAGTTTCGTTACCTTGGCTCACCACTCTATTAAATGGTTTTGTTAAATGTTTGACTTCATTTCTCACAAATGCACGGAACGTCACACGAAATTGCTAAAGAAATTACAGACACCAAAGGATTAACTAAACTAATGACATCAGCTTAGCACACTTAGAATGTACTGGTGGATAGGCTTAATGGAGTTAAACCTAAAGTAAACCAAACTATCCATAAAAAATGAAAAAAACTACAAATTAAATAAGCATAGATTATCTTGCCACCATGCTTAGTAGACTACAAGTCATCAGTTATACACTATAGGTGATATTAACTACGTTCAGGTGAAACTTTTGCAAATGAACAAAAATATTAATCACTTGCAATTCACAATGACTCCATCACCAACCGGCGTTCAATCACGCTGCGCCACCTATCGGTCACACTTCCGTACAGTACCTGACCCAAACTCACAAAGTGTACGGGTGTTGAATGTTTATCAGCTTTGCTATTTTCCACTCTGTAGTGTTTTACACGAAAATTGACGCAAATTCACCGTGTTATAACGGTTGTTAGATCCTTTTATTTTGAAACATCACACTTCACTTATTTATGGTGAGTTGTAAGTTTTGCTTTTGTAAGCAGTAATTCTCACTGCTATATATTTGCTTATGAGTTTACAGTAGAACTGATGCTTAATAATCTTTATTTACCATTATAAAGTAATGGGTATAATATTTCTTATAACATAAGAAGGTCGTAATAACATAACATAACATTACTTATAACTTTTCTAATGAAAACATATTACGTAAATTTATAAAATCCTTATTATTTTTCTAAAAAGGCAGCACAAAATTTTTAAAGAACATTGTAAAAACTGTGATATAGTATTACTGTACCGTTTTTGTTACTGTACTGTACTGTTGTTATACTGTCGTGATTAGAGGTTAAACGAGTACATTCATAAAATCCCCATATTGTTCCACAAAGTAATTGTCAACGAAGAATTTAAGGTTTACTAGGGTTGGTGTACACAGCAGTCACCATGCCAGTAATGCTATGTACCATAATGTAGCTAGACCACTAGATGAAAATTGTGTAACATTCATTGATTACTTATTTTGCTTGTAGGGGGAGCGAAAAGGTCAGAATAAATATTATCCTCCAGATTTTGACTGGAAGAAACACAGATCACTAAACAATTATCATGGCACTCATGCTCTGCGAGAAAGAGCAAGAAAGTTGGATAAGGGCATCCTTATTATTAGGTTTGTTGTACATGTCTAAGTGCTTCTTGGTCTGTTTGTATTTGTGCTGAAAATTATCATGCCATAATGTATATTTTTTCTAAATTTCTAGTACAGGATAGGTGAGTAATTAATTTTTATGCCTTACTTTATTATAAATTTTTGTGCCTGACTTAATGCTTGTAGAGAGATATTAAGAGTGGACAGCTATTTTTAGCACTCTACTTTGTGTCAGAGAAAGAACAGTGATACTAAATTTAAACCTGGACCCATAACATGATATGAGAATTTACTACTTGACTCAATCCATTCATGGGTTTTATAGTGTGATTTCTGTGATTAATGAGTGATAACTGATGTTAGCCTATGTAAAGCAAGTAGCTTATCATTAATCAGATTATGATTGCGAATGCCAGGATGTTCATAAACCAGTCACAATGGTTTATAAACATTCTGGTATTCGTAATAGTGATCTGATTAATGTCGTTAATTACCAACTAATTTGAAAATATTAAAAAGGGTGATAGGCCTATCATCTAGTAGCTTATTGTTACAATATTTTATTTCTGAAAGTATTTCACTGGCCAAACATTTAATTTTAGCATTTATTTTTGGCAGTTTTATTCATTTCCTTTGTAGATTTGAGATGCCATATAATATCTGGTGTGATGGATGTGGGAATCATATTGGTATGGGTGTCAGATACAATGCTGAGAAGACAAAAGTGGGCATGTACTATACGACTCCTGTTTGGAAGTTTCACATGAAGTGTCACCTATGCAATAATTACTTTGACATACAAACAGATCCAGCTGTAAGAATTTTACTTTTCTGCATGTGATACATAAGCTTTAGAAGTTAAAGTTGGAAAGTATCAGCTGTAGAGTAAGACATAAATTTCCTTTAAAAAAGTTATGTTATTTTTAGTAGTTCCTTTACAATGCTGAAATCCACTGAACAACAATTTTATATATATGAAAAACTTGACAGAAAGCTATTAACGAAAATTGTTTAACCTTAAATAAGTGTAGAATTATGAAAAGTCTGAGTACACATGTATTTATTCATTATTTTGTATACATTCTCCTAAATGTGTGTTATTTCTGCTCCTACCAAAATTATGTCTAGATGTTTTTATTGTTTTGCAAGACTCTTCAGTTTTTAGTACTGCTACACTCATGGCTGCCAGGAAAATTCCAAGAGCCACGTAGTAGGTTTACTGTAAAAAAATGAACTAAGATTACTACTATTAGTGCTGTTTTTACTACTATATGACGTAAACTGTACAATAAAAATTGGTAAAAAAAGGTTAAAATAATGGTTTTATAGTATTGTTTGCAATATTTCAGTGTTATGTGTATTGCTGTTGTTAGAATCTGGCTGAGTAACATACCTATTTAATGTACTGAATAAGTGGCTGAAAACTGACTTTTTTTTCATGGTAATTTCCGCTTGCAGAACTGTGATTATGTTATACTGAGTGGAGCCAGGAGAAAAGAACAGCGATGGGATCCAGCTGAAAATGAACAGATCGTGACAGAAGGCAAGTTTCATTACTAAAAGTGATAAAAATTTGGCATTTGTAGAAGTCAGTAAGTCTTGCTCTTGTATTGCTGCAGTTAACACATAACAAAATTTATTAACTTTCTCTAATCTTTTCACACAATTAATGGTATTGTTAGTTTAGTTTCATCTTTTCAATCAAATAATTCATATTTTAAACTGAAACAGTACTGAGTGAACTGTTGCTTAGTGTAAGCTTTTAAACTAAGCAAATTACTCTGAACATATGTAAAACAATTTGTTATTAAAGCAAAATTAATGATATAATTTTAACACCTTTTTTGTGCAACTTTTAATCATCCTGTGTTACAGACAAGAATGATCAAAAGAAATTAACTATGGATGCTATGTTTAAACTGGAGCATGGAACAGACGACAAAGCAAAGTCCGCCAAATCGACATCAGTTATTAGCCAACTTCAAGAAGCATCTGTAGATCGTTACAAAGATGATTACTTGGCTAACAAACTACTCAGGAGAACATTCAGGGTAGGATTTACCTTTTAAGAATTCTGTTTAGTACATTTTTCAAAAAAGGTATCAGTAGCATGCTGTGTCTTGTTGTATACTGTTCCTCTACAACTTGCTCAATATGCGACACAAGTGTCTTGTGTGCTGTATGCTATTTTCTTCAACTTGGTATTAACTCAGGGTTATACAAGATTTTGTTCTATTAACAAGTTGACCTCATCATAAATTGCACTCCGTAAGCCAGGCTTTCACAGGGTTCGCGACTTCACCGACTGTCCGAAAATTTCTAAGGGCAAGTCAGTCACAAATCATTCACACAAAATTTGCATGACATGTTTGCATATCATGTAACGACTTCACCAACATTTATGCGACAAAGCAAATGTTGCACGACATTCGCGCTAGTGTATTGCGATCATTTCATGACATTTTCAAGAAGTTTTCACAGGAAGAAGTATGGAACAACCGAAGTTCGCCAGTATACCCCAAAATGGTCGAAAAATAGTCGCAACGTTCTCAAAAGTATTACAAAATGTTCGCCAAGGTTTTGCAGATTTTGAAATTTTTGCTAATGTTTAGTGAAGTGGTTAGTTTGTGACTCCAGCGGCAAACTTAAAACATTTAAAAAAAATTTCCGAAGCCCGCGACAATGGCGAACACTCGCAAATGTCTCGCGACAGTTTGGCAAACTTTTGGCCATGTTTGGCGATTGTTGGACATAGAAATTTTTGGATAGTTGCGGAAGTCGTGAACTCAATAAAAGCCCAGCTTTATTGGAAAAATGTCAAGTGAAGAAATGCAGCATTATAAAAATAGTTATATTACATACATATTCGATTAGATTCGCACTCAGCTGCTCAGCAATAAGAGTATTTGGAATTTGTTGTGCTGTGCTTCATTATTCAAAACATTATGAAGTTGCAATTATTTTTTATACTGTGTCATATTATTGATAGTATTTTGTATGAGCAGGAAAAAAAGAAACTAATTAAAGAAGCTCAAGCAGCAGATAGAGCACTTTTGACAAAATCTTCACTTGGCATTAAGCTTTTACCTGAAAGTGCAGATGACATCAAGCAGGCGGGGCTCCTAAAATATGGAACATCATCGTGTAAGTGAACAGCATTCATTTTTCATCTAATTACGGTTTTTTATTAATTACAAATCTACAAATCATTTTTGTGCATTTCATTTCTCTGAGTTCACTAATGATCTAGTATTGTCTGTGTACTTAAAACGGATACCTTAGTGTAATGACATGGTAAACTAAAATTACTAAACTCCACTTGAACACCATCAGTTATTTTTGTCACAGATTTTGTATTCAAAAAGTTGCCTTGCTTGATAACCACCTTCTATAAAATTGGGTGAGATTAGCACTTTTGTCAGGCTTGGGAACTAATGCTGTCCAGTCAAACATGAAAAGTTTCTTAATGCCAATTTAATAGTATAAGCTCAAACAAATAAATAACTTGCAAATAACAATGTTTTTGAGTTGTCATCTTGCTTTAACCTGATCTCTAGCGACCAAAGAAAGTGTTGTGGTTATGTGACCATATTTATATAAACTGCAGCCCGTTAGTTCTTGTTATCCAGTATGAATTAACCGGAAATCAGAATTAATCGGATATGAGTTAAACAGATTTGAGTGATTGAACCAAATTGTATTTTTGGACAAAGTTTACTGTGAAAAGGTTTTACTATTTCCTCATGTATTATTTAAACAGTATGAAACAATTTACGCATTGCTGTTGTAAAGAATGTGTTCTTGTTTTTAGCATTTGAGGAAAGACAAAAACAGACAAGAAAGCTGATTGAGGAGAGACCATATTTCTCACCATCACTTGCTTCAACAAAGTCAAAGGATATCAGCGATACAGCAGATAAAGTGAAGCAGTTACAGTACAGCAAAAAAGCCGAGCAGGCTCTAAAAGGCCTGAAAAATCTTTCAAAAGCAGATTTGGGGATTTCAGATACTGGTGTTGATTCATCAAAGAAGGAAACTTGCTCACAAGATCAGGAGCAGTTAAAACGACATGGGAACCCAAGTAATGTAGAAGCCGTCGGTTCTAAACAAACAACATGTCACTCCAACAACAGCTTAAGCAATAGTTTAGTTTCTGCATGTTACGGTGACAGTGATAGTTCCAACAGTACTGATAGTTAATCATATTTTTCCTGTGTGAGTACAGTGGAATCCTGGCAAAATGATTTTCAGGCAATCAAAATATTTTTTGAATTAAGTGTCTTTTGTTCTATCCAGTACATGCATTTTTACTAAGTCATATGCTACCTTTAATGTAAAATAGCAATAATTAATTGACGTCAGTATTCTATTGATCAGTGAACATATTGGTAATTATGTAACACCGGCGCTATTTTTGTTAGCCAACCAAGTTATCAGCATTGACTACCTTATTGATGGCGGCTGTTCTGAGACTGTGGTGAATTAAGCTGGCCACTGTGTTACATGTAGGATTGATAGCTGCTTAGCAGGTACTGCATAAATTGAACATCTAGAAACAACAACATTATAAACTAAAGTGCAATAATTGCCAGGGCTAAACCAGAGTGTTTTATATGTATTAGAAATAACACTGGTGATTTAAGGTTAGTTCGATGCCTAGAGAGACAGAAAGAGAAAGAGAGCTAGAGAGAGAGAGAAAGAGAGACAGCTAAATATAATATATATATATATAATATATATGTTGTAATTACAATTAACTCCCCATCATTCCATCATTTATCTTACTATTTTTAATTTCAACTACTCTGTTTCTTAAGTGATTAATTATAATGCCCAATTAATTAATTATTAACACTTCAACTACAAACGGGTTAATTAAAACAAGTCATTAATCAACAATCATCAGACTGAGAATCGTAGTACATATATTTGTCTATGTTAAATTATACTGACGTACAAGGTGGGGATTCTTTCGAGTACAGGGAAACATCATACTGGTTGAGGTTTCCTAATAACAACTTTGTAGTAACGTAACCTTAAATGATTACGTAGGTATTATTATAACTTTGGCAGGGGCATATGAAAATTAGCCTACTTTTGAGAGTTTCGTTATAAGCCAAATCGTATTACCAGGATTCGACTGTATTAAATCGATCGAAAATGCAAATTGTAAATGTTGTAAATAAAGATTAATGATTATTTCTACAAGTAAATAAAACTTGATTAAAGTTGCAACCTACAACCCTACTTTCTGCTCTTGTATCAGCCAATAAGTGACAAGTTTAGAAGATTTGGATATCTAGTGCAACACAACCTTTAGATTTGACTTCAAATTTGCAATTTATTTTCAAAAAGATGAACTTTTTCAAATGCTTGGCCACAGGAAATTGGGTGCGAAAATACCTCAACCATATTTATTTAGTTATATCATTTTTGCCATGAAGCAACCAGTACCTGTCCTTTTCCATGTTTAAGTGATTATCTGTGTTCTATAAACAGGTGTCATTTGACTTCTTGTGCATCACTTACTTCTATTGTAATATTGATAACAACACAGTGGAGTGTGCTTTACTGTAGTGCTGGTGTTCCCATAGTATTGACTTTCTTTATTATTTGACATAACCTAAAATGAGAAAGTCATCAATTGCAAAATATTTTTACAGTGCGACCTAAAAATGTTCACAGGTTCAGACATGACAACGAAAGCAGTACAAAAGCGATTTCCGGAAATTTATGAGCAGAGTGCAATTGCACGTCATGTCTGTGTTTACGTGACCATGAACATTTCGGGTGGCTGAGGGTTAACAAGTAATGCAGTTTCAGTCCACCAGTTATCCAGACAAAAATTGCTCAAGCTAGTGTTTAAATAAGGAAAGAAGTAGTAAGTAACTTAAGTTCCTTTGCCAAGTGTGCTTTGTGCCTTTATTTATAAATTTTCTTCAGTTCTTTACCAATAATTAGAATCACACCTAAGGCAGTAATGGGAAAAAATTGGGACTGTTGAAATTTCAGATTCCAAATTGGCAAGAAACAAAAGCTGAAAACCAGTCTTGATGAACATTAGCTTACTTACTGCCAAGCTACACAGCCATGACAATTAGTACAATATATATTGTAATTTGTGTTTGGTATGTGCGTAATATACATTGCAAAACAAAAAAAAATTACAGTGAATTGCTAATTGAAACAGATATAAAGAAGGAACTCGGATTTGCATTATAAGGGCTAATCACCATGTAGTGTACTATCCTAGGTAAGTACATGTTATAAAAGTTTTAACAGCATTTCACCATTTCCTTTGGTAACATCATGTGCAATTACACTACATACTTGTATAATTACAGTACATAGTTGTGCCAAACAAACAAAAAATAAAAGCAAGACTTAAAAATACCAGCTGTCAATCTGCAGGTGCCTATTTTAAATGTTCAATTTAAATTATCATGCAGCGTTTGTGCAATTAGCACTAAAATGCAAATGTGAGAGCAAATGTTTTTATATCATCACAAAAGTCCAGATTATTGTTAAGTTCAGTATTTGCTTTAATTTTGTTCAACATGCAACAAATTTCTTGTTTGTCTGCTTTTTATGAAATACTTCAGACTGCGGCAACTGACCGACATTAACCACAAATCTACACAAAAATACAAAACATACTTCAACATAAAATTAATATTACTAGGAGGTGACTATGCAGATAACTGATAACTGACAACCATTGACACTCACAGGATAAGTGATTTGTCACATTTACATTACAAGCATTTGTGAAGCTTTTTCAACATTTGCATAATATACACTTGATCTGTGCTCTCTTCTGCAAAACTTCAACGTTTCTGAACAACAGTCCTCAGATTACCTAACTGGACCAGTGAAAGTCAAAACTGAGAATGTCTTGCAATATAGTTTACGGGTTAAGGATGAAGAACTGATAACTGAACTATTAAATTGATAATACAAAATTTATGATGATATTTGACATCACTGACGACATCATTTTGACACATTATTTGCAACCAAATCATACATCCTCAAAAATAGACCTTGTCTATTCATAAACTACAAACAGCTAAGACTTCGCTACCCACAAAAAATGTTTGCAAAAAAGCACAAAACTACTCGTATACATTGCAAATAATGAAACAACACAGGAACAGAGTTCAAGCATGCTTAAATGTGTTATGCCATTACAATATCTTCTATGTCAAAGTCGCCATCACTATCCCAGCTTGCTGATGCAGTGGCCTTATTAGAGTTCATTTTTTCATTGGAATTTTCCCCAACTGCCGATCCTTTTGACGAGCCCCATATACTAGTGCCATAGGACTTTGTGTCTTCTTGATCTCCACTACTAGATCTGCGTGGTTTTACTGGCGGTGCAACTATTCTTGGCTTTGGTTGCGGACTCTTTGCTTTTGGACTTTCTAAAGAAGAAAAAGAAAAATCAGATTCTTCAGAAGCAGCTTGCGTAAACTCTTGCACAGTGTTCCGAGGAGCAACAGCTGGTTTTTTAACTGTAGTGGTATCTTCTTTAATGCGCTTTTCAATAGATTTCGTAAGTTCCGCTACAACTCCATTTGATGCCACTTGAGACCCCACAGACGAGACGGTAACTTGTTGATTTTGAGCTGTGCTTTCACCATCAGAATCATCCCAACTTTCACTTTCACTCTCAGATTTCTGCAATGACTTTTTTGGCTGACCTTCCAAATCGCTTTCACTGCTAAACTGACTAGTGAAACTGTAAGAACCTGTACCCGACAAAACTGACATGGCCAGGGGACCGGAAATTTCTGATTCTTTTCCTCTAAAAAACTGTTGGTGCTGCTTCTTTCTTTCAATGACTTTACTTCGCAGCTTTGGGCTATGCAATAACGAAGAAGACGGTTTGTTTGAACGAATCAAATGTGAACCCAAACTTGTCTTTTTCTTGTCTCCTTTGGTACCTTTTTTCACTCGATGTTCTACCTCTTTCGTATACCGATCTCTGACTGAATCAAACTCTTCATACTTTTTAGAAAGCTTATGCCGGTCTTGATTTAAGTTTGACTTTTTCTGATTGTACAGCCTGTCATTAATACCTTTAGTACTAGGTTTAATACCCTTGCTCATTAGAGTCTCTTCCAGGAGTGACTTTAATTCATCTTTCATTGCTGGTAAAAAATTTGGCGTTTCCTTCATGGCAATTAGAATTTTCTCACGCTGATTATGATCTTGCTTAAATCTTGTACTTGATGACATGTTCTGAGATTCACCTTCAGATAATGAGCTATCTGTTTCATTCACATTTTTCTTAGGATCTACTGGGTTTGAAACAGGCTGAGGGTGACTTTTTAATTCCTCAATTTCTCTTTGTTGCTTCTCCATTATTTGTTTTTGCTGTTTTGTGAACTTTAACAACTTTTGCACTTGTTTTGCATTTTGATCACTTTTGTCGACATGTAAACCACGTTCAGCCTGCAGTTCATCTTGCTGTTCTGCAAACAGTGCTCTCAGGTGACCAGTTTCTTTTAAATATTGCGCATGTTGTCGCATCAAAGATTTATACTTTTTATCTTGTTCCAAAATAGTCCTTGTCATCTGTTCTTGAATGTTCTTTACTTCATTCTGCAACTGCATGCGCACTGTTTCAATTTCCTCTTTGTGCTTTCTCTGGAGTTCTTCTTCCGTGTCTTGTAAGTTACCCAAGTGTGACTGCTGTCCTTTATATCGCAGCTGCAGCTGATGCAGCATTTGTTGCGAGGCTTGATATTTCTCTTGCATTTCCTTCATCTCTTTTAGAAGCATCTCTTTCACACGTTCCACCTCTTGTCTGTTATTCTGTTTTTGCTCTTCTTTCCATTGTTCCATTTGCTCTGTTGTTGTGTGGTCTTCGTGTTCAGTTTTCCTGGCCCTTTCTTGTTCTAGTTCTTGCTGGGTAGTTATTAGTTTCTTTTTCAAGTACTGCATATCTGTTTGTAACTTGCTAACATCAGTATTTTGCTGTAAACCAATGAGATCACCATGTCGCCGATGAATGTGTGATTGTAAATAAGAAACTGTAAAAAAGGTTTTCTCACAAAACATACACTTTTGATATGTCTCATTAATATTTTGTTTGCTTGTTAAAAGTTGCTGCTGGTCTGCAAGCATCTTCTTTTTTCGCTTGTTCTCCTTTTTTAGTGCCTTTATTTCATCCATCTGTTGTTCAATCTGCTTCTGAGCACTTTCACAAATCTCTGACAACTGTAATAACTTCTGTTTAAGAGATTCAGTACAACTGTATAAATACTCTTGTGAATGAAGAAGATACTCAATTATTAATTGAGCCAGCTTGAAAACTTTAACAAAGTTTGGATCAATGCTTCTAAAATCTAATTCTTGCTCTATGTTGCAATAAGTAACATTTGATATGTTTTCCTGTAATGCACTGAAATCCACATCTTTAGCAATTCTGTCAATATCCACACAGGCCATCTTCCTCCAATCAATTCTTTCCATTCTCTTCTGAAATTTAAAGCCTGTACCACCAAAACTAGGTGTATTGGAATTTAGAATTTCGCCAGTTGATAATGAATACTGTCCCCACACCATTCTAATAAGAGACTTAAGAAACTCCTGCTAGTAGCACTGGTACTCAGGTTGAGCCATCTAAAAACACAATTTATAGAAATTATTCACTATAAATATAGAACAAATGAAAGTGAACATGCTCTAACCCTATCCAGAATACAAAACACTACACGAGTGAATGTTGTTGCTGCAATTGGTATAATTTCATTGGCAACCAATAATGTGCAAGTGATTGTTTGCCAATGAAATTAAACCAACTGCAGCGGGACTTTAAAGTTTCCATCTGCCAAAATTTTGCTATAAATCCTAATTTATATGCAGCTTCATTCTTTAAAGGGGCAGTACACCATAAAATCAAGTTTAGTTTAAAAGCTATCTTGTGCTCTTGTAAACAGGGCCACAATATTGTTTTGTCGTTGAAAATTAGGATTTAGTGAATACAGCTGCTTAAAGCACAAATTAGTTTTAGTTATGATGTTATTGGTATCAAAAGTGGGTTGTACTAACATAGTTTTATGCAATTTCTGTCAAAATCAAACAAAATATCCAGTTAAGTATGTTAACTATAATAAGTAAACATTTAGATTAAAAAAAGAAGTGTATATCAATACGCTCCACTAACTATAACAATTTTTACATAATGACTTGTTTAATGAGTCGGTAGTAAGAAGCAACTTCACCGGCAGTTAACAGATTTTTTTTACTCAATAGTGTAATTAACAATCAAAGAGAAGGATAATTCAAAAAATTTGCAAAAATTTTCACAGAATTTTCATTTCAAAGCTAATAGTAATAATAATAGTAATGGTAATTTATTTTCCTCCATATACAATAATTTGACAATAAAATACACAAAAATACAAACGAACATAGGAGAAAGGGTGGCAAAAAACCAAAGGTTATCGAGTCAACCACCCTTCTCAAAGGACAGTAAACAAAAGGACGTTAACAACAGTAGACAGAGCTATATTAAAAAATACATAAACGTGCAGAAATACAAAAACAAAAATCAAAAACCAAAAACCATGAACCGCTAGATTTCAAGTTATGGCTTGCATCTAAAACTGTTCATCATAACAACTGTAGAACATTAATTTCTACACAAAATTTCGCAAAAGTATTCAGATCACTTTAAGTTTGTACATTTGACAGCTATTCAAACGCACTAAGGCATTATGAAATTTGTAGTGAAATTGCAACGTTTGCCGCTGGTGAGTCTGCCCTGCACTGGCAGCAGGTAATTATAGCAACCGGCCATTGCGCTGTTGAATTAACACCTGACATATAGTAGTGGCCATCAGTATTGTTTTATGAATACTAGTTTACTTCCAAGAGATTTTGCAAAACTTGAAAGTTTGATAGTGTATATACAATACTGCTAACAAGTGAAACATAGAGAAATTATCCACTGTAAACACATAACTGATTACTGCCCAAATGATAAATCCAACTGTGAAATTACACCAAATTTTAAAAAATACCCCAAAACACTGTTAACATTTTTTCACTTTTCTTCCACTTAAAAACATTTTGTACATTCAGAAGCAAGACAACATCACTCTGTTCAAAGCACAGCTCACTTGCACTTGCAGTGCTTGCTGCTGTCAGATTCTGTGAACACACACCCAGATGACAATAAAAGTTAATTTGGAGTGCTAATAATAGCTTGAGCTAATGAGCAAATGTATGTGCCAGTCTGGAAGGAGCTAAGAGATGCTGCGCTGTTATTACCAAAAATGCAAGTCAGCAAATTTGACACCAGTGACGCCATACTTTGGTGAGTGGCAACTAAGGTTCTTAAAAATTTGGTCACAAAAAAACCATCTCCAAAAACCTCAAAAATGTGTGAAATGTATTGGGACTGGGAAGGGTCTCCAAAAATAGACACAAGTGCTTGCACTTTTGTAAGTTTTAGTCTTGTATGGCTTTTTAGAATGTAAAATCAAGAAATTGATACTACTTCATGATTTAAATTTCTTAATTTTTGTTTCTGAAAAAGACTTCACAATACGCCTATAACACAGAAAATGCATCAGTTTGCAGGACTAACCCCAATCTCCTTAGCTAATTCTTGACTCCTGATTCCGATTCATAAGGTGATTCAGATGATTCACAGTGGCTATACTAATATTTCTATCAAGCTCCTGTATATCCACATCATAAAGCAGCAAGCCAAAAAGCAAACAGTGACCCCATAATTTCTCTAAATTTTGTCATTTGTCTGATCCAAGCATTGACTCTGACTAGTGTGCTCGTGTTTACTGAACACAAATCTTCTTCGTTCACTGCATGATTTTCAAATATTTTTAGCTACTTCACATTTCAACAGATTCTCCATCGTATCACACTCCACACACAGTGGTCACGTCAAATCATCCTTACACTTATTTCCGTAATTACACGTAAGGAGATGGCAACACTTCAACTAGATTCTTTCCAGACTGGCAGGGAATGTTCACCCCTACCCTGGTTGTATGCCAGATGTGTCATCTATGTTTAATAAACCAAGACCGTTGACTTTGTTTTAAACTTTAACTTAACTTTAATATAATAGTTTAAAGACTAAAGAAGTTTAAGAATGACATGGTACTGAATTATTGGCAAAGGCAAGAATTGGAACATTAGAAGTCATCTTGTATTCTACTTCTAGTGTAAATTAGAAAATAAAAAATATCTGTCTGTCTCTGTTTTTTGTAATTCAAGAAAAAGGTGCAAATTACTTGAAGACTAGAATATACGAACTTTGGTTTTTGAGTTTTGCCTTTTCAGTGATTCTGGCAATCGCAAAAATCTTTAAATAATTCTTTGCTACAAATACGTCATTGAAGTTGCTTTTCTTGGCGCCAACGACAAAATAAGAATACTGAGTTGACACTTTCTTATTGCTTACAAATAATAATAGCAATAATAATAGTAATAACAGCAGTAATAATAACAACAACGACAACAGTAATATTAATAACAACAACAACTACAACAACAATAATAATAATAGGGCTGACTAGTGAGTAGTGACCGATAGGTCTCTACTTTTGCACAAACTGCTTTTCCCTTTTAAATAAATTGGTAGGCCTAACATTGGCCAGTCCTAAATCTGCAATGTTACCCTTCTATATTCGAATTTGAGTCGAGCCTAAAATTATAAATTCGATAATTTAGCACTTCAATGCATTGCGTTATTTATCAATGAAAGATTTGAAATGATGCGATCAGCAAAATTTAGCTTCTGAAATTTTTTAAACAAGTTATTTGTATTTTTACAGCAGAAGAAAAGCAAAGAATATCAGAAGAATGTAGATGTTCTTGACAAACTGCTCGAACTCGTTTGTAAAATTATTGTTAAAACTTTATTTTTAAAACTTTATTTTAATTCCAAGTAGCCTCATGACGGTATAGAAAAAATCATAACAGCGATATGTTATCCCTGTTTCGTATCAAAACTGGAACTCCCTAGCTAACCTGTTTAGGTATAGAAAAAATAGAGAGAAGCCAGCCGTGACGTTACATCCATACTTTTAAAGTATAAATTATTGGCCTACTACAGTAAATATTTTTAACAGTAGATTTAGATTTATTTATTCATCCATTTCGCACAACACAAAAATAAAAGTTATAAAATTACAAATATACAGTGCACTATAGTGTTATGAGTGCAGCAGAAGAAATTGACTTATGAGCTAAGCTCAACATGGGAGCGAAGCAAACAGATGCAAGAAAATGATAATGACGATGTTGTTGATGATGATGATGATGATGATGGCAATGATAATGAATTGATGCTAATGGTGATAATGCGCCAGGGTTCGATGATATAAACCAAGTTAGCCATTTTTGCAGTGTTACGAAAATTGTGTTAAAATATTGAGCTATATAAAAATATAAAGATGTGTTATTTTCAATTACAGAACCTGACTAATTTGGCCAATGCGACTCAAGAATTGATTTTTTAAACTTACGTTTGAATGTCGCTATCTAGGTCGCACATCGTTTCTAGAAATAGAGAAATTGTATTGAAATTATACATTGGTTTGGTTAAACCTCAACTAGAATACTGTGTGCAACTTTTGAATCCCCATTGGCAGAAAGATATATTGCTTGTGGAAGGTGTGCAAAAGCATGCTACAAGAATAATATTAAACTGTAAAAATCTGACATATTTGGAAAGATTAAAATATCGCAGCTTGACCACGCTTGAATTAAGAAGACACTGTGGAGATCTTATTGAAGTTTATAAAATATTAACTAGAAAAGAAAACATTTTGCCGGAAAATTTCTTTAATTTAGTTGTTGATTATAAAAGTAGAGGACATAGTTTAAAACTGTTTGAAGAGCGGTTACGTCTTGACATTCATATAATATTTATTTTTCGTGAGAGTTGTGAATGAATGGAATAACCTGCCTGCCATCCTTAATCGTCAATTGTTTTGCGGGAAAATATGGGGTTTTATGAGTGTACTCACTTAATCCAGAATTATGACAGTATGACATGATCTTTGTGAGACCGCTTTTTATTAATGATTTGAAAATTTCCTCGAAAATCTTTAAAATTGAATTCGAATTCAATTCGGATTCGAAATCTCGAAAATTGTGCATTCATTTTGACTCGAATTCGCTTTCTGGCAGAAAGGCAGAGAATGCGCTTTCTGGCAGAAAGGCACCCCTCCCAAAAGTTGTATGCTAGTTGTGTAATGCATGTTTAATAAACCAACACCCTTGCTTTAAAGTTGAATGATATGTACAATAATGAATTACTGGCAAAGGCAAGAATTGGAAGGCCTTTCTGTTTAGATGGGGATGGTTCAATAGGATAGAATTTGCGGATGTGTCACAAAGTTAGAAACCTTGGAACATTGGTATGTTGCATTTTTTATGAAATGAAAAAGGAATGGTTGTTTGGAAGGATGATTCAGATGAAGAGTGTGCAAGTTAGTTGTTGTTTCAAAATATTGATCGTGACAAAAAGTTTCTTAACGACGTAATTAAAAGACGACGAGATTGGAGTGAAGAGTAGGTTTAAATTTTTTATTTTATTTCCTTTTTCAACCGATTGGCGGCTTTGACTGCTGAGTGTGTGTGTCGTCCATAATGTCGATCAATAAAACGAATTGAGTAGCTCCCTCCGTCGTGTTGGCAAACTCGTCATAGTTTTTGCTTTTTATTTAGAATAATTTTGTAATGTTATTAGCTTTGATCAAAGCCATTAAATTGTTTTAAGTGGTCAGAAAAGTTTAGATTTAATATTTGTTTCACATATTCACTGTATTAGTTTGTTATGGCAAACAAGGGGCCAGCTTACGGTTTAAGCAGGGAGTGTCAACTCAAGGTAATGTGATAAATTAATAAAATTAATGTTGCTCACATGAAGTGTGAGCAAAGCGGTTGTTTCACATCGGTGGTCTCCCGCGTGGGAGGCACTTGTTTAGAAAGAGCTACGCAGAGTATCACTGTAAACAGAAAATATTTCATCAGTTTAAGTACATTTATATCCGTTCTAACCTAGGTTGAGAAATACTCGCTAATAGTAATACTAGAACACACCTTGTAACAACACACCTATCAAGTCTTACGTTTAATGTGAGATTATCAATTCATGCTCTCACACATTATCGTGGTAAACTCGCGCTTTTTCAACTTCTGCGGGGAAATTACGAAAAAATTGGCTTTCTAACCTTATTAACATGCAATGTTCTCGTTTATTTTCATTACCTTCAGGTGTTACAGTGTTTAACTTGCTATAGTGCAATAAAACAAAATTTAAAACCACAACTCTCATAAAACCATTTATTCCCCTTATCACCAAGAGATATTTTACTGATTAACGATATTTTGTAGGACGATTGATAGAACAACGATGAAGATGATGCGATTTTAGCCACAGATTTAGATATACCCACCCTAGGCAGGGGCAGATATATTTAAACCTAGGTCTTTTTATATCGTAGTCTGCTGTTGATTGGTGTATTTTCTTTTATTAACTTTCAATGAATCAAGTCTTGCGTGCCGTGAAACGATAGCGCCGCAGTCTGTTTAGTAAGCCAATGCTGAATTATTGAAGCATGTCAACAAGGAAAAATAATTAAATTAACAATTAAAGAACAAGATGTAAGTTAGAAAATTTCATTTTCATAACACGAAATTTTACTAAATTATCACTAAATTACTGAGATTTAGAGGTAAGAATTCCCTGACGTTGCCTTGTCGGTTCCTAGCCCCCACTGCACTCCCAAGCCCCCTAGCTGTTTTGTCTGTGGTTTCACTCATTGGTACTTCTGCAATGTGACAGCTATGGTAACAAATACTAATTATTACTGAGCATACCCAAGGGCTGAATTTTCAATGTTCCCAGTAAAGGAACAATAATTAGAGGAGTCTTATTATATCTTTTTTACAATGCCTTTGCAATTCATTTCTTGCTGTATTATGAAATTTGTAGATCGGACACTAGATATGTGTTACAAAAATTTTCCCAAATAAAGGGTAGTCTTACAGCAACATTTGCAAAGTTAATATTTGAATAAATTAAGCTAACCATGAGTCATTGTAGTATTGTTCGTGAAATTAGTAAACAGTCAAGAATTTGTTTGAGCTTTGACTTGTAGACCTTGATCTGCTAACCATCTTCAAATCTGTTCTAAACATGTACTTAATAGCTGAAATTAAAATATCTGCTCTCAAAGTAGATAAGCACAACAAATTGTCTGTGTCAAAGCTGAAGTAGAAATTCTTAGTCAGTCTTCATACTGACCATTTTTCATCCAAGGGCTAGAAAAGGATAGACTTTGTCTTTTTTGTATATACGTAAGCAACTAAAAACACGTCTTTTGGAAAGTACACAGTTAAAAATTTATTGCTTGATATTTGTTTTTGTGTCAAAAAATATTTTTCATTCAGTCATGATATTAAAAGATGTTTGAAAGACATTGTAAATTAAACACAAGTAGTATTTTGCAAGCAAAAAAATAAAAATTACAAGACATTATGTAAAATAATATTCAAGTCTTTCTTATAGTGCTACTAACACGGACTGACTAAGGTAAAAATCATTTTAAACAAATATATAAGGTTCACGAGAGATATTTATGTAAAGAATAAAGCATATCTTGTTGTGGTAGAATCCTGGGTGTAACGATACGCGATACGTATTAATAATAACATCGTGATACGATATGTATCACAATGCACTTGGGTAAATGTTTGCAGGCTTTTTTATAAAAAAAAATATTAAGCTGTTGAAAATAAATCCTAAAAAATATTTATCGTTCAACAATTATTGGATTACTAAAATAACTCGACAAACTGTTTGATTTTTGTTGATGACATATGTTTTGTTTGCATCATAAGCCACCAGAAAAGCAAAACGTTTTAGTAGCTCAGCTTTAAAGATGCTCATACATTTTCTGGTACACTTTTGCCACTTCTTAAGTTTGTATGCAAAATATAATTAGCTAGATACATTCTATTATAAACACATTGTGATTTCAACTGATTTGGTTAAATTGTACGCAAGTACAATAAATATGTAGCAGCAGGTTGAATTGTTGTGCATTGTTTGTAATAGTGTATTTGTAATATTACTGCTGAATTTCTCAAGTAATTGTTTTGTTACTATTACCATTTATCATATATGTGTTACATATACATTGTACAGTGGTTTGTAGCAGAGTTATTACAAAATGAATTCTATTGAACGTACAATGTACACATATTGATGATTAAGTGTAGTTACTTAAATATTTGCAAAGCTACAAACTTCTGTGATCATTGCGCTTTACAGCAGTTTTAGTACATCTGTTTGTCTTTCTTTGGGATACGACTTACACTTGCTTTGTTTACTTAATGTTAGGCAAAGGTAGTATCACTGATATATATGCTTTTGTGCATGTAAGATTAATTGGTTGGTCATCTAACCATTGACCAGTACAGTGTTCTTTTGCACATTCTATTGCACTGTTATTAGTACTAGATTTTATAAATGTTTATTTTGTTTTATTTGAGTATCTCATGTATGCTTAGTGGAGTTAGATATATCTTGTGTGATTCCCAGACTATGGTTTTAATTCTAAAAAAACACAATTCTTGAACTTTGCTACAAGATACGTAACAATATTGAAAATGCCATTCAAAATGTTGTTCAAAATGACCTATGAAAATAATTCATTTTAATTTGTGCTAAAGAATTATCTCCTCGTGAACCTGGTAATAAGGACGTTAAATGGTCAGAGATCTTCTTTTCTCTGTCAAATTTCAGATTTGCGGGGTTTATATTTTTATGTCGATTTGATGCAGCAATCTGTCTTGCCATTTTCGCTTTTGCAAACATGCATAAAAGATTCATGCAGTTGGAAAATTGTACCAAACAGTCACATAATCACTGTTCAAGGACCATTAATTAAGTCACACTTTGGAAATTATTGCACTATATGTTAATAAACTTATTTTTATAGCACACTTGTTTTCATAAAAAATTCTGTTATTATAGACCAATGCCAAATTCGAGCTTAAACTAGCACTGGAGGCACTTCAATGGATAGAAGAGGTAACAGGCAGACCATTAGAACCACCTCGAGGAGAATTTAAAGATCAGTTTGATGTCCAAGACGTGTTAAAAGACGGAGTAGTATTATGCGAGTAAGTGGTAATTTTAGTTTCTGCATTGGAATGTAGGCAGTTTTCTTTAAATTGCTTGAAACAGCCTGTTACCTTATTTTTCACAAGAAATTGGACAATATTTTATTTATAATATTCAAGTCTGCTTAAGCCATATTTATAGTATCCAAGGAAATCTGAAGTATGAGCAGGGGTGTTCGCTACGATCCCGAACTTTTTCCAAATTCAGAACCCCTAATAGTTTTTCGTCCAAGATTTTAGGCACCTAAATACCACATTAGACAAACACACAAATAATTTATATATTCTTAACTTCAAGATTACTTACTTCAAATGACTAATTAGTCTGACAGTTATTGAAATTTTGAAGCCATACTGACTGAAATGAAACATGAAAAGCTTAGAACAACTGCTGTATATTGACAAAACCATTTGAATGTACGAATGGGTGAATCATGTCACAGTTATCAAAATATTAGCCGGGTGGAGCCAAAATTGTGAAATTTCATTGCAATTCTCTTATCTTAGTTTGCTGATAATTATAATTATGATTGGAGGCTGGGTCCGTACCTGAAGCCTGATCCTGACCATTTATCCCAAATCCTGAAAAATCCTGGCCTTGAGCTCATTTAACACCCTGAAACCCTGATTCCGAACCACTGATCCCAATATGAGCCTCGATCCCGTCCCAAACCTCGAACAGCCTTAAGTATGAGTTAAGCATGAGATGACTTAGATGACTTCACAAAGTGTGACTATAGTGTATATAAACTTTCGAATCGTGATTTGATGTGAACAAGGATTATCAGTTAGCCAATACCATCCATTTGTTTATTAAGAGATTTTTGTTGTTGTGATTACCTAAATATATATTAGTTTCTCTAGTTATTTCAAGGCAAAAAAGATTCGTAGTTAGTAACTGAATGTTGCCTTGAGTGAGCTGTGTGAATCGGTAACTATTGTGCTGAACATACCAGTAGTGGGTTACTTGCATTTCACAGACATTTTCATACTTGTCGTAACTCATTATTAGTTATTCAGTAGTACTTTGATTATCTGAACAGTAATTATCCAAACAGTCAAATAGCCGCACCTGCTTTGTTTCTTCCTAATATATTATTAATACTTAATTTTAGATATTTCCACTCTATTTCTTTAAAGCAGGGATTTCACGAAGCTCTATCAGAACCTGAACTTCGAAACCAAATCCAGATCGGAGCCTTTACTCGATTCAATTCGCTGAAATTCTGTGATACTTTTGATCTGACCCGATTCGGCAGAATTTGAAGATCCGATTTAAAAAAAATTGATTTAGCTTCGGCTGGGAGGCAATTCGGTAGCACTTTATTGCAGAAGCAATTATGCACTCTTTTACCTTTGAATTTTGCAGCAAAATTACTTAAATTGCTGCCTTTTTATCCTACTTGACATAAGTTGATTTCACCATATTCAGCTTCAGCACATCTCCAGCTTGTGAAAAAAATAGTTAAAAACTAGAGATTCGGTTTCAAAAATTATTTTAAGTTGAGATTGTGATTTGATCCAAATGCAAAACTTATTTTAAACTGCAATTTTGGATTTGCTCTGGATTACAAAAAAGGAGATTCTGTTCAGATTTGATCCGGTAATTTCAGACTCATGACATAGTTTAAAGTTTTGGATTTTTTATGTTCAGATATAAAGTACGCACCATTTTTTAATGCTTGTTCTTTCTTGTTAAGAGTTGTCATGTTGTTTGGAATAGTTTACTGTTACCAAGTGTCGTCGACTGTTATTGAACTTGGTAGTGCACTGCAAAGGACCTTTAAGTCAAAGCCACATGCACATTGTATCTGAATCATCTAAAATATTACAACAGTAGCGAAAATGACATGTTGCAACATTTTTTTTAAGTATAAATGATAAACAAAACACTCATGCAGTCTGCAGATTGGCATAATTTTATATCAAGTTTCTTTTGATTTTTCAGATTGATGAACACTTTATTTCCTAATACTATTAAGAAAGTTAATACGTCAAAACTCGCATTTAAACAGGTAAGTCTATATCTTTTTGCAGAAATAAAAAATATCCCATTTTACAATTTCTAATTGCATCATGCCACTGTGTTGATTTCTCTTATGTGAAAGCTTAGATTCTGCTATGATACTATGTTAAACAATTCATTTTAGTTCATATCATTGGGCATTTTACTGAATCTACATTGACCGTTTAAAAAAAGAAACCCTGTATGGTGATAAATTTTCATATTTAATTAAATGCGAGCTGTTTTAGCAAATTAGAAATTAAAATTAAAATTTGGCTAAGCTTTGGGTCGTGTTTTGCATATTTTGTTAAAAAGCTAGCTAAGCTGTTGTGCCTTGTTTTTGGTATCAAATTTACTATGTCTAAACATCATGTTGTGATATTGGGCATTATGAATTCACAGTACTACTTAATCTGTTACAGAGAGAAAATATTGAGATGTTTATAAAAGCCTGTCAATCACGTGGGATGAAAGATGTAGATACCTTCCAAACTGATGATCTGTACGAGTGCAAATCTATGTACACGGTATGTTATCTTTAATTTATTTATTTATTCTTACCTAAACTATACGGAAACGTTTGGTACAAAAGTAACCATTTTGATAGATTTATTCCAATTAATATTTTTTCGCTCAAAAATTACATCCGTGAATTTTGTTTAAAAAGTAAATAATCAATTCAGTTTAGTTGGATGTTTGTATACTTAAAATGATTATGTCTGTAGGTGTGAAAAGGATTTAGGTGACTGAAAAAGAATATTTTATTTTATGGTGTGAAGAATAGGTAAGTTTTCGTAGTGTGCACCAAGCAACCAGAGCTAAGCAATGCCTGGCCTGATTACTAAATAAATGGGTTCTCCCCAAGGACACTTTCAACTGCCTTACTGCCTCTGGCTACTTTTTCTTGTTGATGGAGAGTACATGAATGTGACTGAGATGCCACTTCCGATTAAGTGTCATCTTAAAGGATTGTCCTGGATAAATAGACTGTCTCATTTAGTGCTTGGCACTGCTTACAGTGTGCGGAACTATATAAAAATACAGAAATAGTTTTACTTTAAGATTAATAAACTTTTTTCTGAGAAATTCTCTATTTTATATTTTTATTTACTTGGAAAAATACTGTATTAAAGGTGATTAACTGTCTGCGGCATTTCCATTGCATGTTATTTATTTACAGGAATCTCTTCCTAATAAATGAATTTGTTTACCATTTTCCCACTTAGAAACACCATATGTTAAATATTTTGCCAACAGGTGGCACTGCTTTAACAAATGAAAGAACTGGAAATTCTACTTGTTCTGGTGATAGTGTTGGTGATGACAGTGGTGATCGTTATGCTTGCTTTTTACCTTTCTTTAGGTTGTGAATTGTATTCATGCATTGGGTTCAGTGGCCAGAAAATCTGGATTTAATGGACCAACAATTGGAGTCAAGTACGCAGATCAAAATGTACGCAGCTTCACTGAGGAACAGATAGTAGCCGGGCGTCAGGTGACGTCACTTCAGTATGGTACAAACAAGGGAGCATCACAAGCTGGAATGACACCTTCGGGCATGACCCGACATATGTGAGAAAGTGGCACTTTTGCTTGATTTACGGTGCTTGATTTACTGAGCGCATTCCGCTAGAGAGTATTTTTCAATCATGTTGTAAACTTTCTGCGTTTAACATCATCTAGTTTTTTAGACACTTTTACATTACATTTCTAAATCACACATTCCGTAACCTTTTGATGCCATACTTTATGTAAAGCTCTATCTTATACCTATTTTTAGGCCTCATTGTTAATATACTTTTACTTAAATTTAGATAAGTTACCAAAACATTCCTAAAAAGTATTAGTATTAAAATGGTAATTGCCCAATGCGGCAAGCCTATTAATATCTTTGTCTTTCAAAAAGTTGGTAATCGTTTGAAAAACCAAAACACAATTGGGGGCCTGATTATTTTTATTGTTCAAGTACAATTATGTTTGTTAGAAAAGTCAATAAGTTTTCGTGGCCTGTTTATATATGTTTTGTTATTTTAGTTGATGGAAACGTCTTCTTTCTAATCGTGGTACATTTAAAATTATTCTAATTAGACAATGTAGACTTGTTTAAGATCTCTTAGTTATGTATATAATGTTGATTGCCATAAAAAATGCAAAACAGGCCTGTTAGAAATCTAGTTTTTTAAAACAAACTTTTTACAAAAGCAGTTAATGAAGGAAATAAATCGATTGTCGTGTCGTACTGTCGTGCTATACGATTCAAATGCATTTTAAATTCAGTTTGTAGATGATCACTGAAATATTTTTCATGAGTGTACATCTGCATTGAATGAACCTCTTAAAAACTGCAAGGCCAATAAAAAAATTTATTGATTTTAAATCATTGTCACAAGAATTTTCAAATGTTGATAGCCAGTACAATGGTTTCAAATTATTAGTTTATAGTCGTGCATGTGTCATCTCATAAACTTAGTCTTTGTCAAATAAAAAGTGTTTCAGAGTGAAATTGGTTAACCAGAATTCATTGTGTGTCGCAACTCTTGAACTTCTCATTCTTGCTAATATGTAATCTTGTACTAATATTAATGACACTAGAATTAGTTACGTATTTGCTGTAATAACCTATTTTTGGCATTTTAAGTGCATAATCTTTTTGCTTTACTATGCTTGTTATCAATAATACTATGTTTGATAATACTTCATTTCAGCAAACTATAGTTACTAATTGTTGAATTTTATATCTTGTTAACTTTTGATATAAAGGAATTTTATAGATCGTTTTAAAATGGTTGTGCCATGTTAATTGCAGTCTAGTGATTTTATATTCTGTTGATTATTAACTGCACAAACTTGTCATTTTATTTTAAATAATTGTAATTAACAGCACAGCACATGGATTAGTTAGGTTGATAATGTAATTAATTCTAGGTAGCTTTGCACATCGTCACCTTCCTGGGTGTCGCACTTGCACAGTATATATTAGGGCTGGCCGTCTGTTGAGAAAAATCAGAATAAATCGAACTTGTAGAATTTTTATGCAGTGTATTTGAACAAAATACAAGTGAATCAATTTAAAATAGACTTTTGAATCTTGGTACACAAGGTCTACACGCAAATTAAAAACACGATGAGCATTAACTAGTAAAAAACTTTATTTGTATTAATTTTTTGTTTTGAAAAAGAGTGTTATTTTACCCGTCCCCATAAGCATAAAGCACATGGGAGTATTTTTTTATAATTAGAAAGTTCTGTGTAAACCTGAATTTGTTCAAAATCAATGGCCAGCCTTAGTAGGTAATATCCCACTTGACTTGGTGCCAAGGACTTCCAATGGGAATGTGTTTGATTTGATGCTTTATACTAGTGTACAGTTTATGTTCATGAACTTTTTTGAAGCATTTATTTTTCTAGATTTTTTAATTTGGTTATAATTAGCTTATATTCTGGCCAGTACTAACTATTGTAAATGTAGAAATGGTGTAAAATGTTTGCTACCATGATACCATTTCAATACCGCATGAGAAATTGAAGTTTTCATAGAAATAGTAATTAACCTTTATTATGCAATTTTCAATAATTAGTAAAATGGAAATTGAAAAGTTGTGATAACTTCTACAGATTTATTTACATAATGTTATAACAGTTTACGCAGTGTCAGGATCACTTCATTCACTTGTCAGTATAAACTGATGCAATAGTTCCAATAAACTTTTTTCTTTTTTTAAATGAATGCTTTTCACTAATTGTATGTTTTGCTAATCCTCTAAAAAATTGGCACCTTCACATTAGAGCCTAACTTTCTATTAATTATTGACTATTACGGAGTTGACATTCTTGTTGCAAACATATAACATACAATTTTTTTATCATCAGCACATGAAGACACATATGGTCAACACTTTAAGAGAACTTGTGCAGTGTTAATTTGATAAATGTCATGAACGAACGCAAAAAAATAATTTAAAGGAAAAAATGATAATGAACACGGGTGTAAGAAAATGGATGAGAGATTGATGAGAATGATATATGCATGATTTTCAAAATTGAGATGCTATCGAAGTGGGATTGGCATGCAAAAGTCAAGAATATGGCTAAGTTTATGAAAACGTGTAACTAGATGCAGGTATTTCTGTATATCACTAATTTTATAATTACTATATTATAATTTATATGTTTAGATATGATTAGCCTGTGTAATTACATAGTAATATCAATATCTACGGATTCGACATTCTTGTTAACTAGCGCCACCTTTTCTAAGCTGTATGCCAAGCCGTTCACATAACAGTGTAGTTTTAATTTGGCCAAGCTTTGAAGACCTTGCATTTGTGACTGAATGTTGGTGTCGCCGCAGGCCAATACAAAACGATTTGATGCGGTGAAATGGATATTACTTCTGCCATGTAGCACAAAGAAGGAAATTATTATTAACAGATGACAAAAACAAAGTTGACAACAATGCTACAACCTGATGAAGCCGTATTATGATGTATAGATTGACGCAATCTTACACGAATAGAGGAACATTTCCCGCTGAGCTGAGGAGCACACGTCTCTGATTGCACTGCTCATTATATCCTACTCTTGTACGCCTCCAGCCAACTGGCTCGAATCAAATCTAGCTACCTGCCCTATTCAACTGCGATTACCCAAAAGGGGGCTGCTATTACATATCCGGTGAGCTAAGCGATAATTATCCCGGTTTAATTTCTTCTTGCACAACCTTCACAGATGTCAACGCGCCATCAGCAGCAGGGTGCTGAGCAATTTTGCGGCGCGGCTCCAGGAAAACGACAGTTCAACATTACTTAAAATTATATATATATATATATATATATATGTATATATATATATATATATATATATATACGCCATTCATTTCAATGAGAAAGCACAAATCCCAGTGCGTAGTTTAGGATCTAAGTTACGTCGAAAAAACAAGATTGTTGTGAGGTTATCTTATTGTCACAGCCGTGGGACGACCCATTAAACTTGTTAAATGTTTAGGCCAAAAGTACTGTAAAATATTTTACTAGATAAAAATGCGTTGCTACAATATTTCAGTAACAACGGATGGATAAAATTGGAAAATTTAAAAAAAAAACTGTTAGACACCTGCCTCTAACTTACAGTTTTAAGATCATGTTAATCGCTTTGCAGCTCACTCCAAAAAAGAGAGTAACAACATTAAAAGAGGCGTCAATAACATCGCACAGGAAGCGGCAGAGGGCACGCGTATCTTTAAAAGACGCTTCAATTTCTTAGTTTTACAATATCACTTCTTAGTTTTGCAATATGGCTATACTCTAATCCCTCTTCTCTCTACCTGTTTTTATCACGGAGTTGATTTTTCGAGCATTAGCTTGGCGCCACGGCGAAATTGAACGGGAGGGAGGAAACTACTAATCCGTTCTAAAAACCAGGTATCGCTCTTAATAATCTTAAGATGAGATGAGCAAAACCATGATAGGGGGCGTATAGTCTTTGCGCGGCATTACTTTAGCGTATAGGAGCAAGCCCTAACTATAGGAGTTACATGGATTAAATAGAGTATATTTATGTTTTCGCAATATCACTATATCAAACATAATCAAATGATGGTTATCAATAAATTAGCAACGATTTGTCGGCTCACTGGCATAAAGCGTTGCTTCCTTCCAAAACGAGACAATTTGATCCGCGAACACGTCAAGTGCCATCTTGAAACTGCAAGTTAATCGGCTAAGAGGGATTAGATTGAATAAAGCCAACTAACCGCTGCGTGCTGAAGTGCCGATTATCAGATTTATCCAGGGTTAAACGCAGGGAGTTGTTCTATTGATTGCCGAGCAAAGAAATTTGAAAAAAGACTTCTAAAAACATTAATTAGCCATGTAACCGGGTATTAAAGTGTCAGCCTGGAACACCGCAAAATACGATAAAAATTGGTGAAAATTACTCTAAATTTAAATTCTGGAAAAGTTGTAAATTGCACTTTGGATACTGAACGAATAAACAATCATGAGACATGAATTATGAAAAGGCAAAAATAATCTTTGTGGATGTAGTTCTAACATTTTTAAAATTAGATAATTTACCAATTCACAGCTTCAACACGAATTATTCTCCTATTTTATGACTTCTTCTTAATACATTTAATTCATAACTTTAAAGCAAAAATTAACCTTCATGGAAGCGGATCTAACAATTCTTTAATAAAATTTAAATTCCCAATTTATTTTTGGGGTTTCTCTTTTCATTTAATAATGAATCCTTGTTATCTCTTTATGAATCCTTCTCAACCAACGGCTTTTTATGCAGCTGGACACAGCATAAACCGGTACTGGCTTTTAACGGCATAGTTTACTTACTATATTGAAGGTTGCGCCAGAGCTGGAATCTAGCTTATTATGAAATCTAATTCTCTAAGATGAAAGACCGAAGTGGCCAGGGTATCTCAGCCATATTCGGATAGATAGGTATATTTTTTCAACAAGAGAAAGAACCAGAGTGCTGGCAGTTGGAGGCGATTATCTATCTATTTACAATTAAAGCAGACCTAGAGTTATATTCAA
Organism: Tubiluchus corallicola; assembly: GCA_030141605.1. Classification (NCBI taxonomy): domain Eukaryota; kingdom Metazoa; phylum Priapulida; class Priapulimorpha; order Priapulimorphida; family Tubiluchidae; genus Tubiluchus; species Tubiluchus corallicola. The sequence continues at coordinate 87,471 of JAQGDQ010000026.1, forward strand.
CTTTGGTTATTAATCGCTCACTATAACCATCAGGGCCGGATTATAACATTCTGGGGCTCCTCGCCTAATGAAATTATGGTGCCTCTCAGACGAATGCAAAGGCCCTTTACATCAAACAAGAGGCCAAAAACAGGAGCCACTTTCTTTAAATTTGGGTTTTTAGACTTCTGGGCATCCGTTTTTAACGTTGAAATTTTATTTTAAGTTAAATGAAACATTCAGCAATGCAAAATATTAAAATATTATACTCATTTTTCAGAAAAAAATTATATTTGAAAATCTTTTAGCGGGTCCCCTCAAGTTTCAGGGGCCCTAGGCGGCGGCATATATTAGCTTACATGGTAATGTGGCCCTGACGACCACACAGCTGCCCGCCCCCGAATTCTGAAATCATGCAGGTTTTACAGTTTTACTTTAATTTTATGTTGCCTTTGTCACTTTGTCATTTGTGTCGGTACTCGGTACTCTATGAATTGAAAAGAAACTGCACTGTGCGCGAGACCCTTGCCGATAAATTGCTTTCTAAATATGTACACGTAGTCTAGCACATAGATTCCTAAACGGGTGGTGGATTTGGCTCGCTGAAGGAGGAACTGCAAATCTGGGGTTAAGAATTTGAGCCAACACCTGAGAAAATTCGAAAAACTAGAAGAACCTCGCGAACAGGAAAGGAGAGTACGATGTATACAAGACTATAAGACCAATTATGAATTAGTAGCCATCTAATAAATGTCAGGTCAGAGTCAGAGTGAATTGTCTTTCGGTGGCTATATAACAAGCGTTCTTGATGAGGGTTTTCGAAAAGGCTATGTGATGATAGCGTGACCTTTCTAACAAACATTTGGATACTGATTAAATCAAGTCCAGATTTCATGATTCATTGAAAGAATAACCACTTTTTTATTTCCTTGTAATTAAAAAAAAATAGTTTCATAAATCATTTCAGAAGTTATGTTGAAAATGCATAGGTATCCTAGTGCATAGTGAAAAATTATCGAAAGACAATTTTAATAGGACGCAATTGAAGAAACCAAGATCGCAAGAGGATGAATGTGGACTCGGACTCTGAGAACCACTGGATAGCCATTTAAACATGCAGAATTAGGCAATATATATATTTTTTTATCTATATATCATGTCGTTCGCAACTTGTAACACTTGTAACGCTAAAACAATAATTTTCTTTCTCCTTTGCAAAAGCTGTTCGTTGATTAATTTAATTAAAAAACCATAAACAAGCTTAAATGCTATTCCTTCTTACTGTCCAATGGGCTTTATATTGGTTTTACGTACCTTATTAATGTTCTCAGTACATTTAAACGTGACAATTTTTTTATTATCCTTTGTACGAATTTAATGCATGGACTGATAAATCCGTGATTTGCCATCCATTTTATTATATGTTACCGGTATACCTTTCCGTTGACAAGATTTAGTATCAGATAATCATACGGTACTTAGTATCAGCATGTATATAGAAAATCGCTTAAAAAATTATACGGAAACAGTCAAATATCTTATACTCCTGCATGTTTTACAAAATGGATTCGACCAATCAGCTAATTTGTCACACATATTGTTCCTTGTACTTTTCAAGCACAAGGGAAATAGTTATGTCTGAACAGGATGAAATCAATGCGAAATAAACATTCAAGAATGAAATACTCACTTAATTATTTCATTTAATTCATTACAGTAGAAACGTTAGTAACAACAAACATCTAAGTGGTAATTAAAAATCATTGAATCTTGTTTGACACTCATAATTTAATATCGTTTCAAAGTATATGCTACTATAACTTTTGATTTTCTTGCTCCTTATTTAACTTATGAGTTGCGTATTGTATTTTTAATTTAATCATTCATTTGTTATGAAATTAGTTATTAATATTTTTATTTAGAATGTCTAGATTTTCGTTCTTTTTCTCTAACTGTCTTTAAAGTGAGATTCATATATAAATACCTACATTAAAAAACGTAGTCTGCACTACAAATGTTTTTTTAAAAATAACATACACCGTACACCTTAAGTCAATTTACATAAAATTTCAGTTAATAAATGTTATACAAACAAAACAGTGCAGACGTGCGCGAGCCATAATTAATACGTTGCATTTACTCCACCATATTTTATGTTAATTAAAAAACTGCACAGTTAGAGGCGGCAAAATATGGGAAAATAGTACTGCACCTCACGCTTTACTACTAGCATTATGTGCGGTGATAAGCGTATAATTATGTATATATAAAATCATCATTTTATATGTCATAAAACATAGCTATATAAATATAGCTAGTTATAAATGTATACATAAAAAAGTGACAAAGACAAAAGCTTAAAACGCGTATAATTTTATATTATTTCCTAACAAACAATTCGTGCTGTGTATTCTGCCCAAGTGTAATATAAGCAGACAAATTTCTCATCCAAAAACTAAATATATATATATATATATATATATATATCATCATTTTTATTTTTTATACCTCTTTCCAAACGCTGATGAAATATTTGGTCACGCATTGAAATCTAAACAACAAATCAATGGTACGGTTTTATCCCTCAGTCTGATTTATGGTTTTGACTAGAACTTGGGTTCGCACAAAAGTGGGCGTGTTCCAAGCACAGGTATGAATAACGCTTACGCGCATGTGCACAGGTAAGGGGCTGGCTCAATGCTATACACTAATTGGTACATATACAGAGGAAAATACTTCTGCACTTGCCTTTTGTACACATGTCTAAGCACATAAGGATCACTGATCAGTAAAGCTTTTACATTGTTCAAGATTATCACAGCTTAGCTAAAGTTTGGTTAAATGCACACGCAACTTCGACTCAGAGCATTCAACTGATGTGAATACGTGCAAAACGCCGATGCAGTCGAAAGGTACCTCCTCTGAACTATGGCACTGTTATCTGCCTGCTCCTTATACGGTTTGAATCCCAGCGCCTACGATATTTTCAACAGGACATTATTTTTTCCAGACAATAAAGTTTTTTGCTTAAGAATGTCGGACAGTGTTCGTTGTCACAGCGAAGCGTTCTTGGAACCTTCAAATAATCCAGAACGAAGTTCGGACACAGCTCCTAATAAGTCTAGTTCATTTACAATTGATAGTATTCTAGCCAGAAGCCCTAAACCACAAACGCCAACAAGAAGATCGGAAATAGAAGCGAGGGTTGAGAGTGAAGCCATACAGAACACGCTGGAAGATCCGCGGATGCGTTTTTCCTGGTTACATTGTACAAGATACAAACCACCTAAACTACCCAGTAAGTACAAAACCAGTCTTCTCCAAAGAGATTTTATAACTGATAACTGCGTACGTTTTTAAATTTTTAGTACCAGTGCGTCACAGTTGTCAGTTGGCATTCTTATCAGTTCCAGCGCTTTTGTTAATTATCTAAATTAGTTATAGATATACTGTATATATCTGCTCATTCATGGGCATATAAAATGATTTGGAAAAGCATTTCATTGAATTATTGACAGGAAATAAATACGATTCTAAAATGGACAAAAAAAATTCGCATAGAATTAGAAAATTTAGTGCTGATAAAAATAAAAAGTTTAAAACTGATGTGTGCGAGGTCTTTCAGCAAGCAGAGGTATAATTATAATTGTTTTCGTACATTATACAGTCTGCATATGTAGAAAATTTGTGGCTTTGGATATTTTGCAGTTTCTATAAATTTTGCTTAAGTTGAGGAAGTTTATTTGGAGACATTTATATACGCGATCAAAGATGACAGCAGCTCATATCAATGAAGTCGTAAAAATAGAGCAAAATTTCTCATTTTTTCGTTCCATTGCGATTTTTATCGACATGATACTGCATATCCACATTTTCTATCTCTGTACAGTGGAAAAAAACTATCGTTTTAGGTTTTTGTTTCACAAACAACTTTGCAAAGAAAACTATAAAACAAAAAGCTGAAAAAAATGGTAGAATTGGAGTTATTATTGGATCAAATAGGAAGAAAAAAGTCCTCAGCGTGTCGGTATCCAGTTGCGTAGCACCAGCTGTATAAAAATTTACAATTTTCCATTTACATAGGATGTTGAAATTTTATTCAAGTTGCAAAAGGATTTCCTTGCAAAATAATAACAATATGGTGGATAGAGCTTGAACTTGTCTTCTGCAAAATTTAATTTTATTTTATTTATTGTGCCTTCATACATTGTAATAGTACAGGAAGTTAAGCAGATTGGTAATATAAAAAAATCAGAGGAGTTAATAAATTATGTTATTTAATGAACAATATTAACAGCATTATAGTTATATTTTTTTAAAAATATTTATTTAAAAAAGTAATGTTGTACCAAAAAAATGTAAGCAAAAACTGCAACATTATATCACCACGTATTTAATTCCATATCTGACGTGACGTAACGTCAATAGATTTATTTAAAAATGGACGTTTCTGTTGACTTAACAATACAACATTAATATGACATGGAAATCTTGATCAATTTCATAAACCTATGTAATATATAGTACATGTGCGTATGATCCCTACGTAAATTGAAGCGGGTTAATGGCTCCAATGACTTCATCTTATCATTTTTGACAATTTGTACAGTTTGCGTAAGACGAAAGAGTGAGAGGATAGTATACTTCTTACTTCCAAATCGGACTTTTTCACTAGTGAAACTACGTATGACGCCTATTCTTCATTAACCGATTAAGTGACAAGTAACCGTTTAATCGATGTTTCCTTCCCGCTGCGAAATATGTAGCATGTATCCGCATTATTGATTTAATGATTATTCTGATTTCAATTTAATTTTCATGAAGGTGTGCAAACTATTTTTTGTGCGGATTTGGTTTCAATTTAGGCATTTAACGATTTATGGCATTTCTGAAACTGTGTTGTTGCCGTTGTTGGTATCGCTGCTGTTGCTATTGTTCTGATTGTTGTCTTGTTGTTGCTGTCTCTGCTACTGATGTTTATGTTTCATTCTTTTATTGATGTTATTTGTCACATCATTGCATCTTCTGTCGACAATGATAAAAATGAATGAGCAAATGAATGCATGGAAGATATTAATGATGATGATGATGATGATGATGATGATGATGATGATGATGATGACGATGACGATGACAGCGATGTTAAAGACTTTGGGGAGACGAGGACAATTATGCCACCATTATTTAAACTAGATTCCAACAATCAAGTCTGCAAAATAAAGTCTTGCGTTTTAGCTTAGGGTGGCTATATTTGACCCGAATCTTACCGGAGAAACGGCAACAATTAACGTTTCGTAAACCGCAACATTTTTCAGCTTCTCTAATTATGAAATCCAAATACATAATTGCAACTTATTCAGAACTCTGCAGCCCGTCCAGTTTAAAACTTAGGCCTACTGTAAAAACACAGCTATATCTAATAGACTTATATTATTATCAATTCACCGCCACGGTCGCAGACCAAAAAATTTGTCGTTGTTTTGGATAGAGATGGTTTTTTGTAACCATCTAGGACTTTTTCCATATTTTCCTGAATCTGACAATTTCGCAATATTTTTCATAATTTATATCACAGCATTTTGCACTAACATGAATGTATGACCTATATTAGGACGATGTGAATATTCATAAACAGTTCATATGAATATTAAACCCATAAAAAAACTTTAATTAAAAGCTATTTGCTAATTCAATTGTTTAAGACATGGTTGTCATAATCCAGACCTTAAAATACTTTTGGATTTAAAAGAGTCAGTAAAGTGGCTTATTTTTGAAAACGTTGATAGCTATAAAACGATAAAGTATGAGAACAGGGCATCATTTATATTTCTTAAAATTTCTATATTTCTATATCAAGCAAATACCAATATAAGGAGAGATTTTGTAGTTTCGTTGTATTTTTTGTATCGTGTGAAAAAAACTTATAGCAAATCTGTTTAAAATATGTTCAAAAGATAATTTTAAATATTTCTTCGCCAACGGAATTGTTAAAGTGTGAAATACCTTGCCACCCACATGGGTTTCCTTTAATATGTTCCCAAACAAAACATTTGTTCAAAATAAAAATAAAAAATGTTAAACACAAAATTAAGTAGGGAAACTTCTTTGCGTTTTTAAACCACATCCCAAAATCTCTCGTTTCACACTTTGTATTTTAATAGTTTTTCTTTTTTATTTTAATTCAATTATATTGTTCTTAGGTTTTTCATATGTTTAATTAACTCTTCATCTTTGTACATAAAATGCTATTCTGTACTATGGATTATGTGAATGTAAATAAAAATAATCCAGAGCGCTGAATTACAGTGCTGGTTTCATGCTTGCGGATGTAGGAATTTTTGGGTAATTCTCTGGTTCACCCATGCAAACTGCAGTTTGAAAACGATTGCTTCCCAATTCTCTAGGTGATTCCAAGATTACAACATGAATAGCAAACTATTGATCAGACGGCAACAGCCCAATTTGTGCATTTTCCTCTTCGCTTAAGTTGTATGCGGCAAACAACACAAGCGATACCAAAATTCTATATGTATCGATAGTATCTTCTAATTCCCCATTCAAATTGTTAAAATCCTGTCTAAACGTTTACAGACAATTTTGCTTCCTAATCCACGATGGAGACGGCTAAATGCTCATGGTGAAGGTGTGTTGCGGCTATTTTGTTAAAACTGTCAGTGCTAATTTCAGCTCACGTCACTTTATCAGCTAAATCCCTGCTCTACATACTTTCCTATTTAGCTGAGGCGACGACCATTTTCTGTTAAATGGACCCAATATAAAGCGGTTTACAGATGCGCAAGGATAGGTTTATTTATCTGATGAGCTGCTTAGAATTTTAGTGACGCTCTACTGCTTTATTAAAGGATGAACGTATAAAATAATTGCTTTGGTATCAGCAAAATAAAAAAGAAAACAACCAATCGAATGCTGTTGCCAAAGGTGTACGCAATTGGTTTTTTTTGTCTGTTAGCCACCAAAAGCGCTGCCAGAACATACTCTTACCTGTTGTTATTCACAAAATAGACATGCAAATTCTCAAAAATTTCACACACACCTTTAACTGGCTAAATGAAAAATTTTCGGCAATATCTTATTAAAGAAATTTTTATAGACGAAAGTTGTGGTAATAATCGCGCCAATAAATTTATAAATTATCAGCGTCAAGTGGTTGAAGACCTAATGTGAAAGCGGTTTTCATAAATTCAGTGGCTCATGTAACAAAAATTTACTAATAAAATTTCGTCGTATTTTTAATTTTTTATTTGGAGAGTTAAAAGCTCGTATTCTAACTCGAATCCAAGAAAACAGTCACAGGTAAAAAAGTCATAGAAAAAAGTCACAGGAAAAAGGCACAATAAAAAGGAATAACCCCAACCCTATAACCATTAATCCTAAAGCTAACCCTAACCCCTAACCACAACTCTCACCCCAGCAAAAATCAATTGTGATTTTTTTCCTGTCACCTGTGATCTTTTTTCTAACCAAAATTGTGACATTTTTTCGTGACTTTTTCCATGTGACTTTATTACAGGTCACCTTCTAACTCGCCACTCATTAGCGCACCAAGGACCTAATACTTGCTTCGTCCAAATTATTAAACAACGGTTTGCTAGTTAACATGTAGACCTAAGTTTCAAATTAAACTTTCTTATCAAAAATACTGATCGCGCCAAACAAATTGCAGGCAAGAAAACCGAGGCTAGGACCTAAGCTCGTGGACTTCTTGTTTATGTACATTATAACAACGCGATAACATTACTTTATGAAAATCTACTGACCTTTTTAAGAGTTAAGCTTGCATTGCCGTATTTTTTGGGCTGTTCCAAAATTAGTTTCAATGCATGGGATTGGAACAAAATATTTTCTATTAACAGTTGTGTTTGGCTATATGAAGTTAATTGGTAATTAAATAACGGGTCAAAATTCTTGCAGGAGTTAAACGCAAAGACGGACCCCAGAAGCGAAAGCTTGGTCGCAATCCCAGAATTCCATTTTCGCCTGCTCAAGTGGCAGCTCTGGATCAAAAATTTCGCTCCACCCACTACCTCAGCAGCATGGACGTAGCTGAACTGTCGGCTTCTTTAAATTTATCTGAAACTCGGGTAAGTTAGGCTTCATTTTCATTTTTCAGCAGTCTGATACACAGTTTGGCTAAATGAAACGTAATCAATAGTAGAATTATATTTGTGGGAACTTAATAAAATATAATTGTAAAATATACATATATATATATATATATATATATATATGTATATATATATATATATATGTATATATATATGGTATATATATATATATACCATACGATGACGAAGTAAATAATAGTGTGAATTCGTTGTTGTTATTCGCTCCAATTGAGACGGCGGCATTTAAAAGTGTAAGCTTTTGTTAGGTGTATACTGAAGATTAGCAGGAGCTCTCGCGTTTGGGAATTCACTAAGCAAATAGAGGTGATGTCTCCTAAATGAACACCAGATCTCTCAACCACGAATTTGTATAAATTGTAGTTAATTTGTTCTAGCCTTCAGTTTCTTAGGACCAAGTGTTTAGCTGTTTATAATTTTTCGTTGCTTACTTTTTTTGCTTGTTTGTACAGTGTTAATAAATCGGCTTAAAGTTAAACACTTGCAAATAAGATAGACTACTTAGTAAGCATAACCATACATGGTGCAGCAGTTTGTCAAAGACGTTTTATATGGCTTCTTCAAAACAATCTGACCGCGCAAATTGTTAGTGTTGATCACTTTGGTGACTGTGCAAATTTAATTCTTCGTATGGGTACAATTAAGGGAAAATCACACAGTTAACAACATGATGCTTCAAACCATCACTGTGATTTGTCGTTGTGTTTATACGTGAATGATTAGAAAAAGCAAAAAAAATCATTCAATCATCTCATGAGTTCTAGGCCTCCTCTATAAGACAATGTAACCATGGCGAATGATTTAACACTTCTGTGTTTTTTCTCGTGGTCTTTATTCAATATTTGTTCGTGCTTTTTTCTTTGTGATTTTGAAAAAGGCAGTATTTAATAAGTTTGTGATTTCTTCCCTTTTGTCATCGTTCACCTGACGATAAGCCACAGTGGTAGTTTCAAACATCGTGTTCTCTCTTTTTTCTTAATTTAACGATTTTTTTGTTAGCCAATTACAAATCCTTTGTGCATGTTCCTTTTCTATTTGATGGACGCGTGTATCTTTCATTTTCTTTAATTGTGTTTCTTGTTTTTCATTAACTGAACCTATTCTGTTTTCGTTTGAATATCTTGGCGGTACATCGTCACACTGCACAGCCTGCCCGCATCAACTTCAGTAACACGGACAAAAGATATAAATTTATAAGTGCGCCAGCGTCACATTAATAAACAAACATAACCAAACAATTAGAATCTATTTAACCACATGAGCGAATCACGACAGGTAGCTGTAATAACGAACGTTTACAAGCTTTACCTGAATCGCTGTAGCGGCACAACTTTTGATCAGCGCTACAAAGAACCACAACTGGTCACCAAAAAAGCGTCTCAGTAACAAGTTGATTTGTCGCTGAAATCAAATTACAGACCGTCTGTGAACTATGAATCAATTGTAACGCCCGGCGAACGCATAAATGACTTGCAAATTCCGAATTAAAGTACTAAATTGGTGTTAGAATAACATGATCTAACAATGTCCAGCGTGGTTTGCGAGTCAATAAACTACTTCGGGCGGCAGTAAAGACCCGCTGTGGTTTTGTAACGAAACAAGGTAGCTAATAATCGCCTCACTTTTCGGCTTCTTTCGTCTACACTGGGCGCTATTATCCAATTGCATAAAGGATATACATTATAGCATCTTGTTGCAATCTGTTTGCGGTTTGAGACGTTAGACCTAACAAAGCTTACATAATAATAGGCCTAATCCAGGTAATGAACTTTCATCATTGACCGCTGTATCAGTTAGCTTTAGTACTTGTGCAGGTGTAATTACTTGTGGCACGTGGCACGCTGAGCAAATGCGTTGTGTAACTGTGCCTAGGGATTTTATGCTTCTATGTTTCTCCCTTGTTTTTAATTGCTGTGCTTCTGTTTTTTTGTGCAAGCTTGTCCTGTTTAGTGTGATTTCTTTGCGTTAATCTAAACCAAAAACTCTAAAAAAATCAATTCAGTAGTTTCAGCAATTCCTTGCGATTTTTTCTCTTTTTTGGCCAGAAGAACTACAGTGGTAGTTTGAAAAATTGTGTTTTCTTTCTTTTTCCTTGTTTTTGTTTTGGGATTTTTTTCTTCATTTAAGGTATTATTTAACTATCAGAAGTTAGTAGGTCTTATTCGTACAATGGCGCAGATTTAAGTGGATAAAAACAGGGTTCGTTATGCCAAATAAGCTTAAAAGGTTGCTTTTATGAATTACAATTTAATGAGGATTACTGGAGCAAGAGTCCAATTAAATGAGATTGTTTGTTCAACTCGCAAACAAATATTAATGATCGAATACGATTGCAGCCAGTATTTCAAATTGTTCCAAGATGCGACAATACCGTCTACAAAACTACAGTATTCATCTGAATCTGCATCTCACCGCTGTATAGGTTTGCAAAGTATTCTTAATCAAATACATTTTTACAGGTTAAAATATGGTTCCAGAACAGACGTGCTCGCGAGCGACGAGGCAAAGTGAATCACAGCAATATCTTAACCACACAATCATCTACGCCACCTGCTGCAGGAATATCACCAAACTCTTCCAGTACATCGACATCATCTGCTACCTTAATGGCACACCTAGCAAGCTCATGCAGTGAAAGTCATGGACTACAAACGGCTAGCAGATATTCTGTAATTGCACCCTCAATGCCTGATGCTGCCACACTGGCACAGTTTACAATGGCACTACAGCAGGGTAACTCAGCGTTCACTCCCATGGGGGCGTTCACGTATAGGCCTACATCGCATGCCGAATAAACAGAAAATTTGTAAAAACAATGCAAGTTTGCCATATGAAAATAGAAACTAAAATTACTGGAAAAACAAACGAGTAAAAAATTAGACAAATTCTACTAAAAACGAAATAGTGAAGAAAAATGAAATTTGTTACCAAGCCAGTCTAAAGTTTGCTAGTTGTAAACACAGAAGTAAACAAAATAATGATAAAAATGTAAACATGTTTGTGTAAATTATGTTGTAAATAAGTATCAGACATGTATTTTCCAACGTTTTTAAGTCTGACTAAAGTAATGTTATTAAATACAGAAAATGTTTACCCCTCAGTAGTTGTCGTGATAATGAGCATTGTTTGCAATTAAAAGAAAAAATGACATTTTCCACTGGACAATGATGCCATTTATATCTCTTACATTTATGTATACGTCACCTGTATAAGCATATAAACTACATGACAATTTTATAAATCTAAATTAAGTGTACATGTATATGTGGTTGTTTTATTTAACTTTGGCCTAAATGACTAAAATGCGAATATTTATATTCACTAATATCTCAAGGCAATGAATAACCCAAATCGGGTCAAACAAGAACTGTTGCAATGAACAACTAAAATATACCACGCATGACAATTTGATAATCAACCTGATATATATATTATGTTTCTATAAATATACATATAAAGCGTTAGTCTGCAGCTGATAGACTTTTCATGTGAGCAGAAATATTTCTAGTTCACATGTATCATGCACATATAGTATTACTACTAATGATATACATAAATAGCAATTAACACAGCAATGTAAATACAAGCACAAAACAATTTGGTGGTTTGCTAATTAACTAAAGTAAGTTTAAATTTATCATTCCTGTATTAGCAATTAGCTTCTGACAATTGACAAAAAAATCACCAGCTATAAATAAAATTATATATGCTGCATGTAAAAGTTTTCACACAAGTTTTACTATATACAACAAGTAATACTATCTAAGATATTATTGTAGAAAAGTAGATGAGTAATACTGCTTGTCATATGATGTGTGCTAACGTATTAATCAATGAAAGGAGCAAAAGAGTAAAATCAACACATATAAAAGCAGTTCAATAATACCGGCATTATTACAAAAAAAAGATGTCAGCAACTTAATAAAATGTGCATCCAGGGTTAATTTAAAAAAAACTATACGTGTGCATCAATAGCATAACTTGTTTTTGCTCTGATCTGATTGGAACATTTTTAGTTAGCCAGACCACATAGCATCTAGCTTGGGCCATGTGCACCTGCAGTGACACTTACAGTTTTAGCGAAGTAGGTTGTTGCTGTTCGTGTTTTAGTACCATAGCAGAACATATACATACGGCTATTGTGGTGCCATACAGAAGATCCAGTTAAGCTCCAAAAACCATAAAAACATCAACACTGCTGGCGACACTTACTATTTACAGTGTCATTTTATTGTGCTATTGAAATTAGGCACCAATATTCAATATATACAAAAACATTAAAAATTGAAACTTTATCGATTTTATGAACATCCATGAAAATCAACGTTTTGCAAAATATGAAGTTTTTACTCCTGCTACTAAGTGTTGCTTCCAAACATCTTCTGGTACCCAAGAAGCCCATGATGGCTGTGCAGTAGGAGGAAGAGTAAAGCCTGACATTGCAGCCTTTATCTTCTCTATATGATCTACAAAATAATAACAGTAGTGACAACAATAAAACAATTTTGATAAAAACAAAGGAGTTTGTTACTCTTTTGTATTGAATATAATTCAGTATGTTTTACAGTCAGTTGTCTGTTTTCTCAAGTGGATTAAAAATAATGATATACCATAATAAAGACATGCACGCACGCTGTCACACACGCACAAACATGCACACACACGCATGCACGCACACATGCATATATACATGCAGCAGTAAAAGTTAAAATGGCAAGAAACAACAGTTTTTCGATTCCTTTTTTCCCCAAGCAGCTTAAATTAAAAATAAATCCTTAGAGAGAAGACTATAAGCAAAGACATATTAATGCTCTCAGATATCAAAGTAGCAGGGAAAATGTTTGCAGTTCCCCCGACCAATTATTTTAAGGTTACTGCTGCTGCTGGAAGGTGAAAAATTGCAAAATAATTATGGTTTGAGAACATTATGGAACATTTTTATGACAATCAAAATTTCACCGGTAATGCAAAAAACGGCACTTTTTTATTGCTATTATTTATAGGACTGCCTTACATTTATGTATGCATTTTTGACTGAGAATGAATGCAACTGAAATTCAGAAAGTTTTAAATAGGAAGATGCGGTTTTTTACACTAGTTTCCTGTTTGTCACGAAGTTATGGTTCCACAATTGCAAAATTGAACTCGTATGAAATATATGAAAAAAATTAAAAGTCACCTTCATTCATCGACTGCAGTGGGTTATCCTGCAGACAGCTCGGTATTGACCAGTCATCTGAGGCCCAACCTTCTTCACTATCAGAAGGATCATACAAAGGTATTGTTGGCTGAAAAAAAGTAAAAGCATTTGTGTGAATGTCATGCTTATATCAATATCCATAACTCATCAAATTTATGTATACATTTGTAGAGTTATATATACTTATATATACATAAAAGAAAAATTGAAATGAGAGGTGCTTGCTCACAAAAACGTCCCAAAAAATTGAAAATCATGTTCTTTCTTTCACATTTGCCAAACCTTTGTTTCGCGAGGATCATTTTAAGGTCACGTTGCACAAATCTCAAATAATATATCTAATCCATTAGTGATATGCACTGCTTTTGTTTTACCACTGTTAGTATTTACAAGCTGAATATTTGTTAAATATTGCATCTGCTAAGTTAGTCTCACTAAACATATGTCTCAGAATGAACACTCAACTATGTGCAAGTCATATATTTGAGGGGGAGGGTGGAAGAACATAAGCAATATACTCTACTATTTGTCACATATTATACGAATCATAACTACCAGGTTAACAAGCAAAAGCTTATGAGCTGCAGTGTTATCATTTTACTTGTGAATGTTGAGAGTTGCGTAACTCAAAAAGTATAATGGCAGAACAAGAAATTATGTGGTTTTAATAATGTAAGTCATGTTACCCATATTCCAAGTGATATATATCTATTTGCTAAGTGCACAACTTTGCTTCACTGCTGCTTACAGTTTATATTCAATATAATGACGATGCAAGAGAATATAACTACATGTACTTAAAGGTAATTCCAGCACAAAAACTGTCACACACTGACAATACCTGTAGAACATTATCAGAAGTAGAATGTGAAATTGCTTCAATGTCAGTTGCTGCATCTTGATCTTGGAATGTAGGCTCTTGAGGTAGCAATTGATAACCACCATCATTTACACCCTAAAAAGAGCATAAAAAGTCCTCCAGATTGACATATTACAGCAAAAATACAAATAACATATAGTCTTACAGATAATATATTTTGGCAGTAATTTTATTTAACTGGATACCAATTACGGGTCACTTGCGTAGCAGATTTGAGCAGGACGTTCGGATAGTGGGCACTTGGGCAGCAGGACATTTGCATAGTGCACACTAGGGTGGACATTGGGCAATAGGACATTTGGGCCATAAAGATTTGGGTAGTTGACATTTGGACACTTGGGCAGTGGTAATTGGACAGTGGACACTTGGGCCAGTGGAAATTGGACAGAAGGACATTCAGGCAGTGAACATGGGACAATACACTTGTGCTCAATAGGCACTTTAAACAGCACAAGAACCAAAATATTTTTCTAGTGGACCTATCAGTTCCACTTGCCTGCCTACCAATCTACCTATGTGCCTGTACATTTGCTTAACCAACTTTCTACTTATCTACCTACTAAGCTGCCTGCTGCTACCTAGTACCTTCTTACCTACCTACCTGCCTACTTACATACTTACCTTCCTGCCTACCAACCTACTTACTTACCTAAGTTTCTAGCTAGCTGCCCGACTAACTAACTAACAAACAACTTGCGGATAATTAATTAATAATTGTATAATTATTGTACGTGTGCATAATTGCGAAAATTAATAATCGTAAACTTACTTACTCACTCACTTATAACAGAACAGAATAAAATACGGTAGAATAAACTGAATGGAAAAAATAAGTCGCAATAGAACAGAGCAAAACAGTAGAGAAAAGAATGGCATGGAATATAGTTTATGTAATGTTGCGTTAGTGGGTAGGTAATATCAAATTTTAGATTACTATCAATAGTGATACCCAGTACTGTACTATTTTAGACATATTCAATTTCATTATCACCAATTTTTAATTTAGGCAAATTATTATTTACTATATTTTGTGTAGACCCCATGATCATAACTTCTGTTTTGTTCCTATTACAATTGACTTTCAGCTGCCATTCTTTACACTACAGATGTAACTTATTACAACAGATTTGCGCAGTATTACGATACTCATCAGAGTTTGCTTAGGTGCATAAAATGTGCCATCGTCTGCGTATTTAAAGACGCCTGCCATTTTATTGGATCTTACATCATTCAACATTTCTGAGATGAAAATTATAAATAAAAGAGGCGAACGGACAGAGCCTTGCGGAAGGCCAATATTTCTATTATACATTTGTGAACAGAAATTACCTACACTGATAAAAAATGATCGACTCAACAAATAATTTTTGATTGTAGCCAAAAACTTTCCTGCAATTCCTAATTGATACAGTTTGAAGATTAGGCCTTTGACCCACACACTGTCAAAGGCCTTTTCGAAATCACAAAAGACAGGATGTTTCTTTATGAGGTCACTTTGCATTTTACTAATTAGGTGAAACAGATATCGTTCAGTACTATGTCCTGCGACAAAACCCTCCTGTACAATGTCCCATAGCTCCATTGGGCATTTTAGAATTAATCGGTTAGGAAAGAGTCACTCGACAAGCTTGCCTATGTAGGAAGACAACGACAAAGGACGATACATTGGGATCCGCATATTTATGTTTGCCCTGTTTTTTAAAAAATATTATTTTGGATTCTAACCAAGGCCATTTTTGAGCACTTAAGCATACATTACTCAAATTCAGAAGTACAGATTTGGCCCAAAATCCTAAACTTTTAATCATTCGGGGATGGATACCATCCATATCAAAGCTTTTGTCGTTTGAAGAACTTCCTTTTATTCCTTTATTAAGTTCGTCCATCGTGAAAGGAACATTCAAAAAGTCGTTATTTCCTTCACTATATTCTAAGGAGTCAACAAACTGATCAACGAACCCCTTTCAGTTGCTATCAAATACGTCATTATCCAAATGGTAACCCATGAAGAAGGTTTAATAGAACAAGTTGCACTTGTCCTGATCAGTAATATAATAACAGTTATCATTTTTTAAGGTGACAAAGTAGTAGTTTGGAAATACTTTATGATATGCCATCCGAGAGAGAGAGAGAGAGAGAGAGGAGAGAGAGAGGGGAGAGAGAGAGAGAGAGAGAGAGAGAGAGAGAGAGAGAGAGAGAGAGAGAGAGAGAGAGAGAGAGAGAGAGAGAGAGAGAGAGAGAGAGAGAGAGAGAGAGAGAGAGAGAGAGAGAGAGAGAGAGAGAGAGAGAGAGAGAGAGAGAGAGAGAGAGAGAGAGAGAGAGAGAGAGAGAGAGAGAGAGAGAGAGATAAGCCCATCCACATAAATTGACCTTGTATTAAACTGTTTTGGAAAATCTAAGGCAGAATGTATTGTTTGTATTTGCATCCTCCGCCATACTACAACTTCCGAAGAGACACAACTTTCAGACGCCTTTGTGTTTACCCACATTTTGACCTTTGATATTTTTATTATATACTGATGTCAATATGGGATACGTAATTTGTTCATCTGCCTTGCACAGACTCCAACAAATAAACGTACTTAACATCTACTAGAACACGTACAGCTACTAGAACACAGTAACACGCAAAGGCCATTACTTCACTCATTTACTAGCAATATGAGACTATTTTCCAATGTGCACAAATATAATGATACAAGCCATAATATGATTAAGATATTGCTTTCAATTAGCCGCTGTAAACACGTTGTTCAACACAAAGTTACAAACAGCTCAGAAAAGCTTTTAGCAAATTTAAAAAAGTGTTTGTATAGAGTAACTGAAGGTGAGTGGCTGTCACCTCTAGCCTATGTTTCACATTAGCAAATTAGTAATTACCAAAGTGACCATGTGATAGCACTATCACAGATTTCCTCATACCATATAATTACACAATGTAAGGAGATACCACAAATAATAACAGGAATCATGATATTGTTGATCTACAACTCTTAGCAGAGAAGTCTCACTGTTCTGCACTATCCAGAGGAAAAATCCATTCAATTATACAAGAGCTCATCACATTACTTTTGCAGACACACAGAATTATATATTAATATATTCTCAGACTTAAAGTGATTTATTCTCGATCCTAAATTGATCATTAGCTGGCAAGAAAGGAAGTTTGTTATTTTTGAAAAGGATTTTGAGACCATTGATATATTTATATAAGAATACTAAAGTGTGATAGTCTCTTTCTGAGATTCTAATATGGGGATTTTCATTAAAGTTCTTAAAGTTGTTACTGAATAGTTCTTTTTTGTGGATGCTTTATAGGAGTAGTCAGAAGTTAGTCTTAGAGAAAAACATTCTGCTTTGACATTTGCTAATAACATGCAATCATATAAAGTGGGGCAGTACTAATTCTTTATATGAGAATTTTTGTTTTGTCAGTTTATAACTTGGCATAGATAAGATATACTGGCTGCCATCTTTTTATGCATTTGATTAAAATTTTTATGTCGATTTAGTTTATTATCTGTCGTTATGCCTAAGAATTTGACCGTTTGTTCTATATTGTCTCTGCCTACTTTTAACAAAATATCTGTTATTGGATAAGTAAAGGGTGAGAAAACCATGACTCAAGCAATATTCACTTTTAGATTGTGATAAAAAAATGCAGAAGTAAAAAATATTGCTATGTTTATGTTTAGCTGTTATGGATTTTTGTGTGCTGCATAAATAGTAGTACCATCTACATATTGTTTTATGCCAGAATTCTGAAAACAGTGCTAATTTTATTCACATAAAGGCAGAACAACAGACAACCTAGAACTGTTCCTTGAAGTATGCCTCTTATTAGCATATTCCATGTTGAGAATTTAGTTTTACCTTTTGGTTTCTGCTTTCCAAATAGTTTCATATTAGCTTGAAAGATGTTTTGTCAAAATCTAAGTGGCGCAAGTTTTCGAGTAATAAGTCGTGGTTAACTGAATCAAATGCTTTACCAAGGCCTAACTAAGCAGCCCATGACGTACTCATTATTGTTTGCGTTATATCGCCAATTTTCTGACGTATCAATTGTGTCTATAGTAGGATAATGTTTTCTGAAACCAAACTGACAATTTGCAAGAAGTTTATTGTTTTCAACATAACTACTTATTTGATTACACATTATTTTTTCAAAAATGTTGTTTAGTCCATGACTGTGCTAACTGGTCTGTAGTTTTCTTGAGTTATCTGTTTTATCTTTTTATATAATCAGGTAACATTAGCTAGGTTACAGATTTCAGGAAATTCTGAAAGTATTAAAATTTGATTAGTTACGTAGGTAAGGCGAGGTATCATAACGTTAGCACAAACAGCCTATTTTGTAAACAGCCCATAAGATAGTTTCACTATAGTGCTCAATAACATGCAGAAAGTTCAAGATCAAGCTTAACTGTAAAACATTTTACTGTTTTTTTGGACGGATTTTTTACTAACATGTATGGATATTACCTCATTTAAAATTTAGTTGTAAATGAACCGTTCATGTTTGAAATGGAAAATCATTCAACAGGGCGGGCAGATGACTGGAAGGGGAAATAGTTAAAGTGTGCACTCAAAGACAATTAGGACACACATGGCAAGTCAAGCTAAAAATTATTTAAAACTTTCTAGCTGATTTCTTGATGATGCTCATCTGTTGGTATCATTACTGTGAGTAAAAAAATCAGATTTGCTCTATGATATGCTTCGTTACCTCTTCTGCATCTTCATCTGTATCTGATGAACTTGGCTGCACTACTACATGGTTACCACCAAGCTCCTCTGTAGCAATTCGATTTTCATTTGGATCTTCAGGTGGTGCCTTAGGAGACGGTCCCATCATGCAGCTTTCAATTACTGATCCTGATGAAAAGAGAGAGTACTAAGAACAAAATTTCCAAAAAGTAATAAAGTTAAAATTAGTTGCCATACTGGTGTGGCAAAAGTACTTCCAAAGTATACTACCACATTATGTACCTACATAATGTAATATTGTCTAGGTTAGTAAGAGTGGTATACCTCAGGGAACAATAAGTAGTCTATAATCTTTTATTTGATATGTAAACGATATCCGAGACTATGTTTCTTCCAATCGAGTCTCAATTTGACTGTAAAGTGCTTCAGTTTGACCTTGATTCTTTTCAAATAAGGTCTGATTAATGGCTTTGGCAACTGAAGCCTGTTATGTGTGCACTGTTACACTAGAGAAGCCACATTAATTGTAATTATTCTATTAATGATAGAATAGTTTGTGAGGTTTCCAACTTAAAAGATCTAGGCGTGATCATTTTTAGTGATATGAAGTTTTAATGGTCATATTACAGATCTAGGAAAGTAAGCTAATAGATGCATTGGTATGATAAAGCGAACTATAATCAGCAGAGATTCAAACATTTTGCAAAAAGTTATTTAAAAGTTTAGTTCATCCAGTTGTTCGAATATAATGACATTGTATGATCATCACAGTATATTGCATATATTCAATGTGCCTAAAGCAATTCGAAAGCATTGTCTTTGCTTAGTGCACAATACTGATTTATCATTGTATCTTTTCTAGAATAATAACGCATTACTATTGATTTGCCAAATGCATATAAGACTGATGACACTATCACTGAATGATGATCCTCTACTGCAGTCAACTTACTTCTTTCTCACATCTTTTCTAGAGCTTTTCGTCAGCTTCAGAGCCACCCTGATAAACTTTTTTATTAGAACTAAAGTGTAGTTACAAAAAGCATTTTTTAGTCATCATGTGATTACAGTTTGGAATTATCTTCCAGGCAATCTGATTACATCAGACTTGGCATAATAGGGATCTGTGTAATTCGGAATACCATTCACCTCAGACAGATTCGGTAAAACGGATTTGATTCTATTTTATAAGCAATCGCTATATTAGTATATGAGTACGAGTATATTAATGCTTAAAGCAATCGCAAAACTCGGCATTTTAACTATGTAATTTGCTGAATTCAGTAAATTTTAGGGGAACAATGTATTTGCTGTGCTTATCTCAGGCCATACAGAATAGTGTCAATACAATGAATTCTTGCACATATTCATGGGTGTCCTGTCACCAGGGATGTAAAAGAATTGGAAAACTAATCAATAAATACTAATGGTGTTGGGCCAGCTTATCTTTTTGAAAATGTTCAACAAGCTGTCTCTACATGATTTGCTAATGGTTGACTGTGTTGACAGTAAATGCTCACTGCATTACACGTAGGATTGATAAGCTAGATTCACCAACTGCTGTATTTGCACCTCATTCAAATAACAATTCTGCTAAGAAACCTCAGGGAGAGAAAATCAATAAACATCAATTTTCCATTAGATTAGGTAAAAACAAATAAAATAAATAAATCTTTATTTTGTACTATTATAAACAATAGTGACACAGCCACTCTATTTGCAAGGAAAAGTCCTACTAATATACACATCCACGTATTTAAAATTGTGACTACAAAGTTAATGCAAAAGTGCACACAAAATAATGTAAAACAAAACATAGTTAAAAAATCACCTAAATTTACATTATGATTGGATGATTAATAAGAAATAATACTGAACAAATTACATACAGATAGTGCCTTGTAACTCACACTTAGTGCAAATAGCTGTAATTAAATAATGAAAGCTGCGTTTTCAATCTAATTTATAAAGTCTTTAGTAATCAAATCTTTAACAACATTTACAAGCATACAACAAGAATTTTTGTCTCAATAGCAGCATATATCTTTTAAATCAAAACTTGGCATAGCTATTCTCATTTGTTGTTGCATGTCTGTTCTTACTAAGGGGCAATTAAAATTAAATGTGTTTGTGTTTGTTTATCTGTCTTACAAACACACAAGCTGGCATCAGTTAGACCTACTAAATTATAAAAACTGTTACAACCACGTCTTAAATTCTTCCCACTATGTTTTTATGTGTATTGAGTCCAACACCAAAGGCTGACCAAAGATCCTCAAACTGATAAGACAGAGAAAGTGACATGCAGAGAGAGAGAAAGAGAGAGAGAGAGAGAGAGAGAGAGAGAGAGAGAGAGAGAGAGAAGAGAGAGAGAGAGAGAGAGAGGATGGAGAGAGAGAAAAAGAGAGAGAGAGAGAGAGAGAGAGAGAGAGAGAGAGAGAGAAGAGAGGAGAGAGAGAGACTTGATTTTGATTTAAATCTTTATTTCAAACAAAGTTCATCTAAAAATTTACAACACATTACAAAAACAAAAAAATACACTTAAATTTGGTTAATAAATTTACCAATTGTGCACATAGGGAATTTTTCTCAAATTGTCTCTAACATCAGATGAAAATATGCATCGCATTCTAAATTTTTACAGATCTATAATATTTGTACTGTTACTGAGTTTGCTATACAGACTATATACACTTATCCTATAAATTACATCAAAATACAACACACTACAGTTAATAGCAATAGTCTATAGGAGAGAGAAGGGAAAGAAAGAAAGGGAAAGAGAGTACTGGTAACATTTTACTTAAGAAGCAATGTTCAAAGTAAACTGATTAGTTTTAAAGTGATTATAAAATTCTGACTGCAACACTATTGTTCAGATTTCCACTGTTGGCTTCAGTAGGCCCCGATACACTGTCTAAAGTTCTCAATAAATGCACGTGGTGCCTTTATGCATGCATGAGAGTATGTAAACCTTACATATCAAATTGCACTGCTCATTGCTTCATTGTGATAAATGGGTGGTTCCATCTTCAACTGTGGTGCAGTGGATGTGTAACTGTTGTTAATTGCTAAGCATTTTCTAAATAGATTATTTGAAACAAATGTCAGCCAACAATGAGTTATTTTAAAGAATATTAACTTGTATTTGGCCATGAAGCCGGCTCATGTTTCACTAAATAGCTATGAGCAGGCACACAGTGCATCCAACGAGAAATGAATGCATGAATTGGGTATTTGGTCAAAATGTCAGCATGTGTTTTCATTCAGGGTTGTCGATCCATGGAACAGACTCCCAGCAAATGTAATTGAGGCAACAAACATTGAGCAATTTAAGGGGCAAGCACTGGCAGCAGAATTCAAAATTCATAGATCCCATGTTACAAACTGTTCTGATGGCATGACCTCCCTCCGATGGTGCCACTATATTAACATTTTAGTATAAATTAGTTTAATATAGTGGACGGGCAAATAGCATTCATGCCAACGTCACTAAACTCTTCAATGGTAATTTGGCAAATGACCAACAAATAGGGAACAAAAAATATTATGAAACTCGTTACTCATTAGTGAGCGCAAATAATGTAAACAGTTTCAAACATAAGCTTGATACAGAACTCCGAGCGAGAAACCACCTATTTTAATACCAGTTCGGTATATTAGGACGAGAGTAAACCAACAACGAATAAATGGACGAGGTTGTACTTTGGCTAGCTACTCAGTGGATGAGAGATTGGTACAAGAGACGGAAATCAGGGTTTGCTCACCATGAAAGTGAGTATTATGGAAAGCAAAAAACAAAGTAATTCAGTAAAGTCATTTAACCTAACCTTTCAAAATCAGATTGAATCACAATTTCACCTTTTACGATAACAAAATCCAGCAATTATTTTGTATAAATCCTAAATCTTTTACATTTTTAATTTTCACTTTAATGCTGTAGCACTATCCCAATAAGGCAAATCTTTTAGTCAGAAGCTGTATATCATTCAGAGACGCACTGCTCACTTGCTTCTGTTGCATATAACAATAATAATAATGTTGCTCACGAGAAACAGCCAATCCTACACCAAAAGTCACGGAATGTAAAAGTTTAATGGCACATTATTCTAGTTGTTAATTGTCAAAATTGTCGTATAATTTATATTTTGAAAGCTCACAGGTATGTCTTTTTACGATATTTTTGCAAAAATTCATTGCAGCTGTAGATGCAATTGAATAGCCAAGTTTTGCTTGTTATTGTGTCACACCAAACTTTGTGCTTCCTACATATATTCCAGTGCATTATTCCTCGAATGATCAGGATTTGCAACAGACTTCTAGCCAAAGCCCTATAAATTCCACGAGACATTCTGGTGACAATCAATGTTATCAGTTATGAAGATGCCTGCTTACACGAGAAGATTGTAAAATTTGCAACGTGTCTTAGGTGCACATTAGTAATGTGACATTACTTATCACATCCAGCATATTGTTGTTTCATGATATTGAGTTGACATTGTTCAGTGAACAAACGACACATTGACATCTCATGCCACTCTTGTTCAGCTGTTTTCAGCTTTTGGAATAACGATAGAATATTGAAGGTTAAAGAATGTATCATCAATATCTTATTGTTATAAACAAGAAGTATGAGGATTTTGCATTTTTTATTTTATCCTTTTACAGAAGTGCTTATCAGGCATTTTAGTGCAAAACATTGTTAGAATCTTGACCGTTATTATTTTTTTCACAAAAATAGTTGAAATAGTTTATTGTGACAATATGTTAACATTGTTATGATAAAACAAAATCCACAAAAATTATAAACAGCAAAATACACACTAAATAATTGAAAACTGTAAATTTCATAACTTTCCTGGTGGATGGTAACACACTTAAGTTAATAAAAGTATTTTTATTATCAAGTATGTACCAAGTTTTGCTTACAAAAACATTTTCATCATACTTAGGTTTCTCTGTAAGTTTCAGTAATAAACAATAACAAGCTCATACAGCACAGTTGCCAATGTCAAAAGCAGTTTCACAACTAATCAAAAATAGTACAAAGAAAAAAGGTAGGTAACTTTGGGAACTCTGTCCATTATCACAGCAGAGTTGATATTTCAGCCATATTTCCTGTCTTTACAAATCATTTAGAGAACCTATTTAACTCTGTAACTTACCTAATAATTGATAATATTCAATAGCAATATGAACCTGCTATTCTACAAGACCCATGATTGTAATTCCTTGTTATAAAACTATGTTCATTGTCGTGTAAAACTGCAGGTTCAAGAAAAATTTGTACGTACATGTTAAAACAGTAGGGATTGGAGCTTCCTCTGAATTCACTTTTGGTGGTACACTTTACTAATTCAACATAGATAAATCACTGGCACAGTAAAAACTTAAAATTTAATACTACAGTACAAACTGAACTGTAATATGCAATAGTAACTCAACAATTTTTTTGTATTTTTTCTACAGAAAACACAAGTAAAGACATTTCTTATAAAAATCATGGAACTTTTCATTAGCTTTTCTAACATACTATGTAGCTGACTTCTACATACAAAGATCCTATGTAACGCCTGTTCAATAGTTTCAACACAGTAAAATACTTAATCTCTGGTCAAAACGTTTTGGCCAGTAAAAACAAGTTTCAGAAGTAAAATGAAACAATGGAGCCAACAATTTAAACATTTAAAGAATCCAGTAGGAACTAAAATTTTTTTACAATTGTTTTGGAAAATTGTCTAACTTTTTCCTGCTGAACAAGCTCCGTTTATATGCTGGAAGGCAAGGGCGTTTAGCCTGAAATACATCAAACACATCTTCATCGCTGTTCACTTTTTCTTCTTTTGCAACAGTTTCATTTTTGATCACTTTTCTTGGAATCTAATAAGAAATAAAAAGAATTTTCAAACAAATTTTGATCCAGAAAATTAGAAATTTTCTAAAAATGTAACAAGCACCACTGCTTGTTTGTCACGTATCAAAATAACTGTCACCCAATAGTATCAAATCTAAAAAGTAATGTCATTTATGCCATTTATTAATTTTGCATTTGCAGCCTCATAGTTACAAACACTAAAAAACAGAAATTACTAATTAGCTTGCACAAGAGCGCACATTTGAAATGCAGAACTACAATCTGCATCATTAGTTTACAAAAAATTATTTCAGTAGTTTTAGATATTCCACGAAGAGAGACTGTGTACATTTATCATAACATAACATGTTTTGATACCTTATTTGCTAACCCTGTAGGCTTTCTTCCTCGACTGCGTTGGACATTTGTATATAGTAGTCCAGCTAATGATGTATAGAGATTCGATTTCACTAGTAATGGATTGTATGTGTCGACGATATCAAGCTACAAAAGCAAAAAAATGAAGCATAGAGAGAAAACAGCAGCTGTCAGTTTGCTGAAACATCATAACCAGACTGCCCTTGTGATATACCAAATCCAGTGAGATGGTTATTCAAATGACTATGCAATATTGACCGCACAAACAACATTAATAATCAATGTGTAGTATGAGGTCATCAAAAGGTAATTTGATTGAGCCAGCAATTAATGAGAATTTTGGTAGCATCAAACTTCGCTGATAAATCTACTGCACTTTACGGCTACTTAACTTGTAACCAAAGAAAAGTGATTTTACACCTCTGTTCTAGAGTCAGCATGGCAGTACAAGAAAATGGTACAGAACTTCAAATGTGCACTCAAAAAATTCTCAGTTACTACGTAAGAGTTTACTACAAGATGAACGTTGTTAGTCGATTAGCTGCAAAAGAATTTAAAAATGAAATTAAGTGATGGACTTCTGAAACACTGTGTACAAATGATGGCTCTGCAAATATTTAGTGTTATAATACCGAGAAGCAAATTTGCTGCCATGTTTAGTCTTAACAATGAAAACAAATGAGTACACATTACCTTTTCCAAGCTGCTGGAAATAGCTGCCAGAGCATCTGCAGTAGGTTCTTCTCCGGAAACACACATTTCGTTTGGCACGGGTAATAACAATTCCTGTATGGCTATCGACTTGATTAACATAGTACTACCAGAAGAAGGAAGTAGAATGAAGTAGCCTGCGGTTTTTCCACTCCCGTCATATGGCTTGGAGTAAGTCAGTAATGCACAATCCTGTAAATGATGCACAGCTAATTAACTGCTTTAAAGTTAAAGGCAGAATGTAACATTTCATGTTAAAAACTGGTAGAAAGCAGCAACTCTTTTTCAATCATCTGCCCAATAAGAACCAAATTTTGCACTTAAGAAACGGGACATCGCTGGAATTAATCATTCTAATAGTAATAACAATACCAATATTGGCTAAATGAGCCCTAAACTAAACACTCTGATAAAAATAAACCAAGAAATAACATCACAGGAGTTGTCCTAAATACTTAAATGTTGTTTCTCAGTGCAGTTATTCTTCTACTAAATCTACCAAAAATTACATGAAGTGATAACCAAATCGTGTACAAAAGTTCTTATCTTCCTTATCTAGCAGAGCAATGAAATTATCTAACGAGAGTCAAAATTTTAAACTTTCAGACTGTTCTCACATAGCATTGTGTTATTCTAAATTTCTTGTTGTGGTAGCAGAAGGCAAATCTCACCTTTTCATGCAAGCAATGGCAAAGAGCTTGAAAATGTTGGTGATTGCTCTCTAGCTCATCCCAGTCTGCTTTCCAACACGATGTGGCTTTCACAAGCATGGGCTAAAATGTTCAGAATATAGCAATCATACATACTAGTGGTTTCAAGTACAACAAAATACAATAAGTGAATAAAAAATATTCAATGAATTTGCAGCAACAGTTTTGGCACAGGTGTCAAAACATCCAAGAAAAAGTGTTAAATTCAAATATCGTAAAAAACTAAAGGCTATTTTTAAGGACGTTAACATTTTGTGTGGCAAAGTGATAAACATAATTAGGTCTTGTTTTCACCAAACTTGTATAAACATCTCACATGTTATAAAAATAAGCATTTTCAGCATTACTTATATTTAATGCAATTGATTTAGTAGTTATAACACAAACAAAAGACTGAAGTAAAAAAATCTT
Organism: Tubiluchus corallicola; assembly: GCA_030141605.1. Classification (NCBI taxonomy): domain Eukaryota; kingdom Metazoa; phylum Priapulida; class Priapulimorpha; order Priapulimorphida; family Tubiluchidae; genus Tubiluchus; species Tubiluchus corallicola. Next base: position 114,445 of record JAQGDQ010000026.1, read on the forward strand.
CTGAATACCATTCCAAACACAACACTTTCACACAAGCCTAGAAGTTTCACAAGTTTTGCGGCTTGCAACTGATGGACAGGTACTTCCACTTTCATTTGTTTGCTGAATATGTTTGATAGTGCTTTGTTATCACAATTAGATAGAAGGGCTTGGGCCACTGTCTGGAAAAAGTTCATGTAAAAATTACACCTACTATATCCGCAAATACTCATTTAAATAGCAAGGTATCATAACTTTTGCTTATTCGATATTCAATTGCTTTAGTGATAAACATAATGCATATTTATAACTGAATGAATAAATGCAATAATTCAAATGCATTTTCAAGACAAAAAACTTACTAAAGTAACATGCACAGAGTTAAGTTATAGAATAAACTTAACTCTTTGTTAATTTCATAATTGTGAGAAATGAACTAGGTAAAGAAAACAGAAAATAGTATTTTTTCAATAAATGTTTTATCAGGTATTTACTATTTTTGTTATAGTTAATTTTGACCAAATAAACACTTTTACATAAGAGTTTTTGCCATATAAAGTTATAAGCAAAAATGTGATAAAACTCTAAAATGACAATAGCAGAGTTAATAACTGCCAAATGACTATTTTATACACTCTTTATTCAAACATCAAACAAAAAAGTGCTCAACATTTAGAACCAGTATATCATTTCATAAATGTCAGTTATAAAGAATAATTAGTGTAGTTACATTGACTAACAACTGCTCTTTTGTTTTATGCAAACATTATTTCTAAGTAATCATTCCTCAGTAATTTCCGCATACTTACAAAATCTGATGAGACTGGGAGAAGAGTTGGATCTAGGATTCTTTCTTGCATATCGCATTTAATGACCATCTCTTCATTCTTCTGTCTTGTCCCTGAAGAAGAAACTACATCTGCTGGCAGTATGATGTGTAGATGCTCCTGATCGGTGCCTGAATCTCTCAACCACATTTTAAACAAGTTCTCAAGACTCAGTAAATCTACAGAAAGAAATACATAAAATACTGCATGAAATTGAGTAAAATTGTTTCTAATTAGGTATTTTCTTTTGACTGACCAAACAGATAACATATTAAAACACATACCTGCGATCCATTTGATTTAAATATGAATGTGAATTGTAGAAAGCCTGGGGATGATTTTGCTTCTGGTAGAATTGAGTCAAGGTGGCAAATGAATGCCAAGGAATTTTTGCATTTTTGGGTGTCAAAATTGAAATAAGTTATTTTGAATACATTGCGCCCAAAAATGCTTAATTTTCAAATTTTTGCATCTTTTAATATAAAAGATGTATGTATACTAGCGTATTTTTGAGAATAATACTATTAATTGTGACATATAGCTGGTGCTAATGGCAAAGGAAGCCAGGTGATTTTGCAAAACTTATGTGTGAAGTTGGAGAATGCGTGGGAAGTGAAATTCGGTGTATGGGCATGTGTGTGAAAGACTTAAAATGCATATGACACATGCCTACTGCATAAGAGTTGCAGGTCTGTTATGAAACATTTAATTTCAACTGAGTCAACATATGTCCATCAGTTTTCAAAAAACACAAGTAACATCTTTACAAATTGAAGTTGAATACTATTAAACTAAAAATAAATCCGCATAAAAATGAAAATGGGAATAAAAAATGACTTTAAATTTGCCACCTTTGAATGCTTTGCATTTTATTGCTGTTTAAGCTGTAAAATCCTTAATCATTATAAAGGGTTTGAAACCATTACACTAAGAGAACTTCTAGAAGACAAAGGCAGACGCTGTGACAACTTTCTACAGCCTGTGGTGTAGAGCCTGTTTAAATAGACGTTAGCTAAATTTTACAATTCCCCACATGCAAGAAGTTAGTTCGTGAAGCGGATTAGGGAAAGGGCTAAGATTGGGGTTAGGGTTGGGGTTGGGTTAGGTTAGGGTTATGGGTTAGGGTTTTTAAATTGTGTGGGAAACTGTGAACTCCTTCCTAGACATCATACTCAAACTAATAGAATGAGATTAATTAAAACACATGCCATTATCTATTTGTATCATTTCCACAATGCTGGCTGTGACATCACTGATGCTAGAATTATGTGATGTGCTACTTGTTTGGCTGCACAAGCCAATACCATCATCGGATCCATAATCATTTAGTGTAGAATGTAATGAAATAATTTGCATCTTCTAGAAAAAAGAAAGACAGGTATATGAATGGCATGTCCTAAAAATAAAAACAATAAAATGGAGCCTGGAAGTGTTAATAATAAATTGAAACTAGATCACGCTTGTGAGCAAAGGCATATACTGCACATCATGATGTCATAGTAATGAAACCTGATGAACACCATTCAGCAGTTGCAGTAACGCTTGAAAGATCTATCAACAAGAATCACTAGAATAAAAAGCTAATTTGACAAAATATTCTCTTGTTTAATATTTTGGCCCAGCTCATTACAGTAAAATAATTCATCCATTTTGTAAAAACATGCTAATTACATATGACAAACACGTATACAGCATTATTACCTCAAAAATACTGCCAATAACCTATTCTTACATCATGTTTTAACAAGACAGTCATAAGACATATTACTACAGCTCTCGGATAGACATCACACACCTGCTGGTTAAAGTTGGCCTGTGTCACATAAAGATGACATCTCAAACTATATACATAAAACTTATGAAAATAGGTGACGTAAAACTAAGAAATAGCAATTTCAGAAACCGTGTCATGCTGTCATATTTGCTTGAATGTGATTCAGAAACCTGTGCCAGTTCAGGCAGGTGATCTCGCTGTAACTTTGAGTAAGTGATGACTTATATACCTTTAGTTCATCCAAAGAGCTCTGCTGGATAAATTGTTCCACCTGCTTAACAAGCAAAGAGTTACATCGCCTCGTAATAATGTCAATTTCCAAATGAGATAAAGCACTTGATACCTACAAAAATAAAACTGACTATTTTTGTTTTGAGTGGCACAACAGCAAGTTTGGGAACACCCAAGACATGCTCAGATGCAAGAAAATAGACTTCAGTTCTTTGCAAAATTTTCTGGGGAAGGTCTTCCAGACTTCCGCTGGTGCAGTCAGTATTCATTGAAGTCCCCCATTATTCAGAGGCCTCTACGGCCCATTCAGTTAAAATCCCTTCTCTCTACAGCAAATTATTCTTTAATTGTTCATTTTACAGCAAAGCTGCCATATCCAGAATTCCCAGGTTCACTGTGATACGTAATAAAATGCAATAGTTAAAGAAATTTATATTGGGCATTGGGTGGTTACTCCATTGCATCAAAAATTCAGAGAGCTGCATCAAGACGTGGCCCTCATACTCAAGCAAATCTGTGACTTTTCCTGGACAGCAAAATGTTTTGTTTCACCAGGTTTGACGATCTTTTTAGTATCTAAATTTGAACATTTTGCAACAATACTCTGAGTAATTGTTTTACGCAATTTCAGCTTTACCCACAGTGTATTTGCCACCTGTATTTACCATTATCGTTGCACAGCCCAAATGGACGTTTACTGTTAACTCTTGCAGATTGGTACATGCTTTTCCATAGAGTAATACACAAAGTTTTTTATTTTTTTCAAAATAGCTTTTAAATTAAAATTACTCGCCTTCAATAGATTTTGCGATTGTCTTTTAAACTGACTTGAAGCTTCTTGAAGACACTTCAGCAGAGAATTATAACTTGTGGCTGCAGTAGTTCGGCAAGAATAATTCTTCTGAATATCTAACAGTATTTCTAGTGCTGCAACCATCTTGCTAAATCCACCTTTTACATGTTGTACAGGAAACAGTACCTGAAACTATATGTAATTGATTTAAACACTACTGGCACCTGATAGAAAATGGGGCACTTAATGAACCCTACAATTTAATTCAGTAAATGGACAGGCTATTAATGTGCTTTACAAAATATTTACTAATTACACTGACTGAAATTCTAATTAGTAGTATTAAAGATATTACAAGTAGTTAACAATTGTGGATTCACAGCCACACTGATGAGCACGCACACATTTCATACACATGCTCTGCAAAAAACATTAAGTAAATGATGCCAACACCATCTCCTAAACTTATTACTAAACTATTAATAGACATTGTAATTTCAAGATTTATTCTGTACAGAATTTGAAGTGCAAAAAAACATTTTACGTAGAATGCTAATTTGTTTGCAATGCAAGACTAATATCAATGTGTCTCGTCTAGAAACAGTCAAATAGGCAAAGTCTATTACATTTTGTACACTTTTACAAGAAAAAAAATAAAAACTTCTACATACTGACGTACATGAACTTACCTTTTCAGATGGTCCAAAGGCAATCAAACCAAACAAAGAAATTCTACATGGACCTTGCACAGAACATACCAAGGCAAGCAAGTGCTCAAGAGCCTGCTTAATATTTTTGCACGTATCAGCATCCAGCTGATAATTAAAGTCAATCAACACAACATGAGCTGAAAAATTTGCTTTCACAATTCCAATTATGCCATAGAGCACCAAAAAGGTACATTTAAATGAAGTCTGTGAGAAATTTACAACTTCATCTTTAACTACACGTAACACAATGTATATTACCTGTTTGCACATATAATACTGTACCATAGATATTAGTTGTTACTTGTTACTAATAAAATTAAATGAAAATTCAGATTAATCAAAATTAAAAATCATAGAAAATTGTCCTACTGTACAAGTTTTCAGTAATTTTGCAGGTGCTTATGTTCAACCTGTTTTCGTGAACACTTTTCTCAATCTCAAATCAGAATCCTTCGCAGTAAGCCATTATCCTGGTTCACAAAAAAAGTAAAGATATTTGATAGAAAACAATGTATAAAGGCCCAAACTGACTTCACTTTTCTAACTAGGGAAAATGAGATATCGACTGAGTTGTTCAAGCCAGTACGCCTATAAAAATGCTTATGGAAGAAAGAGGGGTGCTTTGGTCTCCATTTGGATGGAATCAGAATGTTGGGAGCTTCTAATACAGGAAAGTAGTAAATAAAAGGAAGGCCCAAGCTTCTGATGACATACGAAAGCAGTAATTTTGGTTTTACGTTGTGATGGACTGATGATTCAAAACTGGTGTGAAGTGAAAAGAAGCAGACAACTTCATTCAAGTACTGTCCAAGACAATGTCATGAATTTCAAGGCATATCAAAATTTTGTACCTCTGGCACTTTTACAGCATCTCTTGAGAACAGCTGAAAGGGCTGTAAAGATCAGCATTACTGAGGAGTTAAACGAACAGGTGGCATGTAATCTGGTCTGAAGAAAGAATGAAAAATAAAAGATGTGGAACACAAGACCGCCAAAAAGCACAGACTTTTCCTAACTTAGCTATCAAACTCAAAGCAAAAACCAGGATTCAAAAGGTCAACTAAAAAGATAAGGTTTCTTGACTTTCAAGACCAAAACGTTTGCCAGTTTTGTGTAGTGATTTGTAAGTAATGCCAAAATTGAAACCATTTACCTGCAATATGCAGGATGGTACAATGCTAAAGAAGCAAATACTATATGCTTATGGTTTTCAACTGCTATGAGGATGACCATTAAAATAAAGTGTATAAAAGTGCAAACGGTCGCACATGCAGTGTTAGGGTGTTCTAAATTGGAATGAAGCATGTCAATTTCACTTCGTTAAGTTATCCTTCAATTACTTCATGCAAACCAGAAACAAACTAAAACATGATTTTTCAGGTGTTACGTTAGTAATAATTTAACTTACTAGAGTATTAGTACAAAATTTAATTTTTTAATCGGAACATCATAAAAACATTCATTGACGATATGGTTGTAACATAAAATGAAAAATGATCTAAATCAATTTGAACAAATAACCATCCTGTAATAGATTATACCAGCATGTTTTGAGAAAATTTGTCTCGGGACTGAAGCAATTGAATGTTCCATTGTTATTTCACATTGAGCTGAGTTTCACTGAGAAAAAATAAAATATCATATTTTAACGAAAATTTTGTTCGAGTTTACGAAAATATAAAACAAAGCAGGCAGCTATTCAGTCAACTCATACAAAATATGTAAATAAATATAAGTACTAGTATTGTAATCTAAAACGCCGTTTATCTCCTTAGTTAAAATTATACGTCATTGTAAGTAAGTAATATTCATATACATAATACATACACTATCATGCATGTATAATATAATATATTATAGATATATATATATAGATTTAGATATAGATTTATATTTTAGACGCTTTGATAATGAACAGTTTTCTTCGAAACCGGTCGACAATAAATTCCATTTTGATGAAGTTACATTTATTTGCCAAAATCTCTGTCTCTCTTTCTATAACACATATATATATATAAGTTATAGAATGAGTTCCCAAATAATATATGGACAAATAACTTATTGACTAAATGCACACAAAAAATAATTACTACCAGTGCGTATATACATATATATATTGCACTATATTATCATATTGTCACAACATAATTGTAAATAAATTTACACATACAAAATTGTGAAGTTGAAGTAAGTACAACAATACATCACAAAAATTTAATCCTAAGTTAGGAATAAAAGCACATTTGCTGAGTCTCTGCAAACACGTACACATGCACTACACAAAAAAAAATACAAAGAAATCTCAAAAACAAAAGTTAATATTATATTTTGTAAATTAAATGAAAATTCAAGGTATTACATCGATCAATACTGAGATCACCTGCAAATTGTTTAAGGACAGAAAATCGATAAGCAATAGTGTGTATGAACGTGAACATTTTAAGTTTTACATAAAATAATAATAAATAAAGTGTGAGCATTAACTGAAAATGAAAGTTAATTTCATTAAGATGAAAGACTTGTATGTAAAATAATTTTTAAATTTGACTAGATAGATAGAACCATTCTTAAATTATGAACAGAAAAAACACAGCCATACTATAATATTTATATGAAAGAGCCATTTCATGGTGCACAATTTTTTTAAATGTGATGTTGGAAAGCCTATTCTGAGACCTAAAACGATACAAAGAAAGAACATCGGCTCTCTAGGTTGTAGACACCTGGTAGGTTGTAGACCAGAGTAATGTTTTCATCAAAAAAGTTTACCGAAAGAATAAAACTCAATTTACGAGATTTATATCTCACTTCGCTTAAAATTATTATTACCTATATAAATAATAACATTTACTTTAGTTAATGTGTTCTCATCACCTGCTTTAAAATGTTCTCTTTTGTCTGTTTTGCTTCAGTTTTTACATCAATAGGAATCATATTCATTACAATTTCAACTTTTTCTTGAGAAGACTTAATTTTGAAGTCATGAGGTAAGGACATCTTATCAACATGACCTGCTTTGAAGATTTCTTCCAAGACGATATCACAATTATTCTCATTCATGAGTTGCATACTAACTGCAATGGTTTCTTCTGGATTGTAAGCTTGGTGGAACCATCCAGGTGGTATAAATAAAACCTCTCCAGGCATCTGAACAAATTCTAGTGCATCTGCTTTCCTGAAGTCAGGATGAAGAGTCAAATTAAAATCAAATGCATCAATTGGGCTATCGTACCGCCAGGTAGGAAGAGGAAAACCAGATTTTTGCCTACTGTAGGCATACAACCATGCATCCTGACCAGGGGGATACATCTTCCAGTGTTTCCGTCCTTTTAGCACTACATTGATGCCTGTCCAGTTGTACGGATCAACATGAAGCGGGGATCGAGAATATGCAGATCCCCATAGCAACATTACGTCCCACGGCTGTAGTTCTTCGGGAAAAGATGCAAACAGGTTCGACTGCGTATATGGCAGATTGCCAAACTCCAAAGTAAGTTCGGGGTTTCGAGAGAAGAAAGTTTCATCTTCTACATATGACCATTTGTTCTCACTGACATCAGATAATCGGTGGTAGAACTTTTCCAATGTTACTATTAACCCGAAGGCTGTCTTCAGTTTGCCTCTAACACGCTTCATAGTAACTTTTTCATCTCCGTAATAGCTTTTGAAGAAGTCTCCTGTCCAATTTCGTGCTCTCCAACTGTTTACAACTTCAGTAACTATAACTGGCCATTTTGCATCATAAAGACGATTAAACTCGGGTGGATATAGTTTCTTTCTTTTATGAATTCCTTTTCCTTGGTAACCATTTGGAAATACTTTTGCTCCCAATTCAACAACTGCATCAACGTCTGTTAAATCTACTTCATTCCCACTTCTTGATTTTCTGAAATGGTAGTCGTAGAAATCTTCAAAACTAAACCCATGTTCTTCCGCTTCTCTATACAACTGAAGAGCTGTAAAAATTAGTAATGGTATTGATGCAGCAAAAATACCTGCAAAATTAAATGGTGTAGCATTCTGAACACGCTGAGTGATTCGCTTCTCTAGTATGTCGCTGCGTTTTTTGACGTACTTCGACTTGAGGGCAGCTACTTCTGGCCTATCTATTAAACGACGTCTGTGCTCACTCATTCTGGTAAATAACCAAAAGAAACAGATCAATAAATTAGAAAATAGTGAAAAAATAAATACTAAAAAAGATTTGAGTTTAAGTTGATATGTATTAGTACATTATGTGGTATTTCATGGTACAGTGAAGAGGTGAACTTTATGTGACTGACACAAATAATGTGCTATTTAAAAATAAAGAGAAATTTGACATCGCATAATTCACATTCCCTCCATGTCTGCCTCTGCTATCTGCTAGGCTGTTGTGATACAAACACAACACAAAATACATGACAATTGATTGTCTTGGCTACACAGTAGTTGAATATAATTATGTTTTTCACTGCTTTCTCTACATTAATGTAAAAAGTAAATACAGCATATTATGAACAGGAAAGTCCATCAACGCACGTCAATCATGACTATGTCATATAACAACTAGATGATAGCCAACTCAATCCACTGAAATCTAACTAGAATTAGCTTTCAAGGGAGCAGTAATAAAAGAAAAAACCAAAAGGAGGCAAAATGCTGACATACACTGATTTCGCTCAAAAAAAATCTGGTCAATACACCTTTAAACATCAAAAAATATAAAGGCAGGAGGCTGCAGGTGTCAAGGGATCATGGAGTAAAATGGTGCCAAAAGTTCAGGGCACCATGGAGTAAAATGGTGGCAAAAGTTAAGTCTGAGGATCTGTGACTCAACAGATGATGATAATTCAGCAAAGTTCATAACTGAACTGCATTATCATTGAAAGGAAATGATAAGAAAAACTAAATTTTTTATTAGTTTATCTACACTAGATCAGTGTTTTACGACTTCTAAATAATAAAAGTGCCAATCCCAAACTTCAAAACATCAATTGCAAAAATCTCGAGATCAATGTTCAGATTCGAAGCAACAGACCTCAAATCAGCAATTTCGATAGTACAACACTATTGCATCAATGAGAAACAGGGGTTTTCACCATGTATATTTACTTAGCTCACAGTTTGTTAATGAAAAACACACAAAATATACCTGTAAAACATCAAATTATTAGCAGCTCGAGTTCTTAATGGATATTTTACATTTTTTGCATGCAGTGATACAATGCAGAGCTGCTTTGAATGCTTGTTTTTGCTCATCTTATTGCTGCTAACGGAATGGTCTAAGCTGTTTTGTCAGTGTTACAAAGCAGTACATGTAGTACCTGTATTCTTAGAAGAATATGCTTATAATCTTATTGTTGGTAATTAGAATAGCCTAAATTGTTCTGACTGAAGTTCGATAATTACCATGATCTTGATCTTCTTGACCAAAATAAGATCTTCTAGAATACAAAAGCTGCATTGAAGTGCTCTTAGATACCGCCAATATGTTTTGAAATTAGGCAGAAAAATGCCTCAGCAGTCCAGGGTCCACATTTGACCTCATGGGGTTTGGGAAAGCTGTGCATCCCAAACACCCTCACTCTGCTTGTTAAAATATAGTCTTGGGTAAAATATCGCCATAGAACTAGAATTTGTTTATTTTTCACCTCTTAGTAAAAATATTAGTACAATATAATTGTAATGTGTTCGGGATGCTCAATAGATGGCACTGTATCCCTGTTTTTAACCCGTGAAACCAATTTACCTGTTGACCTAGATAAGTAGAGTCAAGTGAGCCTGATACTAACTTGGAACTGATACTAACCATGAATTTTGCCATAGAGATAGTAAAAATAGAAATAGTAACAATACCATCTTTATATATATTATTGCACTGTATATATATATATATATATGTGTGTGTGTGTGTGTGTGTAGCCATTAATAATATTCATTATACTGTAATTTTATAGCAGATAGAGGCCTCGTGATTATCTAGATGCCTTATTGGAAACGTGCCACATTCAGTACTAACATGTAAATGAAAGTAAAAGAGGTAAGGCAATTCTATCTGCATAAATTTACACATTGCTTGGAAAATCAAAAGCACATCTATTTATTATGCCTTTACGTCCATGATATTTATGTTCAAATTTAAACTTAATCTCAATAGTTTTTCACACCTTATTCTGAAATCTTCGTCAAGGTAATTGCGCATATTACTAATAGTAACATTACTTACAGGGTAGGTAACTTTTAGTTTTTCGCCACCCTTTCACCAATCACTTGAACATCACTAACTCAGATAATTTACTCATTAACAATCTTGTCACTAATAATTTAATAATCTTGTTGAGAGGCTAGGACTGTGTCGTGTTGAAGTTGTCATGATGTAGTGTAAATATGATATTATATTATAGTGTTAGTGGAAGCAAGTAATACTATGCTCGAAGTTTATAGTTAATTATAACTGGTGAAGTTGGCCTGCGAGATTTGGCCCACAAGCTTTGCATAAGCCTATCTTTTGTGTGCTTTGTATGTTAGCCATCAGTGACCATGCAAACTGCTAAATCACCATTTTCTGGGAAACAGCTGCTCGAGCCTACATACATCTTGCACTAAGATTTTATTAGTGTATAAACTATGCCAGCTGCAACACTGTGTTATAGTTTAACAATATTAAAAGCCATATGCAAGTACTTGCTTAAAAGATTTAGGTGCATCCATTGCCTCCACAGAACACTGAATTGCTTTTTCTGTGTTTTGCTGTTTGTTGCTATTTTATAAGTTAACTTATATAATAGTGTAGGCTTTTTGCCACATTTTGTGGAGGTCTATTATTGGTCATAAGCTGCTTAATCTTTTTTATACAGTTTGTAAAATATATTGTCATATCAGTCCTAATACCCTCATACTAAATTATATAGTTGTTATATGTCCCGTATTTAGTATAAAAGGTGATGAATAAATGACTTACTTACTTATACAAGTTTTTGCTTCTCTAGCCCAGCGCAGCACAATTAATCTTTTATGATAACGATAGTGTATGAAACATAATAATTTATTACAGTATTGTGTAACAATTTTTTTTATGTTACCATATATTACACGTCATTATATTGTACTGAATGTGGTAATAATAAAAACTTCAAAAAAAACTTACATCAAAAAGAGGTCTAATGCTATTTTAATTTTAAAAACTGCAAAATCTCATTTTTCCTTTACGGTTTGGACTGCTACTCTGCGCTTCTTCTGTTGCAGTTGCGGGCATTGGACGCAATCTTCGTTTGCTTTGCTTTGTTCGAATGTCTCGTCAAAGTATGAAAAGATGAAATGACGAAATTTTATTGTTACGTATTTCGTTTTTGCGATTAGCGGCTACCCTGGCGGCATCAAACGGCGGATAATTAAAAAGTTTTGAGCCGCGCTCTGACTGTAATAATGATATTCTTAAGTCTACCAATAGTGTTGCCATACGCGTAATTTTGACAAGCCAAAATCACTTTTGCGTTTTTAATAAAAGAAGAATATCTCAAATAAAAGCAATTATTAGTTTAAAAAACTAAAAACTTTTCATGAAAACGAAAAACAGTTGCAGCAATAAGTTTGTATTATGTACCTGCAAATACGTCTTCAGTTTTCTTGTAAGTAAAATTTTACTGTTCTTCTTGAGGAAAGAGGCTAGCTGACTGCGTGATGGGCTGCTTACTATATAGAAGGTAATGCATTTTTTATTGATTTTTGATTTTTCTTTCCCTCTCTTAGAGAGAGAGAGATTTAGATTTAGATTTAATATTTTATTTCAAACTTCGCAAAGTTCATAAACACATCACAAATTAATACAAATAATACAATAAATCATGAAACACAACAATAACACAAATAACAATTAACTATATAAGAAACTACGCCAATGACATCTAATTGCAGAAGTAACGTTTGCATCACTGTTTAAAATGTTCTTGCATATAAAATTTTCACTCTTATTTAGCCTGACGTATAAACTGAATGCACATTTTCTGTGAATAACATCAAAATAAATAGAGAGAGAGAGAGAGAGAGAGAGAGAGAGAGAGAGAGAGAGAGAGAGAGAGAGAGAGAGAGAGAGAGAGAGAGAGATTTGATTTTGATTTAAATCTTTATTTCAAACAAAGTTCATCTAAAAATTAACAACACATTACAAAAACAAAAAAAATACACTTAAATTTGGTTAATAAATTTACCAATTGTGCACATAGGGAATTTTTCTCCAATTGTCTCTAATATCAGATGTAAAATATGCATCGCATTCTAAATTTTTACAGATCTATAATATTTGTACTGTTAGTAGAGGGAGAGAGAGAGAGGAAGGGAGAGGGAGAAGGGTGAGACACAGACACAGACACACACGCACGCATGCACGCGCGCGCGTGCGCGCGCGCGCTCTACAATTAATCTATATAATTACACATATATTATATTGTGGGTTTGTATATAAATAATGTGCACATGCATGCATGATGTATGCATTCTATGAAGAAAGCCTATATATTTAACAATATAAATTGATTGCCCTTAGCACCAAGGCCTATATAAAATCAATTAATTTTAGCCCATCAATAAATAAATTATTTATCAGGGCTTGTCTGTTGATTAAGCCACAGGTGTTTTATTAATATGCTTATACAAGTGCGTACACATAAACAAACTGTATTTAATGAACTTTTTTGATGTAAGCCTAACTGAATCTTTAAAAAATTAGGCTAAATATAAGTGACGTCTACATATGATATACAAGGTGTTATGACCCTCCAGCAGATTCTAATTTATGCGCCAGGCTGGCTTCTCACCTGAGTTCTGTAACTTGATTTTGACCAAGTTAGTTGGTTGTTATAGAGCGGGAAGTAATGTCGGCTGCTTAGGATGACAGCTGTTATGTTTCGTTTTGTTATTTTTTATTCACTGACAATAAAAAAGAGGAGTTATGTCATAAATGCATCTCTGTTTGTTCAACGTGATTTTATAACCAACTTCAACTCATATCAAAGGGCAATGTATGATTATATGCTTTTTAAACATCTTTTAACTTGGAATTAACAAAACATGCAAATGCTTAGATTAAGTTTTGTTCTGGAAAAATTATTTGCTCGTCTGAAAAAATTGATTTTTTTCTATGAAAAGTATTACACATGAAAGTCAGGCCTAATATTTCTTCATGTTATATTTCCTGATAACAACATATTAAATAGGATTGTTTTTTAGAAAAAAATATTTCTCCAGAAATAGAATACTACATGAGCCCGGTATTTGCAAAGTTTCTTTATGGTCAACTTTTTTAACTTCTTTTGTAAATAAGCCTATTAATTTTCATGAGATATGAATACAATAGTTTTTATTTTAACTACTAATTATTCTTAGGGCCTTATGTTTGCTTTAAATAATATTCAAAAATATAACAGCTGCTGTAAATCGGTAAGGCCTTGCAGTCTTTGCTTAGTGTGTTATAACTAACATTTTGTTATAATTACCTGGCTGCATCCTTGGGAAATTTAAAAAAAAATTTTATTTGTGTTTTGCAACTCACTGCTGAGTAATTTATAAGCGCCTGTTGACTGGCCTGGCTTTGGTGGTCTCATCAATTCATCTGCTACAGTACACACCCCGGTGCACGAACAGCTTGCGCTATAATGTACCTGACAACAGTCCGTACTGCTGTGCCGCTAGGGCGATATTAACTAAGCGAACTGTTGCGCAGTAAATTCCATACTTTCTGTGGTCCATATTATTTGTACGGATCACGAAGTTTTTTCCAATGCACGGGCTACAATTGTTGGAAGCAGAGTAGGACATTAGCCGAAGTAGGACTATTGGCGTACATGGGCTAGGCCAAGTACGACACATCTATACGGCTAGCCCAGGTAAGACGTGTGGTATATGGGCTGCCCAGTGACCAAGTAGGACACTAGAGACAGGTCTAGAATTGGGTCATTAACCGTACTGGCAGCGTCCTATGTCGTTGTTTATTTAATAATAATAATAATAATGATGATGATGATGATGATGATGATGTTCGTCCTTCGAATCGAAGATGACCATAGTGACAGGGATAAAAGGTCAGTTTGGGGGGTTGTCATTCCTTTGATGAGCTCGAAGGTGACTGACTAGGCCAATTCTGGCCTGGAAACTTCTTTGGCATTTGACACAGGTGAGGCTGGGTGTTTGGACCTGTTGTTGGGCAGTGTCACATGCCTTGCGTCTCCTGCACTTCTCCTCTGCTTCCTCAATTCTTTTCGCCTCTGCTGTCTTAGCCGCTGTGGTGATGGGCGCTCCGCCATGCTGAGCAAGGGTTTCTACTGAGCGGATATCCATGCTGAGCTCCTTGAGTGAGGCCTTCAGGCTGTCTTTGAAGCGTTTCTTTGGTTGTCCAACCTTTCTCTTTCCAGACACAAGTTTTCCATAGAGCATCTTCTTTGGTATGCGAATCACATGTCCTGCCCACCGAACTTGTGTTTTGAGGAGGAGTGTACGGATATTGGGGAGGTCAGCTCTTTTAAGCACCTCTGTGTCTGGCACCTTGTCCTGCCACTTGATGTGCAGGATTTTCCTCATACAGCCCATGTGAAAGTGGTTAAGCTGTTTTTTACATGTCTCCTATATAATGTCCAGAATTCACTGGCATAGAGGAGAGTGATGATGACGACAGCTCTATACACCTTCAATTATGTGGTGGTTCTGATACCTCTCCTGTCCCATACGTTGGAGTGGAGTCTTCCAAATGAAGCACTAGCCTTGGCAATTCTGTTGTTGATTTCTGTATCGATGTTGGCAGCTGTGGTAAGGGTGCTCCCAGCTGTGATAAGTTCTTGACCACTAAAATCTTTGGCTGAACCTGTGGGGCATCTGGGGCTGGTTGGTAAATAACTACAGTTTTCTTTGTAGAGATTGTTAGGCCGTAGTTCTTGCAAGCTGATGCGAAGTGGCATTTGTCCTTTGAGGTGGCACTGAGAGCGCAGTCATCAGCAAAGAGAAAGTCTTTGACTGTGGTTACATGGGTCTTGGTGGTAGCTTGCAAGCACCTGGAGTTGAAGAGGCTGCCATCTGTTCTGTATTTTATCTTAATGCCATCCTGGGTGTTTTCAAAAGCACCATGTAGCATGGCAGAGAACATCATGCTGAAGAGTTTTGGTGTGAGTACACAGCCCTGTTTTACACCATTTGTTACTTCAAAGGCTTCAGACATGTCTCCATCATCTAGGACTCTTACCATCATGCCTTCATGAAACTTCTTTGGGCATCCATATTTTTCCATGATCTTCCAGAGGCCATTCCTACTGACAGTATCAAAAGCCTTGATGAGGTCTACGAATGTTGTGAAGAGGCTGACATTCTGTTCTTGGCACTTCTCTTGAAGTTGTCTTGCAGCAAAAATCATATCCACCGTTCCTCTGCCTGCCCTAAAGCCACACTGGCTCTCTGGGAGAAGGTCTTTCTCCAGGTGCAACAACAGTCGATTTAGTAGGACACGTGCCAGGATCTTACCCACTATGGACAGCAGAGATATACCTCTATGGTTGTCACATGACTGCCTGTTCCCTTTTGGTTTGTAAATGTGAACAACTGTAGCATCTTGGAGGTCTTGAGGAAGTTTGCTTTCCTCCCACATAGCTGGAATAGGTCAGTAAGTTCTTGTAGCGTTGCTGCCCCCCCCCCGTCTTGTAGATTTCAGCTGGTATTCCATCTGCACCTGGTGCTTTGCCATGGGAGGTTTGTTCAATGGCTTTGACGATCTCCTCTAGTGTTGGTGGTTGATCTAGGTCTTCATTTATTTCCATTTGGGGTAGTTGGTCTATTGCTTCTGCGTTTATGGATGATGGTCGGTTAAGAATGGTGTTGAAATGTTCTGCCTATCTTTCCAGGATGTCAGACTTGTCAGTTAGCAAGTTTGTTCCATCTGCGTCGAGAAGTGGTGAAGTCCCAGATGGTTGTGGACCGTAGATGGACTTGAGGGCATCATAGAACTTTTTTGAGTTGTTGGTGTCAGCGTAGTGTTGTATTTCTTCTGCTTTCCTTGACAACCAGGCGTCATGCATTTCACAGAGTTTCGTTTGCACCTCATTGCGTTTATGTATGAATGCTGCCCTCTTTGCTTCTGATGTGGGGTCATTTTGGTGTACTCTAAGTAGATGGTGTTTGGACGCTATCAAAGTGATAATTTCAGGATTGTTTTCATCAAACCAGTCTTGATGTTTTTTCGTAGCAACCCCTAGATGTTCATGGGCTGTTGAGTAGACCAGGTTTCTGAAGTGCTCCCATTTCTGGTCTACAGTGGTGGCGTATTGAGAGATGACTCTGAGATCTTTTTGTCAATGCTTTGGGAGAAGCTGCTAGCAGTTACCTTATTTTGAAGTTTCCCAACATCCAGTTTCTTCATGGTCTTTTTGCCTTGTGGTCACCTTTTAGGTTGGATGTGTAGGCTGAGTTTGGATATGAGAATATGATGATCTGTCCAGCGCTCTGCACCTCTCATTGCTTTGGTCACCTTCACGTCTTGCCGATCTTTCTTCCTGATGATGATGTTGTCTATCAAGTGCCAATGTTTTGATCTTGGATGCATCCAGGTTGTTTCATTGCACTTGGGAAGATGGAATAGTGTGTTTGTGATGATGAGTTCATGGGCTGCACTAGCCTGTAATAGCAGGATCCCATTGCTGTTACATTTTCCCACTCCTTGTGTGCCAATAACTCCTTCCCATGATTGGTGATCTGTACCCACTCTAGCATTGAAATTTCCAAGTAGTATGAGCTTGTCTGATGTTGGAACATTTACGATGGTAGCATCTAGATCTTCATAAAACTTGTCCTTGGTGTCATCTGGGTTGGTCATGGTTGGGGCATATGCACTTATGAGTGCAGCTTTCTTCCCTTTCATGAGGGGTAGTTGGAGAGTCATAAGCCGGTCGTTGATGCCATCTGGAAGTTTTAAGAGGTTCTTCACAAGGCCATTTCTGACTACAAATCCAACTCCTGCCTCTCTTTTCTCACTTGGTGGTCTCCCACTCCAAAAGAAAGTGTATCCACCGCCAGCTTCAGGGAGTTGTCCTTCTCTGCAAGGCGTGTTTCGCTGAGGGCAGCTACGTCAATTTGTATCTTTGTAATCCTTCTGCTATAAGAGCAGTTCTTCTTTCAGGTCTGTTGGTGTTGCCATTGTCGAGTAGGGTCCTGACGTTCTGGGCACCCAGTGTTAGGGTTATTTTTCTCTTGTTTTTTCAACCGCAGAGATGGGATTTCCTGCCAGCTGTGGCTTGCTGGACCAGGAAAGTGTTGAGGCAGGCTATATTTGGGACACCTTTTCTAGTCCGCTCCCCATGCTACGGGGGTCAGCAGAGCATTCCTGAAGAGGGCTGCTCAGTCACCCAGGGGGCTGCCAAACTCCGGTGCTGTCTCAGTCAGTTGAGAGCGACCACATGCCCTGAGCCGCCTGTGTGCAGGTTTGTGACTGCAGCGTGAGTGTAATCTGCACTTGCTGGTTTGCCACTCCCCCATCGCCACAGAACTTTGAATTTTTGGTGGTGACCTGTCATCATGATTGAGGGTGACTTGGTTTAAAGTGAGGGAGAGATTGCACCAGGTCGCCAGCCTCACTCTCTCCACACCAGAAGTATGATCCATGGGAAAGGCAGAGCCAGTACATCTGGTACTTCAGGCGCCGCAGGAGTTATCGGAATCATGGTGCTATGCAACATGACCCGCCAATAGGGACTCCAGCTCCGAATTTTTCCTTGGGGTTTACTCCAGAAGCCTTTCTCATGGAGGATATAGCCACAAGGCAGTGGAGGTTTGTGATCAGTGTTTTCCTTCACCTAGATGGATTGCCGGCCAAGGCTAAGGAGCCCCATTTAATAATAATAATTGAAAACGTTAATACACATTGAATAATTTATTATACATCTGATAAAATAAAAGAATCTTATTCCGAGCTAGTAGAACGGCCGATATTAAATTTGACTTCAATATTAATCTTTCTGAAGTGAAATAAGACCTCTTTTCAGGCGATGCCAACATTTGGTTAATATCATTTTTTATTTTGTCTAGCTTCACTACCTCTTTGACAAATACGTTAATGGGCTAGCGAGCTATGGGCACTACATAGTTCCTCTCTTTAAAGCACTTGATACTTAGTTTACTGTTATGATGATATTAATGGAGCTAATTATAATGATGATATTATTGCAAAAGAAATACATTCATAAAGTGTTAAGGACTACCCTTCATTATTATAAAGTTGTTTTTTTCTAAATCAAGTTTAGTTTTGTTTTATTATGTCATAATTCTCGATTTTCGACAGAAATCGCCAGTGCCCTACTTGGGTTGCCATGTACGACACTTCTTTTCTGCAACGGAACTGTCCTTCTTCGGCTAGTGGCGTACGCGGCGCCCTACAGTAATGTCGCTCCCAACATCAGAAATTCAAAGTGGTGAAAAAGAATTTCGGAGTTTCTACTATTATTTTTGGTAATTTTTAGTATTTTAATGTTATTACCTTTGCATAATTTATATATTCTATAGTTGTTTGCCATCAATTTAATTTTGATTTATTGTCTGCTTATATTCTTTTTTTTGAAGTAATAATATTTGCTTGACATGCTGAAATAAGATCACTATTAATTCAGGGATGGTAGACTAGGTGACCATTTGGTCTTTCGCCATCTCGTCATTCGTAAAATTTGTAGGACTATACAGATGTAATATGGTGCCCAACAAGGCAGGATAAAATAAGGCTTGTAGAGATAACTCAAAAGGATAGCCAGTTAGTCCTAAGCATGCGAGCGAAAGAATATTCGCAACGGCTCAAGGAGTTAGGACTGGTCACTTTGAAGTACGGGCGAAACAGGCATGACATGATACAGGTATATAGGACCCTGCATGACATAGATAGGCTACACTTGGATAGACATAAATATACAGGACACACAAAGAACAAAAGGAGACCCATTTAAACTGCTCAAAAAAAGACTGCATGGAAGATGGAACTAAAGGAAACAGGTATTTTCCCATAGAGTAGTTAACACCAGGAATAACCTGCTTTCTTATGTAGTCGAGTCTACCAGTTTAGCTCAATATAAGGCTCGTTTGGATAAACACCGGCAAAATCATCCTGAAAAATACATTGATCCTAATAGGCCATCTTCCGCTATGACATGACTAGGGCCCTCCATTGGTGGTATCTTCACAAATTTTTAGTTTTTTACAGTGCGCTCAGAAAAGTAGGGGAATCAATTGCAAAATAATGCTAAATCCCCATCAGTTTTATGGATTATTGTTATGCATTACTCTGTGATTATTATTTTGAAAGCAAATAAATCTATACTCTTATATTAATATTCTTGGTATATTTATATATATATATATCTATATTTAATGAGCTTGTAATTTCTAACAAATTTGTTTATTTACAGTGTGTGTTTTGTTATTCATAGTACGTGTAGAAAATATTTTCTTCCGAAGATGCTGCAGGTTTATGCTTTTTATGAGACTAAATTGGAAAACAATCTCTCTTTGTAATCATGGCGGAGCTGACATCTTGTCCAGGAATGTACTGTGGCCATATATTCTTGGGTGACAAATATACTAACTGCACAGTAAGTAAAATCCTTAATTTTGCTAAAATTTATTTAACAAGCTTTATTTAAAAAGATAAATTTATTTCAGGAAGTATTGTTAATAAGTTTTGACCACTTTGAGATCATTTTTGAGACAGTAGTAGTCTAAAGTTAAATTGTCTGCTGTTTCAGTCACACTCTCACGTTCTTATCAAAAATTGCAGTTTGTTATTTTTTGTGTGCTCAGTTACTTGTGAGGCTGTATATAACTATTGCAAAATGTTAGTTTGAATTTTTACATTCAAATTGCCCAAAGGAATTGTCCAAAGTTGGCGCTCCAGGTAAGATAATACAATAGTAAGATATAATAATAATAATAAGATGTATACAGGTTCCAAAAACATTTTGTAGCTAACTTGCTAAGAATAGACAGTGTTTGTTAGTATTCTTCTTGAAGTGTGTGAAGCTGTAGCTGACAGTGAAATAATGTTTTTTTGGTAATTCCACAGATAACAAACACAGAAGGAAAAATGGGGTTTGTGAGCTGCTGTTCTGTATCTAGTATTTATTTTTTCCAGGCATGTCCTCGGGGATATCATGCAAATAGTACATCATATAAATGTGAAAAATGCTTGGATGTGCCTGCATTTTATGACTGGTTATATCTTGGTTTCATGGCTATCCTTTGTCTAATCCTTCATTTATTTTTTATTGACTTGACATCAAAACGAAGAAGGTAAAGAAATTAAAGGTTATATTTCATTCTATTCCTTAAGTGCAATGTTTTCACATAAATTTTATAGTTTGGGCTTTTAAATTTCTAAATATCTGCAACTGCAAAATTCAGCATTGATGTGTTTATTTCCGTAAGTAATCTGTTGTTATAACAAACATTTGTTGGTTATTTTTATGCATAAATGTGATAATAATTTGGACATGACTTCTTTCTGGACAGTAAATGTAAAGCTTTACCAGGTTTGAATATCTTTTTAGTATCTAAATTTGAACATCTTGCAACAGCTCTCCGAGTAAGAATTGTTTTATGCCATTTCAGCTTTACCCGCAGTGTATTTGCCACACTTATCAGTGCCTGCCTGGAATGTTCAATTGCTGCTGTACTTACCATTATTTTTGCACAGCCCAGAGGGACGTTTATTGTTAACTCTTGTCATGTGGAACGCTTATCAGATTGGTACACGCTTTTCCATAATCCGAAGTTGTGGTACTCTTCAACAAAACACTGCACTGATGGTACCCAGTGTGTCACCACTTGGTACTCGGAAACAATGCACTGTACACATGAAGCAGTGTATCCATTGTGAGTATAAGATAGTTAATAATTTAATTTTGCTTTTGTTGTTAGTATCTTGAAATATTACTTAATGTGTATAAAAACTTTTAAAAAGAAGTTAATTATGTCAGAGGTTTGTTTGCTCAAAGTTGTAGAAACATGTGTTGCTTAGAGCCTTGATAGCATGATAACATCAGGCTTCTAGGTGCTATATCATTATATTTAGTGTGTAAGTATGGTAATTTGTCAAATTGATTGTTAACCACTTTACTGCCTGTATGACAAAAATCTCCCGTCATGAAAATGTCATTTCTACTGGCCTGATTTGATGAGACTCTACCGTCAATCTTATTATACAAATTAATTGACGCCTACGCCAGAAGCAATAATACTTACACATGCTACATGCACTTTAGGATTAAAGCTTTTGAAAATAAAAGACGGTTGTGTCCTCTGTTGTCTAAAAAGGTAACACAGACTGCAAAAAAACCTATGGCCAAAAAACATGCAAATTTGCAGAAAATATTGCTGTTATTGCTAAACACTAGTGTCTGCCTATGCTGTGAATCTGCCTTCTGTTTTTATGCTTTTTATCGATTTTTGTCTACTCAAACTGTAGAACAAGATTTGCCAGATTTGGCATCGAGTTATCAAGCAATGGTATGTGAAGCCAATTCATGTATGTAATTGGATATGGCTGATTCAACATTGTATGATTGATAAACTATGTACATACAAGCTAAAAAGGATAATTATATGCCTATCTATGCCTTTATTTCTTCTACGCTAGAATGGCTTTTTGGTCAAATAACAATTTGATTGTGGGTCGCTGCACTTATATTTTTTACAAAAAAGCAGTAGTTTGTGACAGCAGTGGCATCAGTTGTGTGCGTGTTGGAGGGGCAGCAACTTTCTGAACGTAAGATATTAATTTTCAAATTTTAATTTTTCTTTTTTAGATATACAATTGTATTTGCCTATTATGCAACATGTTTATTGTTGATGCTTATCATACGACCAATTGTAATTCGCTGTACGGGAAACACACAATATGGATCTAAGGCCATTTATGCGGGATTGTACTTTATACCTGTCCTCATGGTGATTCATGCAACTTTGTGTGGACTTTTGTGTAAGTGTTTTCATTTACTTTATAAGCTTGCCATTCATGTTCTCCCAGCTACTTTTTGAGCTGTTCACTCGGGTACTTTTATGTCTAATGATAAAAATATTTCATTCTGATCATAACATGTTGTTATGTGGCAGTTTGAGATGAATGTTAATATACGTTCCCTCTGGCAGATTTTCAATAAAGCCCTAAATCTTGTCACTTCCATTATGTGCAACCATTCATATATTTGCTTATAACTGTATTCTTTTTTTACAACTTTTACAACTACGTTTTATTTTGCAACTCCTTGTTTTCGGTAGCTTATTGCTTTCTTTGGTAGCTTTCTAGCAGTATATCTTGATCAAGTTTTTCAGTTCATACATTATACAAATACTGAGATCAGTTGAGTCTGCTCGTCATGTTATATAATAATTTATCCACTAGTTTGTGTCTTTTCTACTGTTAATATTTGACAGTTGCCACTGCATAACATAATTGTTTTGTTGCAGACTTTTCTTTTCCATACTTGATCATTGTAGTTTCACTTTGGTCAAATGCATCTCACTTTGCTACACAGATCAATCAGGTAAATATTTAGTTAGAATTCTAATAAAAATAGATGATAACAGATGGAAATCTGTAGCTAGTTAAAATGGCTGAGTAATATTCTAAACAAACTAAAATTGTCTTACACACAACAATTGTGAATTCCAATAGAAACCTACCAAATTCTCAAAAAGAAAGTAAAAATGTTTAATAGTGCCAAAATCTATACGTGGAACAGATGTAAAAAACATTTTAAATTTCATGTCAGTAGTCTTGTGTTAACTTGTCAAAACTCTGCTTCCACAAGTTGTGTAAAATCAGATGGGAAGAATATGTATTGATTAGAGTGGAAGTTAAAAATTGCTACTACATTTTCTGGGCATGTGAGTTTTCGCGTTTTGGAAGTGCGAGCAAGAAGAAGCAAAAATCTTTAGTAATAGGCAGTAAGTGTTGCGTGTTTTAGCAAATGTTTGGTGTTTGTCCAGCTGCACTTGTGTCAGCTCTTCTTGCGTGTCTGTGGGCTGTCAATGGCAAAATTTTTAATTGTTTGACTCTTCCATAATGCAAATACTGTTTTATCTTATGGTTTTTCACATCTCTTTACAGTCAGTCAAGTTATTGTTTCTCTCCTGCATCAAGAACAAGCGGAACATTGCCATTATTGTTGGACACTGGTTACTTCACGCATATGCCATAATCGCTTTGACACAGTTAAAAAAGCCAGCGATTAATGCTTCGTTATTAGCACTAGTACCTCTGCCAGCCATATTTTATGTTTTAACTGCACCATTTTCTGATCCTGGAAAACTTATGTTGACTCCAGCTGACTTTCGCAGATGACGGTATTGAAATGGTCTTCATGACCACAAGCACATTTCAGTAATTCTTTAGTTGTGTGTACTAAGTTTTTTGCTGCATACTCTAAAGACTGCAAGTTACTGAAAACTTAAATTAATAAGAGAAGCTATGACTTATCTCATTTACCCTATGTACACTCTGTTATTGTTAACTTGTATGCTTCATTTTATCTCGTACATAAACCTGTAAAAACATGTGGCAATTTCTAATGTTTGCACTGGTTAAAGTTTGTAGATCCAGATAATTCTGTGAGACATTGCAGGAGTGTTGTGGAGTTTGGGAACTAATTCCGTCTCACATTCGAGTATGCAGGGTTGCTGTTTATACGTTACTTCTCAGAATGCATAATTTCAGGCATCATGTTGTACAAGAAAAGACCATACGATAACATAGGTACGAAAGTTTGAAAAAATTGTGCTCTGAAAACGTCTAAAATATTACTGCTAATCACTAGGAAGTAAACAAACTTTGATTTCATTTTAGTCCAAAGTATGTTGGTTGCAACTAGTAGTCACAGCTTTCTGAAGTGGAAATTTGCAAAATTTAACTTTGTTTTGAAAAATTTTATTTTATATTTACACTGTCTTGTTAATGCCACTCTGGTATTATGCATGGTTACTTATTAAGTGCATAACTAGACAGTAATAATAATTTGCTGCAAATGTGTAGATAATATTGGATTTTCCACAAAAAAAGAATATTTTTGCGGAAAATATAATTATTAGTCTTTAATACAATAATCAGCATCATACAAAACAGCAACCCTGGCCCTGTGGCTTCTTGATTGCTTTGATTTGTCATCTTGTAACGACGATTTTATTATTCAGTGTATCTGTATTCTAGGATGAATCATAAGTTTGCCCTTCTTTTAAGAAACCAAGCTAAACAACAATGTAGAGACTGTAAAGTTGTTTATATATGATGTCACATGTATAATGATTTTTTAGTTGCTAGTTTTTACATTTATCATGGCACTGTATTACACTTTTGTACAAGATATATAAAAACATAAATAGCTGCCGTTTTTTCTGGGATCAGACTGCATTTCGACATACAATAAAATCATAACTCATGATTAGTATTGTTTGAAACATTTTGTAAATAAACTAATTTACTTTAATTCCCCGAGCATTGTTAAAGATTTTGGTTTTCTTTATAGTAAATAAAACCAGATAATAAAGAAAATTAATTTCAGTTTTAATTGACAACTTTACACTTCACATTTACATAAGTGTGTCTTAATTCTATCATAGCAGTTGGTTATAGGGGCTGATGCCTACAGGTAATTCGTGAACGATTACACAAATGATTGCTATATTGTTACTACTATAATGTGCACATGGGAAAGGTAAAAAGTTTCACATATGTAAACAGTTTCATTAACAACAGAGTGAAAATCATAACCAGCACACAAGAGTCACCAAGTCATCATAGGGATGGTACAGTAAAATTAATGCTACACTAGCTCCAATCAGCTAAAAAGCAAATTCAATAAATGGTGACACCCATGTTCAAACAATGCTAGTAATTAGTAAAAATGCACAGCATCATGACACACCTACAGACATGAAAGGTGAAGCTGGTGAATCTTTAAATCACGGTACAGATATTAGTTACACAAAAATTAAAC
The DNA here is from genome assembly GCA_030141605.1 of Tubiluchus corallicola. Lineage (NCBI taxonomy): Eukaryota > Metazoa > Priapulida > Priapulimorpha > Priapulimorphida > Tubiluchidae > Tubiluchus > Tubiluchus corallicola. The sequence continues at coordinate 139,740 of JAQGDQ010000026.1, forward strand.
TGACACTTAAGTGGCTAATAACTAGTGACCTAATGCCTTGACATGTATGTTAACAAAAGGCATATATAACATCCCAACATGTGGTTTAAATTGGTCAAGGGATTGATTGTCTAGCCAATAACTAGTTCTTTTACACACAATCACACATACAAGTGTTATTTGCCTTGCCGAATGTGAAATGTTATTTTAGTATGTTATGAAAATATTATTCAGCTATAAGTTGCTCAAAGTATATTCACCATGGCAATAGTAGTAGTTATAAAACAATTTCGAAACAAAAGAAGCTATTTTCAAAAAAGTTAATAGGATTTCAGATTTGCTTTCAAAATACAAATTACTAAGAGACTGTCAGACAGCGATTTTAATCTCTTTCACCATTCATAAAAATGCTAAATTAACAGATTATCAATACAAGAATTCAATATTTCTAGCACCTAATGATTAATTTCTAATAGCCTTTTAATTTGTGGGTTTAGTGGAAAACATGTTACCGGTATTAAGCCATTTATACTTTCACAAAGAAAAAGAGTATTTTTAATCAAGGGACAGAAAAATTGTTCTATAATGTAAAACACCTCAAAAATGTTTTAAAATTTCTGGCAGTGATTTTATTCACACAGAATAACTCCTGTTGTCCATTTGTGTGTTAATGCAGTAAATGACATGAGTTGACTTACAAATGACTTCGTTCAGGTAATGCAAGAGAGAAATTTGAATGTGAAGCTCAGAGCACAAAATTTTTGATCTCATGCAACTGACAGTGTTTCACTATTGCACAATAAAGCAGTGGACATTTTAGCACAAACGTATAATTAAGCTCTTAATGTGTTAGGAAAAACTCGGGTAATTTGTAATCAACAATTTGACTTATCATGTTCATTTAACACTTCCAAAATTGTGATACAAAAAGGAAATTTTTTTGTTTTTCTAGACACTAGCTGCAATTTTATTTCGGAAATTAACCGCTAAGCCATTTGTATCCAGTTAAAAGGTAAAATGTAGCAACATTGTATTTACATAATCATTAATATTAACAAATTTAATCATTAACAAAAAATTTATAACCTAAAAACAACAATGTAGAATAAAAATAAAACATGCATCACAGTAAAACTAACAGGCCAAGCTAAATTAATTTTTAAATATTAATCAGCAGTCAGGAACTAAATGTACAATTATATGCTTCACCTTTATTAATCTAAAATGCCCTTGTCTACCATACCTACCACTACAGACAGAAAGAAAACCATTTTTAATAATATGTTTGTTATAAATAAGGAAAGGTAATTTACAAGCACAGACCGTCTTTGAATAATAAATAGGCTACTATCACTAAAATCCACCAAATAGAACTACATGTTCACATAAACGCTGCTCTCATAAGGTAGAGAATACAGCTGTGTAAGTACACTAAGCAACCTGCTAACTGCCACTACTTTTCTGTTTTTATTAGTATAATTGAGATTTCAGCACACACAGTAATGATTTGTGTGCTTGCATATTATCGTAATTTATAAAATTCACATGATCAACTAAAACATGATCGTTTGCGATAAAATGTTAGTTTTGCACACACACATACACAAGATTGCAATCACACGAAATGTTGTAAATAAGATTTGACTAGTTATTAATCACACCAACATTCAGAAAAGTAAACATCTGCAAAAAAGTAGAAATACTGAAAGGTACTTCCTGACGTGAGCTTTGATCCTTGAATAAGAAAATTACAAAGCTAAGTCCTACAAAATGGAATTGATCAAGCTGCACTTTGACATACTGTTATCATACAATATCATGTTTTCACACAGACTTCTCTGGAAAACTATTAAATCTTGGTGGATGGACCCCATTGTCTCACTGAACCACTCAAATCTTTTTGTGAGCAGAAGTCGGGATGATATTTGAATGATTTCAACATTGACTGATGGAACTCATGAAAGTATGAAGTCATAAATAAAAACAGCAGCAGTACACAGTTCATTTCTGTGGCACTCATAAGCTTATGGGACCTATAATAACATGTTGAGTCCAAACTTGTTTTAGAAAATTTTAATAACATTGTAAAATTGATTACCATAATATGTTAGAGGTGTGGTAGGTTACATTATTCGAACTCGATGACAAATTGACTGATGACCGGGGGAACAGATCTGCTGATATAAAGGAACTCTAAAAAAAGAACCCACATTTCCAAAAACAACACCAGATTGGAAGTAGTCAAAGAATGGTCCCAGACACGAAGAGCACAATCTTTTCTGCTGAAGCATAACTGAAACACAAATAAAATATTTACATGACACTACACAGTGACTTGTTAATATAATCACACCATGTAATAATTTAGTGATAATATAAACATCTACCATGAACATTGTTATACTTCTGTTTTTGTGTTTCTCAAGCAAACATTGCAAAGCTATTGCAGGCATCACTTTCAGGCAGTGCAGCCACGGGATGACAAACGATACGCATTTGGCAATAAGATAAGATACAATACTTTTTTCTAGCAATTGAGGTAACAATAATCTGTTTTTCAGATGACATGATACAGTACGATAATTATGCTTGAAACGATAATTACGATACTGAATGTGTGGTTAGTTATTGTGCAAGGAATCTCAGCACATTTCAACACTTTATGTTTTCAGCTGTTTCCCAATTAGTGTATAGACATGTGTAATTTCTGACAAAGTTCATTTCTTTGCTTAGTCAAAAAATAATATAAATATGTGAGCTGTGACAGATAAATAAATTCTGAGATATGCAGTAGGTGCCATTTATTAGACTCACGGTTTAATGGACTCAGTCGCTTAATTGACTAAAAAACACTGGAACGGGCCACTCTTATTCAAATGTATATAAAAACTGTCGGTAACTGACTCAAATAACGCCGCATAATTCACACACTTAAAATAAAATACTTCTGTGTGCCCAGAGCTTTACAGTCACGTTAAGTACAGCTTTGTTTGTAAACAGGTAAAGTACATTTATTGTATGTGCTAATATGTTATTGTTAGCATAGTGGTTTTGCTTTGAATCTGTCATCGGCTAATTGGCTGCAATTAACCTCATGTTGTAGTCGTTGTTTCTGGAAGCTAAACATTTAATCACTTGCCCAACGGTTTGCTTTTGAAGTTCCTGCTGCTTTTTACAAGGTCATCACCAACAGCAGCTTAAGCACTAGGTGACTAGGCATTTTGCGTGAATATGTACAGCCTACAGTAATAGATTTTCAATGTTTTTATCACTATGAGAATTTCATAAACCAACTTGTTCATCAAGAAATGAAGCAACTGACCTTGCATGAATTTTTGTAATTTTAATGGTAAATTTTTGTTTTTCTTTGTTAATTCACTTATATAAATTATGCTTCCTAAATAATTGTACATAGGTAAGTTTTCATTAATTCGTTTCTAAGATTCATTTAAAGCCTTTTCAATGCATACTAAGGTGATGAGTGATGACTCATACTTGTTTAGTAATAATAATATACAAAACCTTTCAGCTAATTGGATCAAAACACTTCTGCCCCAAAGTCAGTCTATTAACCGGCGCCTATTGTATTACAGTATATCCAGTTCGTATATTTAACTGGCAAAATGCCTGTAAAAATGCTACACTTGGCATTCGTGTGTCGACTGAAGATGGCTGCTATCGCAGGAAGAAGCAACAAGAAGATTATTCTAACAATCTTATAAATATTCTTTTTTCAATTTTTCTAGCATAATTCTAGTGCCCAAATGAAAAAGCAAAGTGAAACGATTTTATAATGGGGTGCGATACGCACTAAATTTGATAAAATAACAATATTGCTAGAATAATATCGATATGAAAACAAAAAAACTAATTTTCCGTATCGATATGATAATCGATAATTAGATGCTTGGTTATCGTTAACGTTGTTATCGTTAACATCCCTAGTTCAGCCTACAGTAAGTTTAACAGATGAGCCTGATGAGGACATGCAAGTAGTTTGATATGACATACTGTGTAACCATGTAGAACCATCTGTAGAAAGCAAACATTGTAAACGAGGGCCGCTAAAAACATGTTGAACGTGTGTACTATGTACAAGATACGTGAAAGAAACCCCCTTAAAAAGTGTTGGAGTAAAACGTGGCATTCAGGTGCATAAAAAGTTACACAATCTGCAACAACAGTTCTAAACAAGTTAAAGTGACTTCTAAACAAAGCATTTTGAACAGTAAGCCTCAATTGCAGGCTAGCAGCTAGCTGCTGTGACACAATTAATTGCTGATAAAATTGTTTATTATACAATTCAGCACCAGTAATACAAGCCAGAATTCAGCACTAAGAGAGACCCTACTGATGCTGATGATTGTTGTAGAACTGATTTATACCAAAGTAGTTTTCCTGGTGCGTCATGCACCAATTTAGTATTCTGGCCTGGTACAGCATAGTGTAGATATGTGGGAAATGCCAAAAAGTCAAGTTTTATCACACACGCACGCATGCACGCACACACACACACACCCACACACGCACACATGCACGCACGCACACACACATGTATATATATATATATATATATATATATATATGAATGTTTGCTTAACAATAAAAAACATTTTCTTTTTAAATAAACTATTCAAATAAATGCTAAGTCTAAAAATTGTTTATCTACATTAAATTCAGCATACAAAATGGCAGGCCACTGAAGAAATACTAACAAAAGTATAGTGTAGATGAAAATATTGTTAACAGCAGCAATTAAATAACGGACAAAACATGTTCAATTCATTTTCATAATTACACTATAAATCAGGTGTTTAGTGAAAACAGAATCACAACAACAAACAACCAGAAAAAGGCACAAAAATTCCATTGGTCGATTAGAATCGAGTGTGACCATAAGTAGGAGACTAGGTATATTTGAAATGAAACTTCAAGGTCATCTTACAACTGAAGAATCTAATACCATAAGGCTATGGTTTCCAATTATCCCTGTACTGTGTAAGGTATTTTGAATGCAGTTAATACATAAAAATTTTGTGTATTTTCTTCAAATATAGGCCTTAAGGGGCACAAGAATTCAGAATTCAGCTGGACAAAAAATTAAAATCTGTGAGTCTAATGAGTTGCAACCATTGTCGTTGTGCATCACTTCCACTACGCCAAGGCATTAAACAAAATAATTGGCTAATAAAAAACTTAAAAATAGTTAGATATATACCTTGTAATTGCCTTGGCAACTGTTCATTTGACCATGTAATGTTCTCGATGATTACAGCTCTAGCAGAAATTTCTTTAAGTGACATAACACTACATGGTGGTTGCTGACAGAGCGCTTGTATTTTTTCTTCTTCTCCTTCTTCTATTAAAGGATTCTGCATAGCTGTAATATATAACTATAATATTAAACAGTTTTGATATAAATGCAACAATTATAAGGTATGCAAATATGGGAAATTGATAAATATTTAATCTTTTGATGTGATTTGCACAAAACAAACACTGTGCATTAGTTTAGAACTCATTTCTGAGTTTAGTCACTGAGATTGTCCAAAATAAAGCTGAATCATGATAATAAGAGATTTTCTGTATGTAAAACAGTTTGTGTTGAAATGTTGAAATTGCAGCAAGTTCTTAGCTTCAATGTATTAATTCCATATAAAAAAGCAAAAAAATTATACACAAAGAAAATTAAAGTAACAAAAAAGTCAAACAAAATAGATGTCTGCCATCAGTTTTTTCTTGCTGTTTTATTTTTCAAATCAAAATTTTGTTTGTGGAAACCGCAACTAGCAAATTGAAATTCTGGTAAAAACAAGAAAGTAAACAAAAAAAAACTTTTTAAAGAAATTTGAACAGCACAGTGGTTGCAGTACTTCATAACCAAAGCAGCTGCGGCATTGTTGTAACGATAATAAAACAATTTTCACTTGAAAAAAGTCTTTACCTGTGAAGGTGTAAAGGTGGAGATACTTAAGAGAAGCAGGAAAATGCTGAAGACAGTTATTTCTAACATGTAACTCTTTCAACTTATGTAATCGACCCATGAGTGCAGGTAATCTTGTTAACCTGTTCGTAAAAATAAAAATATACAATTATGTGACTAAGTAGTAGTATTAATGCACTGCAAGTTAAAAATGTTTTGATGCAGTCTAAAAATGTAAGTTACCCAAACAATTTTATAGTGCCAAACTTCGATGAGAATGCTGCTCACAAGTATAATTGGCAGGTAAGCTTATACAGTTAAAGATTCATAACATTTCCCTCTATAAATTTTTGATTGGATATTTACACTTTCAAGTAACCTATATTTTAAAAGCAACGAGCAAAGAAACTTTCGAAATAACCTTGCACATTGTAGCACACACAGTTCAAAAAACTAAGTCAAAGAGCATCTCAAAAGACGGAAATAAAACGTGAATGAAAGTCATAAAATAGAGTAGTTTTTAAAGCATTGATATAATTAAAAAATTGATCAAAAACACTTTAATGACTAGTGTGGTTTAATAAAAGTGCAAAGTGTAAATTCAAAAGTGCAGAATGTGATGATATATGTTTTTATCAGTTTGCTGTCATTCTCTACTTTTTAGGTTTAGACTTCCTAGTCTGGGAAGTGGGAGGGAAGGTGCATCCAGATTTTGAACAACTGCAACCTATGGTGTTATAAAGGCAAGGCTGGTTTGCCCAGCAAAATGTTAAATAATATTAGATGATGGTTGCCAGCTTTTTGCTGATGACAATGGACCTTCCTTTCCTCACAAGAGATCCAGGATGGTGTGTATTAGTTCAGAATCAGTGCGGTGAATCAGAGTGACCTGTTACATACTGCTACTATAAAATTAACAAAAACATTTGATGCTATTTCTGGGGGTGGGGCTGATTCAGGATTCAAACAATTAGCCATCCCTTCCACTTCCCAGACTTGGAAGGTCAGCAGAATGTAAAAAGTGGACAGCAGCAATAAACTAATAAAAATATAAGCCATCACATTTTGCTTTTTTGAATTGATGTTTTGCACTTTTGAACTCACATTTTGCACTTTTGCATTCACACTTTGCACTTTTGAATTCATATTTTGCACTTTTGAATTCACATTTCGAAATTTTGAATTCACATTTTGCGCATTTGAATTCACATTGTGCACTTTTGAATTCGCATTTTGCATTTTTGAATTCACATTTTGCACTTTTGAATTCACATTTTGCACATTTGAATTCACATTTTGCACATTTGAATTCACATTTTGCAACTTTTGAATTCACATTTTGCACATTTGAATTCAGATTGTGCACTTTTGAATTCGCATTTTGCATTTTTGAATTCACATTGTGCACTTTTGAATTCACATTTTGCACTTTTGAATTCACATGTTGCGCCTTTGAAGTAGAAATTGTGTAAAAATCATAAATCCAAAACCTTTCTAGATCCTAGCCAACCTTTACCACAGTTTCATTATTTTGTTATTGTAATAAAATAAGTAGAAAATCCATCACACAGGCCTATTTCTATTTTAAATTATATACCCCTATATCTGAAGATCTGCTGTAATAACTTAACCTATTATGAAATATAATTTAGAGCTGTACATATAGTCATGTATCAAAAGTAGTATTTTTAGTACTTAAATATTTTCTACAACACAGACATTTGTAGTTGCAACTTTTCCCCTTTAATATTATACACTGTTTGTACACCAAAATTTCCATTGCGGGTAAAAATGCTTTTACATCTTCCATTTGCTTTACAATTAGGGTAAACATAAAGAAAATGTCCACTAATGTTTAAATGAATGCACTAAGCAGCGAATGTTAGAATTTTGTGGCGTCTACATTGGCATCAATGCAAGCTTTTATCTTGGTCAATGTAACTACCATAATCACAGTGATAAAGAAATAAGGTTATTTCCTTCAACAAATGTAGAGTGACGTAAAATTTGTTGGCCGTCCAAAGCAATCACTCATAAATATCAACCAACCAACATGCGACCAATGGTCACCATACTTACATATTGTTTGACAACCAGAGACGCACGAGAGCAGTGCAGTATGATAAAGAATCAGGCAGGACAGTTAATTCACAATCAGAAACATCAAGCTCTTGAAGGTGAATCAAACAGCTAATTTCAGATGGTAAAGATTGCAATGGATTCTCACCAAGATATAATGTCTAGAAAAAATGCAAAAATCAATAAATGTAAAATAGGTCATATAAGTAAACTTCTAAAAAATAGTAACTTTTCAACATGGCAAGAATGTAGCACATACAAAATTACTCATTCAATATTATTGGAAGCTAAGATGTTCTGATATAAAAATATAAGTTCACTTATAGCACTAATATCGTGCAAGTCTATAACGTAATTAAGTACAGGTAATAGTTTTGATCCTCATATACAGTCATATGTGTTTCAAGAAAAATTCTATTTCTCATAGCAAGTGACGCTCTATAGTTAGTGTGCATTTAATAAAACCTGTACTATGAAGTAGACATGTTTGCATAATTATGTTATAATTTATAAAGACTTGTAATGAGTTGCATCATAACTATAGGAGTGCAAAAATGTATATAACAACAGAATTGAATAAATAGTAGTTGTGCTTCAAATATACTGTGCCTATTTGTTTTTTTAATAAAACTTATGTTCACCTTTCTGTTAAAAATATTAATACTGAGTATGTAAAGAACTGATTTGTTTATTTTCAGAAAGCTGTGGTATGTAAATATTAATTCGTGCAAAATACTTACGGTCAAATTAATTAAGTTACATATTTTGCAAGGCAGTTGACGCAGTTGATTTGAGCTGAAAAAGATTAACAACTTTAACTATTACATCTCTCTCCTACGGCAGCTTTTAACATGATTGAAATGTAACAGACAGTTAAGTAAGCTGTGTAGCAAAGACTTTACAATACAGTAGGCGCTGCTTAATAGACTCACTTTGGGCCCGACGTGTTTTGACCCAATTAACCAACTGAACCTATCAACCGATGGTGTAGTATAGGTAATCAGCTTACTATGCACTGCAAAGGTTTTTAATGAATTTTAGAAATGAAGTAATGCCTAAATTCCTTTGTGCAGTTAAAAATTAGAAAAAATATTTTAAAATATTAATGTGTATATGTGAATTAGCAATAAATTAAAATGTATACTTTTCTAAATCACAGAGTTTTCTAAGTTTATTTGCAAAAGTTACAATGATTCCTTCAAATTCGGCTGCTTCATTTTCTCGCGAAAAAGTTGGCCCACAAAGTTCTCGTATTATAAAAATGTTGAAAATCTGTTGTTGTTCTGAATCATCTGCTCACTTACATTGCCCTTATTTGCTGTACGATGTTTACTCTTGTAAGTCACAAGGAATCCTGGCTGATTACTGTTGTACCTGCATCTTTGATTGTTAACTCATTAAGGCTGAAAGCATGATTTGCAACGAGAGCATCAAAAGAAACTGCTAGGCAAGCGACTAAATGTTTAGCTTCCAGAAATTCTTTGGGTAACAGTGGGCGAGCGGGTAGCAGATTCAAAGCAAAACCGCTATGCTAATGTATTAGTGCATGATAAACGTATCTGCTCATAAACAAAATGGTACTTAACATGATTGTTTCTGCATACATAGTGCACAAAAGGGAAGTAAAATGACATAAAAGTAGGAAAGGCTTTTTAGCACATACAAAATATCTTATTTTAAGTAGGTGAAGGAAAAATATTGAGTCAATTACCGATAGTTTTTATGTAGATTTGAATAGAAGCGGTCCATTCCAGGCATTTTTGAGTCAATTAAGGGATTGAGTCTATTAACCGTGAGTCTATTAAGCGACACCTACTGTATTATCAAAGCCAATTTTTCAAAAAAGTGACTTTCACACAATATTATTTTGCTGGTTTTGTCAAAATTAGTTAATTTTCATTTTTCTTAAGTAATTTGCAAATTTGTGTTTTTGTTTTTATGGAACTTTTATAAAAAATAAAAAAACGCAGTGCCAGCGTTTGAATATTTGCTTGCTGTTTCATTAATTGGAGACGAAAAATAGAAGCTTATAAACATAATAAATTTACTATAAATCAGAAATAAAACTGAAATGAGAAGCATTTTCACTTACTGAGCACTAAACTCTTTCAGTTCGATCAGGTTACCCAATGATCCAGGCAAATGTTCTAGGGCATTATTTGTGACATTCAGTATCGATAGTTTCCTCAAGTGTCCAATTGTATCTGCAGTTTAACAAACAAAGTGATCAGCAATCACTCTAGCTTACAAAACATGCAACATAAAGATACCTTGAACAACATTGTAACACAGAAATAGATTAAAAAGTATGTTAGGTCAAAGTAATGAAAATTGCTTTAAAATCGTGCCTACTGGCCAAGTAATGCACTTCAAATAAAAGATAAAGCAGATCTAAAATGTTCTGCCAGTATTCATGACTCGGGCTGCAAAATCTAAAATGTTTATTTTCATTTGTAATTGGGCCAACAAAGGCCACATATTTTGACGAACTCATCCTTTACAAAAAAGTGTGTCTTCCTGTAATACAACACAGTTACTTTGGTTATAGTACTAAACTACCAAATGCTTGTTTCGCTTAACTAACGATATAAGATAACAAATTTAACAACCACATATGGTCTGCATTTTAAGTTGGACAGATATCATAACAATAATTAATTACAATTATATTAATCTCGACGGGCTCATGACAATGACATGGTAATAACAGGGGAGAAAACAAAAACAATGGTACTGGTATCAGAGACTAACCTGTCTTACTGATGACTTAAAATTACCGCCGAGGGACTCTATTAGTAATTGCCAGCAAGAAAAAGTGTTAGGTTTAATTATAGACAACACTTTACCCTGGGAAACTCACGTTTCTGAAATACAGAGAAAGGCTTTGGCAAGTTTAGCAGTCCTTCGAAAACTAAGACAATATCTTCCCAGGAGAACGAAAGTAAAATACTATTTTATAACAGTTATGTGCAGCCATAGTATTGCTGCAGTATCTGGGGTAACTGCGACCAACAAACATTACTGAGAGCCTTCAGAAATCAAAAAAAAAACATACTCAACCGAACCACGGAAACGCCCGAGAGTGATTTGCTTGCCACACTCAAATGGCTTCCTTTAGCTGACAAAATTAAATATTACAAAGGTTGATGTATAAAATTTTTAATGATTACTCAGCTGATTACTTGAGAGAATCATTTACATATGTTTCAAACAGCTGAGTCCCACAAACTCTACTTACCAAAACCAAATATAGAAATTTTTAAACGTACTTCGCTTTTTCTGGAGCTCAACTGTGGAACTCTTTACCTCTGGAAGAAATTGACGCCAATAGCATCAATGCTTTTAAGTCACAATTTAAAAAATGCTTGTTAGAAACACTGTAGCCTGTAAACTCTTTTTATCTTTTTCTTTTCTTTCTTTTTTTTCATTGTGTTTTTCTTTTTATCTCTTACTGCACACATTTTACTAAAGTGTACTGATTGTGTTTATCTTTGTTTATATTGTGTATAATTTGTATATTTTGTTTTATGCATTCTGTATAAATTGTGAGACTTAATTGTTTTTAAACTCTGTAAGTGAGTAATTTCTAAATCAGATTTTATGTCCCAGTATTTTAAATACTCCCAGTGTGCAATATTTTTGTAATGTTTTTGTCTTTATTTTATTTTGTGGACCACTCTTCAGAAATAACTAATAACTAATTGTTGGTTAAAGTGTTATCTACATTAAATAAAGAATTAATAATAATAATAATAATAATAATAATAATAATAATAATAATAGTTGTAAAAACACCCTTTCATTTCGTTTAGAAACAAAAGTGTGTCACATCCTATTAGCAAAATATATTAGCGGGAGGAAGTGCCGTGACAAGCAGGATTAGGATTGTCATTATAAACAGTACTGTACATTATCACAGTTTATAATATATTACCTACCTGGCAAAAACATGAGCATGTTGTTCTTTAAGTCAAGTTCGGTGAGGTTGATCAGATTGCCAATACTTTTCTGAAATATTAATTATTTATTAGCTCAGATCAGCTTATTTTATCGTAAATAACTTTTTTTGTTTTTTTGCAAACAGCAAATACACACAATCATTAAAACACTGTACTTGTTATTATTCAAAAAAGATAATTCTGTCTAGATACAATCTTGATTGCTTCTAACTTCATAAATATTTAAGTGAAACATTGAAAAAATTCCAAAAAAAATTAATCATGCCAATGACAATTATGCCATTTATGCAAAAGTTCTCCACATTCATGATATTTTGTGTTGTTTTGTGTGTCCACAGACATATTTTATTTATCTACCACTTAGAATTATTTATAAAATCACTTTTCATTTTTGCCCCATAATTACTAATAGTGATCATAGTTGCTTTGCATTGGAATTGGCAAAATAGTTTCTCTACAGAATTCATTGTTTTGCATTTTTTCAAAAGATCAAGCTTTTCACTAAAACACATTATCAGTCAGATATTTATAAACTGCACTTCTGTGATAAAAATGTTTGGAATAGAACATACTGGAAGTTCAGTAAGACAGTTATATTGAAGAAACAGCTCTTCCAGCCCACGTAAACATCCCACTTCCTCTGGAATCTCACACAAGCGATTATTTGACAAATTGAGGGAATAAAGCTGGGGACCTACGAAGCCTATCCGTCTTGGACAGCAAGTCAAATGCATGTAACTGCAAAAAATGGAACAGTGAAATGCCAAAGCCATCATACACTGTACTGTACTGAAGTAAATTGTAGAGATTGTGGTAGCGTGACGGACAATAAACCAGCAAAATCTTCAAATAGTGTTTTACACTTTCAGTTCTACTATGAAAACACAAGAAATTGGCCAAGTGAGTAGTATATGCTTAAATATCAGAAAACTATACTTTGCCTAAAGCACGTGCCTATTAGGTCTCTTATTAACTGTTCAGATTTCTACAAGAAATTGCAAAAAGCAAAGTATTTATTTCCCATAAGCATAGCATAGTACACCAGTTTAAATGCAAGTAAACACAAGATACATAGGCGCCAGGGTATTTGTTTACACTCTACAGAGTCTGGAGATTTAGGTAAATACATGTGTAAATAAATAGAGTACTGGGAAAGCACAGTGTAAATGGTCTGAAGTATAGTCTTTTAAGTCATTCGGAAAAAAAATTTGGCACACAATGTACAAATGAGTGTTTTATTATTCTTCATCAAAAAATAATTAAATGTGTGTCTATAAGCTAAACATCACTTTTTAGGCCCTCATACTTGTCATCTTACTTGGAATACAGTTGCCATTATGAATACATTTTTCCATATACTCTCTACCTTAAATCAATTTCAACAGGTTTCATTTTACATGCTTCTTCGACTACTCTATGAACTGTGTCCCAGCTACCACGCTGTATGTTATTAGAGTACCAGGAGTTCCACATGATGCTGTTACTGTCAGATTTCTTCCTTTTCACAAGGGCAACATCGCGTTTAACCTAAACAAAATGACAGATATAGAGATGAGTGCTTCAGCTGAGTTATCACACAGCAGTTATCAATTTAGACAACAAAAAAACAAAAAACAGAAGAAGTCCCTGTCTTGAACTAATGTGAACCTACATGAAGTAAATGCTTCTAGATACAGGCACAAGAGACTTAAAAAAAAACAGTTTAGTATACACATGCCATCACAGTTAAATCGGTAAACAAACTGTCCACAGGCACAAGAACAACAACAAACTAAGTGTACTAATCCCATTGTGTGATCAAAAATACAAATCATATACAAACTGTGCAAGTAAAATATAAATAATTTGACGCACCAACTCCCGCAGATTATGACAATAGAATTTTCATCTAAAACACACGCAATGGTCACACACTCAACAAGTGCTTCTATTAACAACAATATATATGATAATCTTAAAAAAGGATAATAACAATGTAAACAACTTTATGAAACACCATTGGTTCTAGGCTCTATACTATGAGTGGCAGTTAATTGGAGAAATTTAATGAACTAAAACAGAATTTCATAATTAGCCACTATACTAATTAAAAAACTGACATTTCTTTAACTGTTTCCTTACAAAGAGCTCAAAAGTTAGAGTGTAATCAGCAAATTAAGCTGCCCATTTAATCTAGCACATCTACATGATAGAGCAAATAAAGCGTTCAAAAAACATTCTTCAGTTAACAGAAATGGTGAATTTAACCAACCATAAATGTGTTATTTAGAGCCCAGTGAACATTAAATTATTACGTCATTGAATCACCAACTATTTACAGTATTATTAAGAGACAGCATATGAAAACCAACTATATCATATTAAAAATAATTAAGGTAAATTACATAGTACACACTTACACTTGGAGAGCGTTGTGTTGATATGGCTGGCTCTGATGGTTTGTAATGGTGAAGCAGACCCCATATTAAACATATAACAGAGACGCAAACGGACGTTGCCATCGCCATAGCAATGGAAGTCAAATGAACATCGCCAGTGAATAAGATAAGATCTCCAATGTAATCCAACATGCTTTCTGGTTTGGGTTCAGCTACGTCAGATGCCATATCTAGATAATACAAAAATATTTTGTTGTGAAAACCTGGACTATAACAATGCCCTAGTACATCTGCAATAAACTCAAATTTTAAATATTAACTAATGACACAATCAGCTGACACATTTGTAGCCAACAAAAGAAAGTTGAAATTCCTGTGCTCAAATATATTATTATCATAAGTTATTTTTAACAAGTAAACAGATGCTGTATGCAGTACCTCTTTGCAATATATGTGCTTCAGACACACTGTCGTTTCTGACTGCCGATATTGTACTAACACCCAAGCAAGTTGGTAAAATTAGCAAACTTGTTACTACAACTTTGTATAGCAAAACAAAGATTTTCAAGAAAAATTATCTTTGTGTGTAAGCATTTATTAGAGTCTAGAAGATAATAAAATATATATGAGAAGACTCCACAAAATAAAATCTAAGAAATAACCATAGAAAAATTCTTCAACTACACAAAGTGATGTTGAAAAACCTTGAAAAGGCCAATGCTATGAATAACTTTTTATATCAGTATTTGTCAAAGAATCTTCATATACATTTCTCCCAGTGTGTTAGTCCTTCATTCTATGACACATTCTATGATAATCATGTCAATGGATTCCGATCTGTAAGTATGTGACCAGCTTTAAAAAATCAATGACACAAAGGCAAAAACATCAACGAAATTCATCTGACCCTTTAGACACCCCTTGCAAAAATGCAGCTAAGACACAAAAGCTAATAATGCTTGTAATATGACTAAATGGAAAACAATACATGTGACACAGCAAACAAATTTTCTTTAAACTGTGGAATCACGGTTTTCTGAGTGGAAAGTCATGCAGCATTGAAATTACTGATGTATGAACATCGATGAAAGCGCTAATGTTATTTATCTCAACTTTCATAAAGCCCACAGTACAGTTGCCTAAAAAGGCCTTAGCAATCAACAGTCAAGTATCAGAGGGAAATTGGCACATGCTCAAGTTAAATGAAGAATTTTTGGCAAACAGAAGGCATTTAGGCAATGGGTAGTAAATTTCAACCAATTTAAGGAGGTATTTCACTAAAACTGCAAGGATCCATATTAGGCCCAATTTTATACAGTTTACCAATGATTTGCAAGCCAGAGTCACTAATCTCTGAAATTACTACATTAATACAAAAATCTATTGTCAAGTTTTAATAATTGAAGACTCAGCTCATTCACAGTAGGGTTTATTTCATCTTGAATCCTCATATGATAAGTTATGAATCATAAATGGTTACTATAATTTAATACAGATAAATGTGTGCTGTCACATTAGAACTTAAAGCACATCAAAATATTATTTATCTAACAGTAACTTAATGCAGGTAGGAACACAATATTACTATGTACAGTAGGTGCCACTTAATAGACTCACGGTTAATAGACTCAACCGCTTAACTGACTCAAAACCACATAGAACGGGCCGCTTCTATTCAAATATACATAAAAACTATCGGTAATTGACTCAAATAACTCTGCTTAATAGACTCAATATTTTTCCTTCACCTACTTAAAATAAGATATTTGTATGTGCCCAAAGAACCTTTCCTACTTTTATGTCATCTTTACTTACCTTTTGTGCGCTATGTATGCAGAAACAATCATGTTAAGTAGCGTTTTGTTTGTAAGCTGGTACGTTTATCATGCGCTAATATGCTAGCGTAGCGGTTTTGCTTTGAATCTGTTACCCACTCGCCCATTGTTACCCAAAGAATTTCTGGAAGCTAAACATTTAATCACTTGCCAAGCAGTTTCCTTTTGATGCTCTCACTGCAAATCACGCTTTCATGCTTAATCAGTTAACAATCAAAGACGGAGGTACAGTAATCAAGCCGGCATTCCTAACAAGACTACACATTGTGCAGCAGATAAGAGCAATGTAAGTGAGCAGACGATTCAGAACTGTTTTAGTTACGCACAACAACAGATTTTCAAAGTTTTTATAATTATGAGAACTTTGTGGTCCAACTTCTTCGCGAGAAAGTGAAGCAGCCGACCTTGAAGGAATTTTTGTAATTTTGGCAAACAAACAGTCTTAGAAAAGTCTGTGATTTAGAAAAGTATACTTTTTAGCTTATCACTAATTCACTTATATAAATTAATATTTTAAAATGTTTTTTCTAACTTTAAACTGCACAAACAAATTTAGGAATTAGTTCGTTTCTAAAATTCATTAAAAACTGTTGCAGAGCACAGTAAGCAGATGACTCATACATCTATGCCTGTAATACTACACCCATCGGTTAATAGGTTCAGTCGGTTAATTGAATGAACACACGTCGGTCCCAAAGTGAGTCTATTAAGCAGCACCTACTGTAGTTAGAAATAATAGTTTGAAGCCTTCTACATCAATTAACAACCTCTCTTTCTCAGTAATCAATCTCAGTAAGAGTTGAGACAAGTGGTTATAACACTAGTAACATGTTTTAACATTGTATGCTTTCTACAACAAGTAGAGGCTATAAAAAGTAATTTTAAAAAGCTTGAAACTTGACAATGTATGTGGGCAGTTGGTTGAAAAAAATCTTGTCATTGCTGCTGCTGGTCACCTAGGAAAACAATTGTCCCTGCAGACTGCAGGGTAACGTGTGGTAAAGACGCATTGGTAATTTTGTAAAAACAAAGCATAAGATAATTTTTTGCATGCTATAGAATGTAAATTATAGAGCTGTCTAGACTGCAATTTTGTTGTCCAGAGTCAATGTGTCGACAGCTTGTTGCACATTCCTGATATTGTTCCAGTGCAGTTTTCCAATTTTCAAGCTTTACTGCTCTCTTATAGTTAATTAATTTAATGGCTAAAAAACAACAGTCCGTCATGTTAGATAATTTTGGTCTTGTTTGTTTGTTTGTCAAGTTTGAAATTTCAAACTTTTCAATGAAAGTGCGAGACTCAAGCTTTGCCAAACTAGTTTTGCAGTGAGAATAGGATTTCTATTTAAATGTTATAAAGCTTGAACACGAGATTTTCATGGTGACGAGGATGGGATTCGAACCCACGTGGGCAAAGCCCAGTGGATTAATGTCGCAGCCGACTCCAACCGGGAACCCCAGTTGGGTAGAGAATAGCAGTAAATAGTAGTGCTTACATCACAAGTGGGATGTAACCAATGTACCAGAGGGGGATGCTGGCACAATTCAAGCTGCAGTGCTCTTGCATCTTTTTGAAGGGCAGAAGTCTGCTGCAGTAATACTGCTTTCTTCTTCCCTGGGGATCGGAGTCGCTGTCGCCACCCTGCTTTTTTGCATTTATGTGAACAATGATCCTTGACGTCAACATAAGTAAGATGACATTACATTAACATAGCCATCCAAAAATCAGAAACCAGACTCTGGAACAGTTATAAAATGGAGATCTACACACAATCTCGCAGTGAAGCGGATGCCTGAATGAGCGTTTAATGGAAGCGTTCAATAGTTCGCAAAACTAAATTTCGTGCTAAAATGTGATATCATCTCATCGATGTTATAAAATTGTGCTTTTAGTTTTACTTAAGTTAAAATGATACTACATGTCACCAAAGAACTTCTATAATTTACAGCTTACATACTCAACGACTTTCCAAAATTGTCGAAAAGTAATATGAAGCAAACGACCACGTAATCCAAGACGTAATCAATAACAAAGAAAAAAGCACGAAATTAACGGAAAATGGAAAAATTCACAGCCTCGCATCACTACTCATTATGTTGGGAGCCGTTTGGACCACTGCGCCAAGTAGACCAATTGGTCTACTTGGGCTAGCCCAAGTAGACCGCGGTCTACTTGGGCTGCCCAAGTAGGACACTAGAGACAGGTCGTGAATTCAGTCGTTAAGTGTACTGACACCGTCCGTTGTGCTTGTTTATGTAATAATAATAATTAAAAACGTTAATACACGTTGAATAATTTATTATACATCTAATAAAATAAAAGAATTTTATTCTGAGCTGGTAGAACGGACAATATTAAATTTGGTTTCGATATTAATGTTGTTGAAGTGAAAAAACCCCACTTTTTTGCGAATTCAACATTTGTTTAAGGTATATCATTTTTGATTTTGTCTCACTTCACAAACAGGTGATCCGTTTCACTACCTCTTGGGCAAATAATTGTTTTCTTATAAGTAAACGTTCTAGCGATCTATGTGTCCTACATGGGCTAGCGAGCCATGTAGGACAGTGCCCTACATGTTACAATACTACTGATAATATTAAAACTAATTATCCTTGCTTTTCTTAAATGTTAAAAATTACTTTTTGGTGTTGTGAAGGCTTAGCAGCATCTGTCTCATTTTTAAATTTGCAATTATTTCTGTAATAACTGTGTGCAGAATTTCTCTCTTTAAAGCATTAGATACTAGGTTTAATGTTATGATATATTAATGGAGTTAATCATAATGATGAAATCATTGTAAGAAATGCATTTGTAAATTGCCAAGGAATATCCATTTCTAAAAGAAATTTTGTTTTATTTTGCAAGAGCAAGTTTCTCGACAAAAATCGCTAGTGTCCTACTTGGGCTGCCCATGTAGGACACTACTTTTAGCGCATCAAGTGGTCTACTTGGCGCAGTGGTCCAAACGGCTCCCAACACATTAGGCTGACGCAAACGAGAAACCTTTTATAAACATTCATCAATTTGCAGTTCTAAAAAGAGAAAATGCATATTGCTTGTTTTGGTTACCTGTATAGGACAGTTCTGTAGTGCGCCGAGTAAACCACTAGCCGAAGTAAGACACTTCGGTGAGGAAGCCCAGGACACTGACGATTTTTGTCGGCAATCGAGAATTATAATGACCATAATAAAATATAAAACTAAATTTGTTTTACAGAAAAGTAACTTTATAATATTGATGGATGATAATTTACAAAATTAATGTATTTTTTACACCAGTATCATAAGTATTATTAGCTCCATTAAAATCATCATAACATTAAACTAAGTATCTAGTGCTTTTAAGGGAGAAATTATGCACACAGTTATTACAGAAATAACTGCAAGTTTAAAAATAAGACAGATGCTGCTAAGCCTTCACAACACGAAAAAGTAATTTTTAACTTTTTAGGAAAAGCAAAGACAATTAGTTTTAATAATATCAATAGTACTGCAAAATGTTGGACACTGTTGTATATGGCTCATTAGACAGTGTAGGGCACATAGGTCGCTAGAACGTTTACTTAGGAGAAAACAATTATTTATCCGAGAGGTAGTGTTCTGTCTCTGTGAAGCGAGAGAAAATAAAAAATGGTATACCTTAAACAATTGTTGAAATCGCATAAAAGTGGGTTTATTTCACTTCAACAACATTAATATCAAAGCCAAATTTAATATTGTCTGTTCAACCAGCTCAGAATAAAATTCTTTTATTTTATCAGATGTATAATAAATTATTCAACGTGTATTGACGTTTTTAATTATTATTATTACATAAACAAGGACGGTGCCAGTACGCTTAACAACTCAATTCGCGACCTGTCTCTAGTGTCCTACTTGGGCAGCCCATGTACGCCAATTGTCCTACTTCGGCTAGTGCGTTACGCGGCGCCCAACAATTCAATACCTGGTCAACCTAAAACAATTTGTATAGGTAAGGTAAATAAAGAAGTTCAACGACTTCAACCAAATCTATCTTTGGGAGTAGAAGAACTTACGCTGTTAGCTGCGGATTAGAATATTCTAATAAACTTTAATGCCTCAATATCTACAATAGATGGAATGAGACTTGAAGAAGGACGATGACGATTCGTTTTTGTTTTCACTGTAGTGGTGTCTGACAAACCATTGACTTTAATTTTATTTTAAATTAAAGTCTAAATGTCTTTGCACTCATTTTTTGTGCTATGCTTCTCCATCTATTTTGCCACAGTGTCTGTTCGCTTGCATGCTGGCAAATTTAGTAGACACTGGTTTTTTGAAATGTTTGATAATCACATGTTTGGTAAGATTTTTTCAAAAAACCATTAAAATTCAAATTAATGGTACCATTCTTAGCACATGGTAGAATAGAGAGGAGCTTGGATAGTAGAAGATCGAAGAACTAGAAAAAGTCATATTATAAACTTGACGTAGCAGTAGCCTGATATGTTTAAAGGAGTGAAATGTATTCCTCCGTTGTAGTAGCAGTCATTCAAATTAGCTTCGGTTGTGATACCAAATTTCATATTACTGCTAGTTAATCTCGCGATAATGGGGCATGGAAACAAAATAAAGATTGGAACCCTGAATGTGCAAGGACTAAAATCTGATCTTAAAATAGCTTCTAGAAAAGTGTAAATCAAATATCCTAGCTGTGCAGGAAGCACACTTGAAGATCACAGAAGATACCTACTTGGGGAAAAATTACAATTTCTTTATCAGCAGAGATACTAATAGTTCTTTTCTTGGCATTGGTTTTATGTATGAAAAAAGCCTGAACTGTACTTTTGATAGACTAAACTCAAGATTTACAGCTATGAAAACAGAGATGGCTGCTAAAAAGTTTACAATAGTAAACCAGTATGCACCAACATTACCTAATAGTGAGAAGCATCCTCAAGTCAGAGAAGACTTTTATGATGATCTTGAAAGTTACTTAAATTCTATTATGAAAACCTCCATCTTAATACTCTGTGGTGATTTTAGTGCAAAAGCAGGTTTCCTGAATCTGTTCCAACAGTTATTGATCAATACGGAAAAGGGCAAGCAAATTCAAATGGACACAGATATCCTAAACAATCTGGTCATTACTAATACAGTTTTTCAGCACAAATTGGCACATGTAATGAAATGGGAAACCATACATAAATAGAGGCTCAAGCTGAGTCAGTTGCTATTACATCAGCTCAATAATATATATATCAGCAGCTTAATCTAGTTTTTTCATTAAAGCCTGTGAATGTTAAATCAATGTGTATCTTGATAGGTATCGTATCGTGCAGTTAGTATCGTGATCTGTATCATTTCGTGACTTAGGTGTATCTTTACAGCCCTAAAACTGACATCTATCCAATAATCGTGAGCTCTGCCACACAGGCCAAGATGGAGGGTTTTGCATTTACTGGAATTCAACCCAAGTTGCCACCGGTTGCACCAATTACTTAAGCAGTTAATGTCTTCCTGCGAGCACATCATACTCATCATAGTTTATAATTTGACGAAACACTTTCATATCATCAGCAAAAATCTCACAGACAGACGAAATACTAGCGGGTAAATCATTGATGAAGCAAATAAACAATATTGGGCCTAGGATGCTGCCCAGCAGTATTCCACTTAGATCAGGCAACCACACTGATACGACTCCATCTATTATAGCTGTCTGTACTCAGCCTTGCAAGAAATTGTTTGTCCACGTTAGCAAATTTTTTCAGATTCCTAAACCGTGAAGTTTCTTGCACAAACGAGCATGTGGTACAAAATCAAACGCCTTTGCAAAGTCCAGATATATAATGTTAACCAAGATATCTTATTCTATGGATGCTGTCCAGTGACTGAGCGCACTTAAGAGGTTGGTTAAGCATTAGCGACCACTCACAAATCCGTGCTGGTGACAGTAAGATGTTCCATTAATTCATGCCGAAGAGCTTGCTTACCACACTGGTTATGCCAATGGGCCAATAATTACTAATATCAGACTTCGATCCTTTCTTGGAAATCGGTGTCATGATTGCTTGCTTCCATGCGTAAGGTACAACACCTGTTACAGTATGTTAGGATTAATAAATAGTAGTTCATCTAGGACCCAGTCATCCTGGCAGTCAAACTATGTACAGTAGGAACTATGCAATACGGTTCCGGACCTGGTATCCATAACGTATCTTGGCATTTAAAAACATCAGAAAAGACCTTATTTAATTAAAAGTTTAGCTTTGCCTGCACTAGAAGTGACAGTATCTTTCCGCTCACCAGCAGTGGCACGTGTCTTGGAGTTTGTCATATGAATAAAATGCTTTTGGATTTGACTTGACTTCAGGTGCCAACTTTCTTTCAAAATCCCAACATCCTTGCAGTAATTTTGGTTTGATTTCATGCTCGAGCATAATCAACAATAAGAAAGTAGACTCGTGTAAACCCTAATAGGGCCTAGCTGAGCTTTTCTTGTATGAAAGCTGTCATTTCATGTTTTAGGGACATTTAATAATAGACAATTTGTTATGTAAATAATTTAAAGATTATGGCATTGTTTTATAGTTTTCTTCATGGAGCAACATGAAAAGGATGCAGAATGTTTCGAGACCAGCCCAAACAATCTTGCAAGCACCACAAGTTCAGCTGACAGTAAAGGCATGAATTTGGAAGGCTGGTTAATGAAAAGAGCAAAGCTGTCAAAAACCTGGAAGAAGACATGGTTTATTTTAGGCAGAATGGAGCTTATGTATGGAGAACAGGTGTAGCTATAACTTTGTCCTGTAATTACTCACTTTTATTTTAACATTGGTTTTTAACTTATACATTATGTTTAGTACATAAAATCAGTTGTCTTAAAAATTTGAAATTGAAAGCATTATAGTGTGATTTTGCAAAATAAGGGCATGCCTAAATACCACAAATAAGTATTGTGGGAGTGTCAGCGTGTTCTATTAAAAAGCATTCCATTGTATAGCAGTCATTGAAAAACAACACGAGTTACAAGTATCTGTAACACATAAACACATTTCAAGATTCTGTGTGTGAATGTCTCTGAATAACAGAGCTACATTGAACATAATCATATTATTTAACGTTGTAACAAATTGTGGTCTAGGTAACTTTTGTAAGATATATAGACTATTAATGAAAGCCACTATTTTAAACCAGCCACTATTTTATTTCAGATTTTAAGATTGAAAATGAATAATTCTTCTTTCTTTTTTCAGAGCTGTTTGAAAAGCATACCTCTGGAAGGTGCGGAAATATGTGAAGCACATGTTGATGGAAGGCAGAACTGTTTTTCCATAAAACCAAGTGGCAAAAAACGAGTTTACTATCTACAAGCAGAAGACAGTGAAGAGTTGCAACAGTGGATGCAATGTATCTGTCTGATGAAATTACAAGACAAACAATCAAATACTGAGTCACAAGCCTGCACAATTCAATGATATTGCAAAACATTCCTTTTATAAGACTACCTTCATCTTGATAAGCAAACTTTCATAGATATTGTATATTTTTGTTGTGTATTTAGTTAGAACCTTTAAAACATTGTTTTTATAAGTGTTTACACATCGTATTTATTTAGATCTAGATGTTAAAGACAAATTTTATCTGTTTTTTTTCATGTAACTGTGATTTTTTTCATCTAGTCAGTTTTTTGTACACAGTTATAAACAGTATTTAGTGTCTTAAATCCTAAACAGCTTTTTATGTATGCTACTTAAAAAAATTATAACTGCATTTATTTCATTTACAGCTAACTCTGTTCAGTTTTACTTTAGAGATGTGGGACCAAAGAAATGTTCGCAAAATAAATGAAATGTGAGTTAAAGGAATTTTATATAATGTAAACGGTAATGTACCACCATCATAGTATTCAAAATAGTGGTATAAGATAACAGAATATCACAATTCATAATTATCAGAATTATTATGCTTAATGACCATCTGTTAGAATTTAATAATTGTCTGTAGGATGATTCTACTGTGTGACAACTTACACCTCGTCCTCCAAGTATTATTGTTGTAGGAAATATTAATATTAAGACTTCATGTTTGTCAAAAATCTTCAATGTCAATCCACGTAAGTGTAGGTTGTACACTGTAACATTGCTTATTAAAATTTTTCATTGTAGGCAATTCCTGTAAATGCATTTTATTATTATTATGCCATGTAACTGTAATTGCTCCTGTTTGATTTTTGCACTCTCATTGACGGGCCAGTGAAATTACGATTGCCATCATAATTGCATTCCAGTTGAAATTGGTAAATTGATTAAATTTCTTAAATTATCTCTTGGTTATTTAGTTAGCTTGTATGAACAGAATGTGTATTCGATTTTACTGCTTTGGCTTCTGTAGCCCAATTTACTTTTGCAGCTAGTACTGCCCTTGTGGACTGTTATAGACTTTGAGGCATGGAACAAACCAGAATTCAACACGTTCAGTGTTTAAGACGATACCTGAAAGGCTTATGTCATATAATAAATTTTATTGTCACGGAACCACCAATCCGCGATATATAACCATGGAATTACACGTCTTGGTAAATATGTGTAATGTTGCACTCACAATAAATATAAATTAAACATAAAAATATGAAAATTTTACATCAAACAATGGAATTAACACTAAACTTTAAATTCCTTGCTGTTTGTCCATTTCTTGTAAAAACTTGCCGCCAAAGTGAGTTCATTTGACTTAACATGCGGAAAGGGAATAATCTAACAAAAATTTGATTAAAAATTTGCGCGATTTCGAACATCCAGTACGAATCTTAGTATCTATATCCCAATTGTACGTAAGGGGAACACTAGATCATAGATCACGAATAGCAAGTGGGCTTCGGTCACAGTAGTGGTTCGAAAACTTGCTCAAAAACCTTTCAAACTCAATTCGGATTTGAAATACTGAAATTCGAAAATCACAAAATTTGAATTTGATTTGTGTCGTGTTTACTCACCACAAAGGTGAGTATTCGATTGTAATTGGCTTTCTGGTAAAGAATGTTCAGCTTTGTCACTCCTAGCTAGGGGTGAGCATCGAACGCTCGAATTCGATTCGAACGAGTTTTTTCAGTTCGAACTCGATTCGAATCCAAAACTATACATTCGAATAATTCAGCACTTCAATCACATATGTTCTTTATCACTAAAACGATTGAAACATCATGCAATTAGCATAATTTAGCTGTGATTTCTGCACACAATTTTAAAGAAATTACCAGTCGTTTTATTGCAGAACAAATTCTACTGATATGCATGATCTTTGTAAGACTAACTTTTAATGGTGGTTCGAAAACTTGTTCGAAAATCTTTCAATCTCAATTCGAATTCGAAACACTGAAGTTTGGTTCGAATTCGAAAGTCACAAATTCGGTTCGATTCGAATTCGCTTTCTGGTAGAGAATGCTCACCCCTACTCCTAGCTCTCCTTACTTTTTTCCACAAGTGACATTAAGCAGCTATCAACCTAAGTTATGTGGACAGTGTGTAAGTAACAAACTTCTGACTACTGAAATTCTTTTCATCGTCATGCAAGTGTACAACTTATGCATGTATGTGCAATTGTGCATGCAAACATATTTTTTTAATTATCTCATTAACATGTTAGTGGCAATTATTCTACAGAGAGCATAGTAGATGAAAAGCCCCAATAATATCTGGATGGTGTGTAAGTAACAAACTTCTGACTACTGAGATTCTTTTCATTGCCATTCAAGTGTACAACTTGTAGATGTATGTGTAATTGTGCATGCAAACAAATTTTTATAATTATCTCACTAAGATGTTAGTGGCAATTGTTTTAAAGAGAGCATAGTAGATGAAAAGCCCCAATAATATCTGTTTTGATGTATTCACTTACTATTGATATCTTTATTGTCTACTCTACATTCTACATTAATGTGCTTTTCTACTCATCCGTGAATACCAGTAATGGTTGTGTTATGTTTGATATCTTTGACTGGATAGACCATAGATTCAACTGACCCGTTCTTTTTGTTGCAAATTATTCTGCTTGTTTACGTCCCAAGTTCACTGCACACACACACACAGCAATAACTGACGAAGTGAAAATTCGAAGGACAACAGAACATAGAGGGAAAATCCAATTAAAACGCGGCATTTACCTAGAATGTTGACGCTTTAGAACAATAGCTGCACATCTTAATTGGTAGGCCACATTTAATTTGTTAACAAAACTTTACCTATCACTAAAACTAGACCAAATTTAGGCTTGTCTTCTGTTGTTCTACCTACCGATTGACATTACTTATAATGCGTATCACCAATTAATTAGAAATGCAGAAATGAGAATTACAAACTATTGAGAGTCGAAGAACTATTTGTCTCAAAAGTTATATTATAACTACTGGAGATTTACTACTACTACTACTAGTATTAGAGTATCACAGTAGGGTGAAGTATGTTACTGTAGAAAACTCTCAAGTTGGCTGTATAGATTGACTTGTAGAAACTGAGCCACGTGTAGAAAACTTTATAGCTGAATTTGTATAGAGCTTGAAATAGATACTTTGTGACTGAATTATGTGACTGATTCACACTGGTGGTTAAAGCAAGAGAATAGAAAACTACATTGAACTGTGGAAGATTTTATTTGCTATTTATGCTATTTACATGAAAGGAAAACACAGGGTGGCAACTCAACAGCAATAATGAGAAACAAAAACCCTGGCTGGCTTTGGCAGAGCTACCCCAGTCACATGCACCTGCCGAGCTTACCTGATTGGCTAGTAAAACTCACTAGCAATCTTCACTACCATATATGAAAAGCCCAGCAGGCACAGGTTACTGAGCAGCACAAACCAAGGCCACAACGTGGATTAAACTTGGATGAAGTTACTATAATCAACAATTTTAAATGTAGGTGGCAACACCTGTTTAATTATTGGTAGTATAGTACTTTTTAGTAAAAATTACAAATGAAAATATGCGGCAGTCGTAGAAAGTGAAGAAAAGTCTGTTAATGAAATTATAGAATGGAAATCAAATATTGTCAAAGTTAAAGCAAATTACCAAAACAAGTTTAAACGAGATGTTAAATACTCATTTATGTGGAAACAGTCAAGACACTACAGAACACTTATTGACGTGTGGTTGCATAGTAACGTTGTAATTGTGTGCTTGCAAACCAAAACTATCTACAAATTGGCATAGTCAAAACTGTGTTATGATGCTTCAAAGCAGAATGCATCAAAAACTGGGTCAATTATCATTTTTTCCAAAATAAATGCTAAATATATTAGACTTTTATGTTCTAGCATCAAAACATCAGGAAATTGTTTAAAAAATACTAAAAATTTAATTTTATAACTTCTTACCGACTTCCCTGCCTAAAAACTAATGTTGCGTTTGTCAAAACTCGTATTTTCAAACTCCGATAGTAGTTCTTGGACGCAATCATTTTGCTTACAGTTTTTTCTGTTACCAAGTTCAGATCTTCCTTTAGAATAACCATCTGTTGAATTTAAATGTAACTTCAGTGTGCTCTGTCAAAGTCCATAACAACCATCTGTTCTTACGGTTACCAAGTGTTTTTGTAGAAGTGCGGCAAAAACAATGGCAAACTTTAACGGCGATTTTCTCAAGGTTATGTTTTTCAATGTGCGGCCTGCACCTTAACTTCAGCGTGGATTATCTCAGATTAGAAACAATGTAGAGCCCTGAACTTATTATCAAAATGATCATGAAATAGAGACTCAGAATATGTGAATAACTAAAAAAAAGCTTAACTGCTGACTTCCGGACATTTCTGCTGTGCAAGCATGCAATTGATGATTGGTATGATGAAAATGCGGATAAATTAAAAGTGCCTGCCAGAAGGGAGCGGCTGACTGATGTGAAACTGCTGGAGAGTTACCACAGACTTATTGTGTCCAAATAATTAAAAAAAGTACAGAAATCTCTTAAGCAAATTCAGTGATTGAAGAGAATCTCAGACAGTACAGAATGTCAAAGGAAGTAGACAACGACTAGAATAGTTGTTTGCTCCAAATGTACCTGTACTGAAATTCATTAATGTTCTGTGAGCTGTCTGCATTAAAGCACTTTCATAAATTTATAGTATGCGTGATTTTTTCCAATTAAGAGTGAGCTGCAATAGCTGCATAAAATACCCTACCTATAAACCCTTCTTAACTACCCGTAGGGGCTTTAATGCAATTCATATCACCAAGAACCATTTACACTGTACTTGTGAAATATTCTCGATGCATGTTAAAACTTCTTAATGTGCAACGGAAAGCGCAGTGGAAGAGAAACAATAGTTTTTCACGAAAACCGCATCATTGTTTAAAAAATACCAGGAGTTTCTGAATTTCAGTTAATTTTCTTCAAAATGCAGCGACTCCTCCTTGCAATCAGCATGTACATACAATACATATTTTCAGCATCCACTACGCATGATACTAGTTCACTTCTGTTGAAGACAGATGCTGCTGTTGGAAACACTAGAAACAGTCGCAGTTGATGGTATTAAGTAGCAGAAAATGATTTGGACAAGATTATAAATACTTTTTGATACTTTTCTGCTTAATTTTGTATAAGTAAATAGAAAAGCAGTGTTGAGTGATTTTGTAAAAAAGAGCATTACACTGTGATACCCACACAAGTCTATAAGTAAATGATGCTTTTGAAGTAATGTCGATACAAAAACGATAAAAATAAAATCCTTGTACTGATCTGGCAGAGTAGCATAATGCAATTGATTGTAGAGAATGGAGTTTTGCATACAGCTAAAAATATTTGCTTTGAAATTCATGCCCTCTTTTTCTAAATTAACACTAATCAATTTTTTGCTCTCTCTGAATCTCTTTTATTTGGCTTAGCTATCAGACCCAGATTTAAGCGTAAGCCAAAATTAAATTCGTATGTCTACTGCAGTCTGCTGTTGCCGTACTTAGTTGTTGCATTAAATTCTCTTCTCACACTTTTACTAATGTTATTGATAAACTAGGGTAGATCTGCAAAGTATATTTTGCCTTAACATATTTTTCATAAGTAATAATTCGGTATGGATATTGTACTTCTCCCAGATTTTGCAATGTTCTTTGTTTCTCTTGTTTACAAAATTTACTTTTGAAAGCCTAATATAAGGTAGCCAAACCAGAAAAGAATCAGCTGGAATTTTTGAAGTGCTTAAATAAAAACTGTTGCTAGCTCATATAACTACTAGTAGTATTTTGCATGTTTTTCAACCACTGTCTTATTTATGTTAATAATTCTACACAACGATATTTATAAATAATTTACAACTAATTTTGGTTTTGGTAGAACTAATTAAATAATATCATAATATCCTTTTAGAAGCATGTTCACTACAATGGAAGTGTTGTGACGTACAAATCTGTCATTAAAAAATATCAAGGACACATTTATTCATATGCAGTGACTTTATTTGATGATTTTAGAAGGTAGAAAGGCATGCTGATACTCATTTTAAAAACTTCAGTAATTTCGATATGAATGTCAGTCTATTGTCTCTGTAATAATTTGCCTCTCTATGTAAGCTGCATAAGTTTTTATACGTCTGAAATAAAATAATGATCCATTAAACTGAGTAAAAAACGCCCACCAATTGCCTCTTCATATTTGTTTAAACTAAGTCTTACCTTTGTGAAAGGTGATTGTCAGCAGTCACAACAGCAACAATTCCAGTGAATTTTCATCACTCTAACGGTAACCAATGGTTTAGTCTCTGTGCTGCAATACAATGCATCAGTGATTTAGGGGTCAGAGGGTTATCTTACATGTACTGTGTGTTGTTATGCATATTTATAAATATAAAAGATGATTAATTGATTTTTGTTAGTTCAGTTTTCAGCATTTCAGTTTAGGTGTTTACAAGGCCTATTCTATTATTGTTATCATAATGCTGTGTACAAATACCTAGAGGCACTAGTTACATGATTTAGCCTAAAGTTCTTAAATATCAATTGGACGTTTTGCAACTCATTTGAAATGCAGTTTAAGTTTTAAGTGTGTAGGCAGAAGTATGATGTTCTTAGGAAAACCAGACCCAGTCTCAAAACAATCTACCCGTAAATATTGAAAGGAAACGTATTATTTTTTCCAGAATGACTTATTTGAAAGAATTATCACAGAATGGTAATTTGTGCGCACTACTAGTTCTCTGCTGCTATATGCCTTTCGTCATTTGTTAGTTAGATGGTCAATAGCGCCTGCATCTCAGAAACATATGGCACAAAAAACTTGTGCTTGTACCTCTCAGTTCAAATGTGTTCAGTTGTGATGTAGTGCGCACAGTCGAAAGCTCATGCGGTAAACTTAAATTTGAATTTTAAACTTGAGGGTTTTGTGTATATAACAATAACACTGCACTTTAATTTTCACTTTGGCAAACATGTGTAACATACTTTTAGAATGTTTGTGCTGCTAAAAATCATGTTCACTAGTTGAGCTCGCCATCGTTAATTAAGTTTTTAACTTATTCTTCAATTATCAGAAATGGTTTGGCATTATTTTAGATGTTAAAATGTATACTTTCTACCGTACGTCAAAATGGGGTAGAATATAAAAAATCATCCTGTTTTCTTTTCAACCGGAATTGTTAGTTGCAGTTTCAGAAAGTAAAAAGATCATTGTCCTTGCTTTTGAGCAAATTACAAAAAAATAGAAAAGCATTTTGATATCCTTAGTTATTAATCTTTTATTAGTTCAGAACCAAGCTACAAAGTTATGCAGTACTGTGACAGATTAGTAGATGGATAGGTGACTGCCAGGAAAACTGCTACTGCATTGTTCGATGTACCATATTACTATTTCTCCTGGTAAGAGAGGATGCATACACATCCACATGTGGTTAAAACACCACTGCTGGCTTGGTTATCTCATCCCAGAAGATAGTTTTTATAGTGAAAGCAGTTTCAGTTCTGCTGCAACATTAATCTCAGTATGTCCTTTGTATTAAATATATGCATGCAGAATATGTACAAGCAATGACTGCGATTTGGCTAATATAGTATATATTATAATCAATAAGCTGTACTGCTAAATGATTTTGGACCACAGTAATTATTACTGATTTTAAACCATTTGTTAAAACTGATGTTAAACACAGGTTGCACAAAATAAAATGTTTTGTGTCCACGATGCTGTTTATGAGCTAAGTCTTCAGAAGTTTCATATTTTTATGTACATCTAATGTAAATGAAGTTTTTCAACTAATATAAGTGCCATTGCGAGTCCAAGTTTTTTACGATACAAGATCGTATATGAAAGGATGCCCGTATGTTCTGTAAGACTTAGCTTTTTGAGATGAGATACATTTACCTTTTTATTGTAGTTATTACGTATTGTGGTCATACATATTATGTCAAGTGAACGAGGTTTGAACGAGCCTCACATTCTTATCTTATTTTTAATGCATCATTTCTAGTAGGTTTGTCTTTTGTCAAAAGTAGGTTTTCACTTTGTAGCTGGGACAGTACGGTGTTGTGAGGGGGTTTCCTAAGAGTCAAAGATGTTTGGTTCTAGATTTCTTTACAGTTCCATTCTTTCAGTTTGATTTGACTTGAAATTGTATGTGGAATGAATTGTAAATTTAGGGCTAGATCCACATCCCTGAAAGCTAGATCCACATTCCTGTAAAGCACACCAGGTTAGGTTGTAGAGCTTCTAAATTTTACTGAGACTGATGACAGTAGTAAAATCTTATTGCAATGGTTTAGGCAAAAAAGTAATCTGCCACCCCGTTCAAGAAAATGTCAGCTGGCAAGTTTTTGGCAAGTAAATTAGGATCCAAAATATTTAGATTAAACCACAAACGTATGCTAGTTGGCTAGCAGTTGTCAACATAAAATGTTATATAAATAAATTACTAGTACTAGTCTCGTATTTCACAAAAATTCAAGTTGCTTTATTCATTTGGATTGTTAGGAGCTTTATTCAATTGATCGTTAACTTCTAGATTCTAAAAGATGTAATATAATATTTTCAAGATAATCATTATTAGTAAACTTTGAATATTTTTTGTGTTGCATCGTATTGCAGTTAAGCAATATTTGAATTAGCTACCTTGAAAGATGACAAATTATGACATAATTTTAGCTACAGATAAATTCACTGTTTGTGAGATAGATTACCCGTTTATCATATAATTTCGCTTCATTCATAATGATCATGTAATTTTGATCATCTACATAATTATAATTTAGACTTTCTTTTGAGCCTTTTATAGGGCATATTACTCAGACTGCCTGGCACAAACTGACCCTTGAGTGTGACAGGGTGGCGGATGCAGCATTTCTTATTAGTTTCTATCATAACTTCCTGGAATCAATACTGCAGTTCTGCTATCATAACATGTTTAAAGAAAAGCGTTAGATATTTTTATCACGATTACACTGCAGCTACCAGCTCCTGGCTATGCTTCTGCCTATTGGCAATCAGCCATTTAATTTTCTTGCACTATATTTGACTTCACCGAGCTTGTTAAATGCAGTTGCGCCCAGTAGGTCAGGCTTGCAGGCGGACCAGCTACTTACCCACAGCACTTTATGCTGTGTTTAACACTCTGACAGACTACCACATTCCAGCGCTCGATATGTCATGTTTGGAAGCAAATAATTGATGGAGAAATTATGATTGGCACTACGCGTTTCTTTAACTTGATACAAGACAATGAACATGTTCAAGGCTAGTGTTATGAAAGATGTTTGTTCAATTCAACAAGTTGCTGTGTTGATGTTCTGCTTGCATATACTTTCCTATGTTCTTTGTGAAGAACATAAGTTTATTTATCGATACTTGGTGTGAATCTCCATTTGTCAAGTGAACTGCATTTTGCTATTTCTATGAAATGGAACAAGACTTTGATGATTACACATTTCCTTGGACTTCGTTAGGTACCCGCTTAATTATATGTATTTGCTTGACCTGATTTTCTGATTGGGCTTTCAGTTAGCGCACTGTATGTCATTCACTTTTGTACTGACTGCTATTTTTTCTGCAGAGGATGCTGAAAAATTATCATTCGCGTGAAGCAACAGCTAGGCGGCTATTTTATTGAGCTGCTTTTATAAATTTGATTAGCTTTATAATTAGCAAGATAACAGGCTAAGCAATTTGATAATGTTTTTGTGACTGTAGTTGTACCTACAGCAACTGGCAAGTAATTTTTTTCACTGTCTCTCATTTTCAAGCTGCAAATATGTAACACTATAATAATATTATGAAATACATGCCAACTACTTTAGAAATCAGTTTCAAACAGCATTAGTTACTGGTCGTGAAACACAGTATAACTCTTATAGTAAGCCTCTATTGGATTTGTATTTTTACCTTGCGTTCCTTCGCTGTTTATATAAACAATTAAGTGACCAAAGAGGGGTTACAATTGTGCTGTTAATTGCACCTTGTTCACTTCCATGTTATACAGTATAGCAAGAAATATAGTATAAATCCTTACTTCCAAAAGGTGTAGAGTGCTAGCATAGAAAAAATGCTTTCAACGCACTCCTCTCAGTGCTCGTTTAAACAACTCAACATTGGGGGGATTATCAATATTACTGCCTAGATTGTTCCACTTTCGTATACCCGGTTGAAGAAAAAGTGCTTCTTTATATTTGTACGTGAATATCTGACATGTAGTTTTCATTCATGACCACGTAACTCTCTATGAGAATTTCAAAGAAATCATTCGGATCCAAAACCGTGGTCTCATTTAATATTTTTCAATATTTTAAACATGTTGACAAGATCATTTGTGTCACGTCTCTCCTCCGAGGTAGACATATTGTTAAGATCCAGATCGCTAACAAGATGTAGACATCTTCGTTGAACCTTTTCCAACTTTCCTTTAAAGATAATTACTGCGGAGCCCAAACAACGACTGCATACTGCAGCAGGGGTCTGATTAGAGCCTTATAAATAGGTACAATAGGCAAGGCAAGGCAACTCATGAGCCAAGGGTTCTTCTGTGAAAATCTAAGAGAAGTGGTCATTGATTCGCTTAATAACTGCCTGAGGTTCACAGTGTCCTAAACTGTGATGTAAAATCAAAATTTTTATGCAAAGTGTCATAATGGCACATGTTGCAAATAAAAACTTGCTAGTTTTTACTTTTTAGCATAATATTTATATTATTGTCATATTTGCATATATTAAATTTATACAAGCAAATTTTCCCTACAAGCAACATTTTCGACTGTATACTAGAATGAGGGTACGCAATATAGGTGAGTAAGTGAACTCTTGAAGTCACTGTAGGCAAAAATTATTTTGACATTTTTATCCTTTTATTTTGATCTGTGATGTTTTGAACCGAAAAATTGATGTCACAGATCTTCTCTAGAGTTTCCCAGAGTCATCCCTGTACCAAGTCTGGTGACTATAGCTTCATCTGCCATGATTTTATACATATTTTTCCTTTTTTTTGATCTTATAGAATTTGACCTTTGACTTTTTAAACCAGATATCAGCAGTTTCCCACTCTTGTCATGACCTATCCCTGAGCCAAATTTGGTGATCATAGTTTCATTCGTTTTGATTTTAGTATATGAATAGGGACTAAATGTCGTATTCACACTCCAACAACTATCTGTGTAGGGCCTAAGTAATAATATAGGTATTACCAAAGTAAATTTAAGTAATAATAAAATATGGGGCTTTTGGTTTCTGTAAACCACATACCAGTGTTGGTGCCTAACTATGCACCAATGGAAAAATGCTCACAGGCATTTTATTAGAATTCTTTAAATGGAATGTGACAGGACTATCGCTGAAAACAACTTTGAAATTATTGATTATGACAGTGTAGGAATATTATTATATTATTTGGTATTTGGCGAAGTTATAGCTGATTGATGATAACATAATTTGTCTCAATAAAGACCTAGAAGGTCACATAAGCCTCGGGAGAAGAGCAATGTAATGAAACACAAAAAATACAGATGTCACAAAAAAATCAGAAGAGGGTGGTCAGGAGGAGTACACAGTACAACAATGTAAAGTACATCATTTCAACTCGATGTGTTTTGCAGTAAGCACGGAGTTTGATTATCTACCACATTTTCATGAAGTTTTACCAAAATTGTTTATGTAAAATACATCATGGTATCTTGTAAGCTGTGACACTATTAAGAAATTTCTACTAAGGAATTGGCAAATTTCCCATTAAAAATGTAAATAAAATATGCTCATTAACTGCATAAGCTGTTAAAGCATTGTTCTGTGGAGCAGAGCTAAATTTTAATTGCTGTTGTTTTCATTATTGTTGTGATTTTGTATTAATAAATTATTATAAAACCAATAGAAGAGTGCAGTTCAACATAGTTTTTTGTCATACTCGATACAGTATAGATTATCAAGCTATTTCAAATTGTTTACGGTCACAATATTATATACTTAGAATATATATACTGATTTAGTTCCAGAGTCTCCACCTGCACACTGTCACTTGAATACGAGAATGGGAAACACGGGTGGAAAACGTGGTAGCACGTATGGAGATGATATGCCATCGTCGCCTGGGAAAGACAGCCAGCCATTTGACTTTGGCAGTGGTTCAAAAAAGGGAAGGCTTCTGATGCCACCTTCCATTGATGACCCCATGGATGATTATCTTTATACACCGTCTAGGGTAAGGAAATGCTTCAAACCATGTCTGTGCTGTGGCGTATTGTGCTTAAATACTTTAGACCACTCTTCAGTGATGGTGCATCATACTATGGTGTTTATTGTCAGTTTTTCTCTGCACTGATCAGTAAAATGCTTCTAGGTGTATTCATAGTGAAAGTTATAATGTAGTTTTGTGATTCCGGCTGTTGTTAAACTTCAGTTTTATTAATTCATCAACTGAAGTTACTTTCATTAGTATGCTTTTTAATAATTTAATAGTGATTTAGCTTTCACTTTAAATATAGAATCATGCTACTTATTTGCGGTGTACGAAAATGTATTTTTGACAACAATTTTATAGCAGGGAATGTCAGCCTTAGAATGAACGCACACTAAACTGCCGTAAAGATAGCGTGAGTTTACAAAACATCTTTACCATACATAAGCTATGTTTTGGCTATGTAGTTAGCAACCCCATAGGACAAACATTGCAGGAATGGCATAGCCAAACAGTGATAGCTTATGTATGGTGAAGGTGTCTTATAAACTCCTGTTTGTTTTTACTGCAGTTTGTGTGTGTTTCTGTTCATTCTAAAAGTGTTTTTCTTTCTAGAGTCTAAGTCAAGGAATGGGAAGTGATTACATACCTGTTGGTCGACCTCGGGCGAGCACTATATCAACTGGTAAATAAGTTACATGAATACTAACTGAACTTGTTTTAAATTTTACTCTTTAAAATGCTTATAAAAATATGTATAATAGTTATTTAGTGATTATAGCCAATGTAATTAAACTATTTTTTTATATCTACAAACCGCTTCAAAGATCCATTTTCAGTGATCTTAAATTACCAGCAGTCTATTTTACGTCATTTTAAAACCAGGCTAAGTTCCACACATCTAATTTATGTTTTTACCTCCAAGCTAAAACACTGAGCTAACAGTGTTTGTCTCAGCACATCTGACACTTCTTTGGGGAGAGATTAACTTTTCATACAACATTTTTATATTAAGCACTGCAAAGTTGTAGAACCAGTAACAGTGGACTGATTTTTCACCGAGTATGGTAAAGCTAGTTTAAGCTAGTTTATAATGTGACTTTTAGACAGTGGAGTATTTTTAGAGGCTGAAGCTGAGTCAGTTTGCTACTATATCAGCTGACTCACACAGTAAATCAGCTAGCTCGGCTGAAGTTGACTGAAGTTTAAAGAAAATAAATCAGCTAAAGCTGCAGATTTTTTAGCTAAATAAATCGTAAATTTTTAGTTAACTGTTAATTATGGAGGCAAATTTTTTAAATAATTCGTGTCGCTTATACTCAGAGAGAAGCTGATGTACAAATTCAAATAATGCATTAGAGATTTTTTATTATTATAAAAAGCAATGGGTTTATTGCAAGTATAATTTAAATCCAACTCTTGGTGAGGCTTATCTTGAACACCAAAATGATCCCATATCATGACTTACGTTGCTTATTTGTGAGCGTGATATTTGTGTATCTAGTGATTTTTGTGTATTTAATTTTGTGTTGACCAGCTTTCTCGTTCAAAAATTTCCTAACTTTAGTATCTCTACCAGCACACACACAATCCGACCGCGAATCTGCAATGCGTTTGCCATATTTCAATTAGTGACTTACAGTCACTTCGCAGCTGGCAAAAATGTCGGCTAGCTCGACTCCCATCATTGAGTGGCTGGCGCTGGGCTTCTTATCAGCTAGGTTGGCTGTAGAAATAAACCGGTTGGAACTCAGCTGAACTCTTTGGGCTTTAAATATTTTGCTTTGCAAAATCTATGGTGTGAATGTCGTTAGTCACTGTAACAGTTTCAAATATACTATCTGTGTGACAGTATTATAATAACATACATACATTTTAGGTGCATCAATTAATGCTCAAGCTCTTCCCACTGTCTTCAAATGGGATGGCGGGGGTAAACAAGTATTTATTTCTGGAACGTTTAACAATTGGAAAACAAAGATTCCCATGGTGAAAAGGTATATTGTTGCCAGTCTTGTTCTTGTGTAACTTTAAATTGAAGGAAAAAAGATATTCGGACACATAGATAGTCTTTGCACTTGATGTATGTGGTCTGGAGACAAGGTGCAGTTGAGATAACTTTTTGTTATGGGCTAGTAGCAGTAATATCGTGTTGTTTTTTATGTGTTACTGATTGAACACATTGTAACTGAAGTAACACTGCACAATACACCAACCACATAATTACCTCATAACATTATGATAATTGTGCAACAGCATAATATAAGCTATTGTGAAATTATTAATTATCATCCGTTCTCCACCATACCCTTAATCTAGAGAAGACAATCTTGAAATAAAGGACATCTTACATTCTGCAAAAGTATTTTCCATTACTTTTATAAAACCATCGAGGCCGAGCAAACCAAATATCTTACATGAGATAGAAGGAAGGCTTGACTGTGTCTA
Source organism: Tubiluchus corallicola (assembly GCA_030141605.1). NCBI lineage: Eukaryota > Metazoa > Priapulida > Priapulimorpha > Priapulimorphida > Tubiluchidae > Tubiluchus > Tubiluchus corallicola. The sequence goes on from JAQGDQ010000026.1 coordinate 177,938, forward strand.
GTGACTTTGAGCTTTGGTATATTACCCTGTATCAAAATTCATGTTTTCTTTTAATTTAAACATTATTGTGTTTCTTACTTGACATGTGGTTAGTTGGTACCCCGAATCGCATATTTGCCTTTTTACAACTTCATGTTTTTGCATATTTTTCTCAGCTGAATGTTTCTTTTATTGGCTGAAAATAATGCTCTAATGATGCCATTTTCGATTCATTTTTACAGCAATCCATGAAAAATGACTAATCTTTAAAGATTGTTTTGAATTATGATTGCCTTGTGTTTGATTGTGTTCATCAAATACACATGTTTGTACCAGGCTTTTAGCACAACTATAGTAATAATCCTTGTAGCAAGTGTTGTGCGATATTGTGCATTACATTTTCGAATATTTAATTAAGACTGGTACAGTAATAAAGCAAATTAAAAAAATTATCTGGTTTTAGTAACCTGCTCTTTTACTTGTACATTTAGCATTTTCAATCTTATTTTAGTAATGAAAAATTCACAACGATTATCGAGCTTCCAGAAGGTCAACATCAGTATAAGTACTGCGTAGATGGCGAATGGGTTCATGATCCTAAAGAGGTTTGTACTTTTATGCATGTATAATTTTCATTTTGTCAAAAATCTGTTGGGGTTTTTTCTTGAATTTTAATACAAAAAATTCCGCAAAAAAATCCTTTTGCAGCTAATCTGAGTGGCAAGAATAAAAATGTTGTTTCATTCACAGGATCAACAATATAAACTGTGAAAATACTCCACATGTATGTCTTGTCTATCACTACTTTTACAGACTTTCCTATAAACTAAATATGTCAATTCAGTAGAGTTAACTTTTTCATTTGACTGGTTTTCGCTTGTGTGACCATGTGTGTCATTATAGTGACATTATAAAAGCAGCTAATCCTTAATTGTCAAGAATAGAGCTATACATGTAGTAAAGCCATTGTTAGTATAGAGTTTGATGCTTGACTGTATAGTTAAACAGATTAATTTCACTTATATTTCTTATAAATACAGACCGTAAAGTTGAATATAGTCCTAACACTATTATAGCAACTTAGCAGTTTAGTTTAAGTAACAATTGCCTGTTCACCAATATGGCTTATAATGTAGACTTCGTGATAATTATTCCTAGAAATGTTTTGTCTGTGTCATATCTTCCATCTTTATATTTATGCAAGTAACAAAAATTAACACCATTTCAGCCTACAACAAACAACGATGTTGGCTCTGTGAACAACACCATTGCTGTTAAGAAAGCAGATTTTGAAGTGTTTGAGGCATTAGCTATGGACAGCACAAAAGAATCTAATTCAAAGCGTGAGTGTTTTTTCTTATCATTCATTTGGTTCGGAAATGAAGAAATATCAAGAATCATGCTTAGAGGTATATAAAGTCTAACTAAACAAACAACTAACTAGAGTCATGCTTGTTTCTTTATAAATTGATTATTTAACGTTAGTTGAGAAAATAGTTTTAGTTTAGAGAATATCTTCGGATCATTATGTGAAGTTCCAAATTATTGATTTTAGAAATTTCTGGGTCTCCACCTGGCGAATATTCGCAGGAGATTCCTATTAGAAATCCACAGGAAAAATCCTCGGGACCTCCCATTCTCCCGCCTCACTTGCTGCAGGTCATACTTAATAAAGATACTTCATTGCAGGTTTGTGGTTTTTTGCCCTTATTTGGAAACATGGTTACGTAATTTCATAGAATTTTGCTTTTCTTGTATCTTTGTAATAGTACACAGTCAATCCACAGGCGGATCTAGTAAACTCAGATACCTTGTAAATTTGCATACGAGAATAATTCATCAAGAATATGAACAATGAACACAGTTATATTTATGCATACAAATTTAAATAAAATTTTATCTAATTATGTCCAGTTTATTTAACTATGCAATGTATAGTTCTTAGTAGTGGTGAGACTGACTAATCAATTGTAAACGATTTGGGCTTTTATTTCCGATCATCGGTTATTTTTCAGCTGCTAACACATCAGTTGTATTACAAATGTCTTTTGCACTTATTTTTTGGAAAAGCCACAACAATCGCTCCCTATAAGCACACATACGACGAGCACAGTTTTGTTGAATTATTCTGAAAATTCTACGCTAATGAAATAAGCTCATTTAAAACTTGTTCTGTTACTTTATACTTTTTCTACCAAAATTGTAATTAAACAGCAGTAGTTAAAATAACAAGCCTGTTACAGTCAAAGCGTTATTTGTTATCACTTCAAAATTACTACTTCTTGTGCCTGAAATCCGACTATCATCGATTACTGAATCACTTTCATATCCAATTAAGCGATTATGAAAATGAAACCGATGTCCCACCACTAGTTCTTAGTAACATTTTTATCGTTCTAGATGCAACTAAAATGACATTGTTTAATGTTCATTGTGAACATTAGTAGCACACTTGTTACAAGATTTGTTATTTTTTTCATAAAACTCTAGTAATAGCTTTTTTATTGACTTTTCTATTTTATTTTCATAGTGTGAACCATCTTTGCTACCAGAACCTAATCATGTCATGCTGAATCACCTTTATGCACTTTCAATTAAAGTAAGTAAAACATATAGTTATGGTAATGAAAGTGTAATGTACTACACTTTTTGTCTTTTGACTTTATTGAATTTTATTTTGAACTGATTTTGCTTTAAGATTTAAGACTTTAAGGCCTAAGATCTTTTGAACAAAAGCAGATAACCACACAGTGACTCAAAGTAATGATAACAGTTACTCGTAGTAATGAAAAAAAACTCCAACAGTTGGCTAATGGTAAATTAGTGAGAAAGAGATTTAAAAGTGGTCTCAATGCAGTAGCATTGTGCCGATTTTCAGAAAAATACGGTGTTCAGCAGCCAGTTCACTCAAAATTGTTTAGTTTGTATGTTATTGGAGTTTACAAGAAATTTACTTGTTTTACAAAAGCTAAAAACATTTAGTGCAGTAGTGTTAGGCTAAGCTTTACAGAAGGCCTGAATCAGGCCAGCTGAAGCGCATTTAAAGAGTTACAAACTGCTAGCTAGAGTAAGAGTAAGAGATGTAGTTGACATCCAATATAGCTTACCTTTATTTATATCTGATTGAAACAGTGGCCTGCAATTGGCATTGTGGTCACCATGCAAGTACTAACCAGAGCTAGGATCTTTAACATTTGCAAACAGTTTTGAGCTAAACAACTAGGTGAGCCGATAGCTGGACCCATCTATCTTCAGACGCCTCTAATACTGCTTAGTATATTGGTTCTTGTTGTTATGTGTTCATGAGCATATAAGTCAAAACAATAACATTCATTCTTTTTATGTTAGATTTTTTAATCAAAATACTTTAAAAGATATTGCTTAGTCAAAGTAATTGTTGCACCATTAGTATTTATTTTTTATTTTGTGTTTTCAGGATGGTGTTATGGTCTTAAGTGCAACACATAGGTACAGAAAAAAATACGTGACGACTTTATTGTATAAACCCATATAGGTGAACAATTGTGGCTGTGTTAAGTATCAAATAAATCCATGTTTAATTGATTTAATACATTTCATTTAAATGAGAGCCACAAGCTGCAAACTGTAAAATATAACAAGTAATTTATACTTCTTTAGTCTTCTCTTTTCATAAACAAGTCTGTATCAAGTGTCATGCACTCATTGAGACTCCCTACAACTAAAAGGCCTGATACATTATGCATTTGAAACCGTTGCCAAATCATTTGATTCAGAAAATGCTTGTGTCTTGTAGTTTCTTAAACTTCAAGGTAAATAAAGTTTAGTAAATTTCATTATGCTATACTGGTGTTCATGCTGTTGTGCAAAATTACTTTTTTGTTTTGCACGATACCTGTGTATAAACATCTTATGCTGGTGTGTAACTTCTGTGATGTATGGGGTATGTTTTCTGTGGTTACTATTAATTTACAAGTGTAGGTTTGTGTGTTCTATAATGCTGTTCTTTATCTCTCTTAATCAATGAAGCCATTAAAAATGCAGGCTACTTTGGGACTACAAAAAAAGTTGGCATTATAATGACGTTGGATATTATAATGACGCACATTAATACATACTTGTCTATGCAAACATATACATTTTCTTTTGCTAAAAATTTTGGGTTTAAGTGAGGTTGGCATTATAAGGGGGTTGAGCATTATAACGAGGTTTAACTGTATCTGCCAAAATTTACGATTCATAGAATCCCACTGATAGTTTGAATTTCACGTAACGTTCCCTAGACTGAAATCTTATTTTCAACTTGAACACTTCTGAATTATGGCACTTATATTTGCATGCTGCTGCACTTTCGTGGATGCTTTGTACTCTTATCATATGTCATTACCATTGACGTAGATTTTCTTGGGTCACTGTAACCATAATTTACCTCAGTTTACTGTCATTAAGAATAGGTTAGTTGTAAAAAAAGAGAGTATGTTTCTTGTGACATTGTAATTATAAGTGTAGCCAACCTTGCAATAAAAATTTAATAATTTATTGCTATTTTGAAAGTCAGCTAAAATTTTGGCAAATACCAGGCAGTTCTGTAAAAAACTTTTTTGTATATATTGTGTAATATAGATGTGTTTCCATCTTATACGTGTGTAAAATCGTATTCTTGGTATGTTTAGCACTAGAGAGTGTAATAATTATTTTAATGTTATTTTAATGATTAACTGCTTCTGACTTCTAGTACAGTAGTATGATGCTGTTGTTTGTCTTCTAAGAATTAACGTGCGAAGTACAGAGTGTCACCGTATATGCTGAAGCAGCCAGTTTTCTTGCAGACAGTTTTATATTTCACTAAAAAGAGTTGCATAGCAGTAAGCAACCTATTATTATGAATAGTGTTTATGTGTAGAATAAGAAAAACGTCCGTGTTCGTTTTTTCAAGGTTCAGTCGAAGGTAATGCACGTGTATTTATGAGAGTCATAATAATAAATATTATTTACTCTTGGACTTGAAATATTGTTTTGCAATTCGGTTACATTGTTTTTCTTTACATTCTTTATACTGTATATCTTATTACAAACTGATGTCAAATACTTTAATTAACAGAAGACCCTACTAATATTGATGGCTGTAGTGGGACTGGAATTTAGCTTATTATTAAGCATAGTCTGCAGAACTAAAACGATTCTCTTTAAGTGCATGTCTGATGAGTTGTGTGTCTAATCTAGATAAATTATGATTTTTTTATTGAACATCTGTCCATAAGTTGTAGCTGATGCTTAAACTGACCACTTAGTTTTTCTCCTTGTTGACGTCCATAGTAACTAGATGTAGTAAATCAGTAATAGGTGTTGGGTTGAATCTTTTAAGCCATCAGAGTTTGAGGCTATGACCAATGCGACCGTGTAGATATAGAATGGTTTATACCAGGCCTTGGGCTCCTAAACACCATAGTTACTTATTATTTTCTTTACGTCAAATAATTAATACTACTAATCTCTATTAAAAATGTTCAGGGTGCTTACTACTGCTGAAGCCAAAATGTATCATGACATCACATGTGTGTGGTTTTGTCTTTTCCAATATTCCAATGTGTTGCATTTCACAAGCTGCATTTCTAATGCATAATTTGTTGCCAATTTTAATAGAATTAAAATATTTAAAAAACTAAAGAGTTTAAAGGGGGAATATCATGAAAACCAAGTTAAACTTATTTTATGGTTGCCTTCCCCGGGAACAACTTGGCGAAATTTTTTAGTACAGTACGTTGTCTAATTAATGAGTAATTAACTTTTTTGTATCTCAGGAAACGCCATGGAGCTGCACTTACGCCTCTCCCAGTGAAAAATTGAACTAACGCAGCCTGCACACGGGTTAAAAATAAAGCTGTTATTACTACTTTTCAGCATCTGACCTTGGTTCGGATAGGTAGTCAGCTGATAGAAACGATTGTCGTTGCACTTGTTAACATGTTTTCATCAAAAGCTATATGTTTTACTACCGTCGAAAGTTATAGGTCCATTATAGTGTATTCTAATAGAGGTGAACAATCATTGCGCAAAAGTAGGCCTACAGCATATTGTGAAAATTATTGTGGCATTAATTGAAAACATCGCCAGCAATACAAGCTGCAAAAGTGTGGGCGTTGGTAGCAAAAGCTCTTTTCTTGTAAAACAAGTCCGATAAAGTAACCTCATTCTAGAAGAATTAATGAATTTGTAAACACAGAGAAACTCACTCAAGCATAACTATTATGCTAGTGTGACAATTTTTCGTTTTATCACCTTGACAAAAAGTATGTGAACGCCACGGACACAGAGACTATAACATATATAAACATTTTTAACTTTGTCGTGTTTCAGTTATTTAAATCAGTAAGAGTTTTAATACCAACCAGAACTTTAACCATTGTTCATTAGCTTTTGTTTTTACATGATATCATTATGTTGTGTTTATTATTTTTACACAGCAGTATTATTAAAATATTAGGATTAGATAAAATTCTTGTGGTCAGTTGGACTGAAATAAAAATTTATGATAATAATACACTTATTACTAATATAATTATTATCCACTTTTACAAAATAAAAAACTAACAATATAATATGGTTCGATGACAAAATAATTATTTATTGCATTACATAATATAATTGTTTTTTCCTATTGAAATGGATACAAATCTAGAGATGACTAAACTGCATCGATAAACTATGCACTTGGGCTTAAAATGAAACAAAAAAGACACTACAAAAAACTGCATCTGACTGAATCTCTCAAAAAGGCAAAGCACAATATTTTTAACACTCGAGTTCATCATGTTCTAAACTCACGTTTCAAAGCAAACAGCCGAGAAATTATTACATAGGTTGTAAGAGTGAATCCAGGTTTTTAGATTGTACTTTCATTGCTTCAATAATTTTCTGTTGCTCATTGGAAACTAAAAGTTGTTATATTTTGGCTTCGTATTTCGATACTTTCCGTCTGACTGCCGCATCCCGTTTATTTGCTGAATCCTAGTGTAACACATTCCACGACCGTTTTTCAATAAGAACCATCAAGACCGGAACCTAGCAAATCACGCATTCAATTCACAATAAGCTAATCTTTACCGCGATACCGTCACTAAGTATAAACTGCGTAAAAGTACTGTATGCTGCTTGCTGAACGCTGTTTGTCGATGTAAACAAATACTCAAACAAGTACTCCCATTGGGCATTTTGCCAAGTTTCATCTGTAGTACGGCAATTTTGCTACTAGAGGCGCAGGCGCAGATACATGCTCAATGGCGGCCTAGTCAAATGTTCATTTGTGTACAATTTCATCCGAACTTTTGCCAAGGATTCTTAAACATGAAATTTTCGTGAAGAATGAGGTACGTATTTCTATTCACAATATAATCGCGAGTTATTCAAGCTCAACTTAATTGTAGTGATATTCCCTTTTAACTTGTGGCATATTACCAAGTACAGTTTAGAATGGCCAAAAAGTTTGTGCACAATTAAAACGATAAAATTACGAGTGTTTATTGCTGATGTCATTATTATCGTCTAAATGTTCTATTTGTAAATTGCATACACATGTAGAACATATTTGAACCAACATAAACACAAAATACTTAAGAACACATGCATGTATACTTTTCTTTCTCGTACTTCAGAAAACATGCATGACTTTCTCGCGTAATTTACAAAACAGACTCTGTCTAACTTGTACAAAATTTAAATACCTCTTATTAATTTTTTTATTTTGCATAAAATTTGGACATTTTCATGATGTGGCTGGCATAGAAATTAGTTCAGCAATAGTTAATTTTACAATAAAGCAGTAATTTTGAAGAAACTTGAAGGGTAATGTTTGTGGATTGGGTGTATCACAATTTGTTTATAAGAGAGTATGTTTAGAATGGTCTTCCAGGAAAGCTGATTACCGAGGCAAATGGATAAGCAACGTGGAACACAGTTTCATAAGAAAAAAGGGCAACTGCAGAAAACTTTAACAATAACTAACAAAAAAGTACCTTCCTCATATTTGGTCAAATTTTTTGAAGGTATGATCAATACCTGTGCATTTATGCAAAGTTGTTGACAGACAAAATTAAACAATTGCTAGGTTAGACATGTACCCATTATGCCATCTGAACCTTGGGTAGATTCCTTTTCTTTTTACCAATGCCATGCTTGGAGTGCAGGGGTATGAAGTTTTATCCAAACTGAATCGTTAACCCTGTTGTTTTAAGTCATATTCTAATAATATACCTTTTTATATTTTTTGTATTTATACAACTCATACAAGCAGTTAACTGTGCACTGGCTAAAGGGAAACAGAGATAGAAAGCAGTAACTGCAAGTTCGGCTTTAAAATTACAGTTTTCTATTTCTATAAAATAAGATACCTTGGAATACAGTCTAGCCTCGTTATCTCGCCACTATCTGTCTAGGGCAAATTTTTGGCGAGAGCCGAGTATGGGAATATAGTCGAGATAACGGGAATATAAAGAAGTTAGTCTATATGTATATACATAATAGTTGATTAACATAGTGTTCCTTTATGTACATATAAAATATATTTCGCATTATGATACCAATCATCATTAAATCAGAAATGAAAAAAATGTCATAAAAATAATCTTAGAATGTTACTTTTTTATTTAAAAAACCTTTTTTGAGTATACACTTAAATGCAATAAACTTTTAGAAAGATTTTTTGCAAAAGATTTAGAAATGTTCACAAATGAGTTACTGACGACTGAAATAATTCAGATGAGACGACTGTTTCATTGATGATACAGGCAAGCAGTCATAATGACGTTCACTCAGCTCAAAATTTTTTATTACACGTGCTGCCTGTTCTCTGCCCCTATCAAGAACGTCTGAATCTACACCAGCACTTTCACCGCAGATGTTCTTGCTTCCAATTCCACACCTCAACTTGAAACGTTGCAGCCATCCGTTAGAGTACAGGAAGTCGGTTATGCCCAGTTCATTTCCAAAGTGCTTGGCCTTTTCGCGCAAAACAGCATCAGTGATGACCACATTTTGTGATCGTGCATTCGTGAACCATAGCTGAAGTGCCATGTCCAGATTGGAATGCTGTCCACGTCGCAATTTCGTTGAGCCTCTGTGACCATGATTTTGCATCCATTTTTCTTTACTCGCTATTATATCTCCTACACTTCTCCGGCTAACAGTGTCACCAAATTTCGCACTAAATACAATAGCAATTTCCTGCTGTGTCTTTGAAGAATTATTCGTATGACAAATACAAATTTCCTTTTTTTGTTCAGGATTAAGACAAAACAGTTTTCGCTTCAGAGACATCATGTAAAGTTGCTCACACTTTGAGGAAAAGTGCTTTAGTTTCTCTGCGCATTAACCAACCACAGCACTCCTAATGTAATCCTACAAGCAGCATTCTCTACATACAGCGGTTATATTGATCGACACGCGGTATATGTATTGATCGATTCACCTCTGAGTTTGTCTGTTTGGTGACATAACGAATATAGTTTACATAAGCACCATCCTAGCATGACGTGGCGAGGGTGGGACACCTAACGAGGTAAATATCAAAGCAGGATATCCGTCCTGGTACTTTCTATGGCGAGAGATGAGTTTGGCGGCATAACGAGGCTAGACTGTACATTAATTGGAGAAGGAGAGCAGTAAGTGTTAATTCTGTTTCTATGCCAACCCTGGGACAGTTGTCATTTTTTAAGTTTGTAATGGGGTACAAATTTTAAACTTGTCATGGGAAATTACTTATTTCACAAAAACTGCTGTTTAAAATGAAATTTCTTTGCAATAGCAAAAAAGAGCGTCATATGTTTGGTAAGAATGCATCAAAATCTCAGTTTTGATAAAACCGTACTTCAGTTGCACAGCAGAATAGTTAAAATAGTTATGATTATAATGAACCGAAAAAGGAAATAAAAGCATTACTCGTTGGCTACTGCTTTAAATTGTTTACTTACACAGTTTTCACACTGGAGTAAACTATCATCAGATCTAACAAATTTTATGTCAACTAGTGACTAATAATTATTGTTATTCTTGAGTGCTGTCTTGTAATCTAGCTAGCTACAACATTATGTATATTTACATATAATGTAGCTAGATTAGTTACGCCTACTACTAAAAAAACATGTTGTTGGTGGCGAAGAATTTCAATAATGCTTTAAATAATACCAAGACCATGATGGTAAAGTTTCAGCATTTTATTGCTCAGTGCACAGGTATATGCAGTCATACAGTAACTAAATTGAAAGACTTAAGATTTTTCAGCAGAGGTCTTCAGTGTTTACTTCTGTAATTATATCAAAATATTGCACTTAAATAACTAAATTTCAGGTTGAGCATTGCTAAAAACTAAATGAAAGGACAACTACTGATCAACATAAAGTTTTTACTGCCATCAAAATCAACAGATTTGCATGAATGCATATACTACTACTCCTGCTTCTGCTGCTGCTATTACTACTACTGCTACTACCACTACTACTTCTATTACTACTACTAACTACTAGTAAATAGTAGTAGTAATTCTATTATTACTAGTACATGCTGGGTGACATACTTAAGTGCTCTGAACCAGCGTTGTGTGATGTGGGTGTAAAAAGCGAACCGTCGCGATTCAGTAATCGAAACAGTCGTAGCAAAAGACCTGTGAAACTCCGAAACGCTTTTTGGCTTTTGCGACCTAAATTTTGCGGTTCCACATTTGACGATGGCGGAAGCGATTTATCGGAATTTTGATATTTTCTAATAATTGGTTGATATTTACTGAATAAACAATCTGTACTAAGTTTATTAGGAATTAGAATGTAGTGGTAGTTAAAGTTGTTTATTAAAAGTAAGTTTGATATCCTAATTGGCAATTCAATTTATTGCTCAAATACATAACTGTAAGTGTAATGTACATTAGCAAAAGACAATACAGTGCATACATATCAGATGGTACATACATATAAAATTAATTCATAAAAGCTTTGTGCAAAAGGTTATTTTCAGTGTTAGTACAGTGGCCGCCGCTTATTGTGGACACCTCGGGCCAGCAGTGTATGTCCATATTAAGCGGCTGTCCATATTAAGCGAAGTGACCCATGAAGACCCTTCCCCTTCATTAAAAAAGGCAAAAAACTGTCTGTATCAACTCGTCTCCTGTTTTATTGAAAAAAAGAAGTCAGACGAGTTTGTTTGGCTGGAAACTTTTCTCTCAACCTTGAACGGAAGGAAGTTATCACAGTTTCGAAGCTCTCAAGGCCACGGCAAACGGCGAACTGACTGATGCAATGACTCACACAGGCAGCAGAGCGGGAAGCTCTTTTCAATCACGCGCGCAGGCCGTGGTTGGCACGGCTGGTTCACCTGCCAAGAATGTTCGCTGTCCATATTAAGCGGCGGTTGTCCATATTAACCGGCGGATTTTATTAGGGGAAAATTCCGTCCCTCGCGAGTTGTCCACAATAACCGGCTGTCCACAATAACTGTGTCCATAATAAGCGGCGGCCACTGTAATAATAAGTGATATCTAAGGAAGTCTGTCGCTGTCACTTAGTGGTACAATATGCAAGCCGGAGTCCAGCACTCAGTGGCTGCAAGTTTTATTATAACCATGCTGGAACCTTTCAGGAGTGTATTTCCATACCACCAGATCGATATAGCATCAGCCAAGTTCTAAATAAATTTTGAATTTCAGCACTCGAACACTTACCACTCGTGTTTTACCTGGAAAGACCATTCGGCAAGTTTTTCAATATTAGTTGTGCTTCTGCTCTTATGTGAGAGTTTGAAGAAGGTCTTTGAGTATGTCACTTATGGGAAGTCTCACCAATATTTAATAGTAGTGCCTAATGCCACCTACTGTTTTTGAGTAAGGTGTGTAATAAATGTAAAATAATTTTTTGTGTAGCACCACTATGGAGGAGATGGAGAGCTCGGACTTCGTTAGAGATTTCGAGAACCTTCATGTTTTGGCATCGTATGATTTCCGCAAAATGGACGATTTGGTCCATGACTTAAGTCTTGCTTTAGAAGAATCATCGAAAACAAAAAACCGCCATGATAGTAAGTACAAATGCAAGAAACGCCGACAGAGGAAGAGAAAATCGGAGTCGGTACTGGTGACGTCATGGAATGTAGCTAATCTAAGCGAAACTTCAGAGAGCAGTCTTGATTGTGTATTAAAAGATTATGTAGAAAAACTTACAGACTCCAGTGACAGTAACATAGAAGGAGTGATTATACCAGGAAGAACTAAATCCCTCTCTTTAGTTGAATCAGATTCTTTTACAGACACTTTTACTCCTAAAATGCACCATCGGCGGCGGCGGAAATGCAAACGAATGGCCATGGATGTTCAGCTAAGTTTGTCGCCGAGTATTGTGGAGCATAATTTTCTCAGACCAAAACATAGAAGGCGCCGACGGAAAGTAAAAGCAAAATTGTCTGATAGTGAGAGCAAAAATTCTGTAAAATTCCTTGCACACACAGCACCTGGAAAACGCAAGAGAAGTTTTTGCGAAAAGAGACGAGTCCATCCGTTTGATGATTCTGAAGGTCATGTTGTTAGCATGATTCAGAATGACGCCAAAATGGAACTAAACGCAGAGGATTGTAATCACAGTGATAGGTATTAACAGTAAACAAAAAATTAAAACAACAAGTTTTAGTATTAGTTCTGCAAATTTTGACTTATACTATGTATTTGTATACCTATACGTATTCACATGTTGTATACAAAAGAGTTTGTTATTTTGCACATAAGTAAAATACTGTGAAAAATAAAATTTAGTGCGTGTTGGAGATGTTTGCCAATTTTACGAGGACTCCCTGACACATGTTCCCAGCTGCATAAATTACACTAGTAATACTATCAACCTTTAACTTTGCATAATTCGCTTGGAATGGTGTGTCCAAAAAAATTACGCAAACAAACCTTTGAAGCTCAATCACAAAAATTTAGCTGTCAGTTTTTTCTGGTCTTTAGTAGTAGTTAAGCTATCGTATGCCAAAAGTAATTTTTGGTTCATAAATGTTACTGGGATTTGTATGGCTAACTAATTAGCTCTATGGAGTTTCTGCTTTAAAGTATTAGCTTTAAATGGTGCATTATTTTAACAAAATTTTGTGTTTTCAGTTATAGTACATGTAGCAGTAGTTTGAGTAGCAGTGAGAGCGATCTTGGTGTTTTCACACATGATGAAGGACGGGAAGGTTTGTTTTAAAGATTTAGGCCATTTTCTTACCAGTTTAGAATTTTTCATCTTCTCATTAAATTAAGAAACACATCTTTTAACTAAGTTGATTATTTTTGTTCAGGAAATTCCTGGTCTTACGTTTTTGAACCTGTCACCTTAGAACAAACAACCCTCAACAAAACTCTCACAAAGTAACATTGTAACAGGGATAAGTAAGTTATGCAATAGTGAATGAAATTTTGTTTACTCTTGCTAACATGGTACTACACAGCAACTACAGGCGTGGAAAGACCGTAGGCTTTAATAAGTAAATTTGTTGTCATTTGCAAATAGGGGACGATGAGCAGAGTGATTATTACCATGATTCTGGTTTGGCTTACGGAATACCCAGCGTTAAACAGACGTGGAATAAAGAACAAGATGAAAACCAAGGAGTAGATGCAAATGTGCAAAAAATCTTAAATGGAGTCTTCCCGCATTTAGCAAAAACGTGTCAACAGAATTTTCGATGCAGGCTGAACAGATTAAGTGGCTTGGTAACTATTGTGATGTTTGCTAAAATAATTTTCCAGTGGGGCCTTTAATTTCATCAACTGATAGATGATTGAATCATACTACTTCAAAAAAATTTAACAGTGCTTCATTGTTTTCCTGAGGTTGTCAACATGCAAAACAAAAAACTTGTTAATTTTTGAGCAATTATATATGTGCAAAGTGTTAAATCTGCTGTAAAAGCTGGCATCACTGAATAAATAGTTATCAAAGTGTTAAAATAATTACATAATCTGTTGACTGAAATCTTTGCTTGCTGCAGTCTTTGTAAAGTCTTTCATTGATTGATTCTACATGACCTTTAGAACACCCATTAATAAGTACTTGTGTTTTTTACTGTGCTATTTTGTTTAGTCTGGCAGAGAAATTAGAGCTGGTCGAAGAAGGTTACGTGAACGAGTAAGTTGAATTATCACATTTGTAATGGTGAATTGTTTAAGTAGTAGTCTTTTTTTACAGCTGCAAGTGCTAACACCTTAAGTTTATTGTTCTGACATAACAAAGTTTATTGAAACAGGCCCACGAGAGTGTCAAGTACTGAAGGGTTTTGGGAGACTGAGATGACATCAATCAGAAATTATCGCATATTATAAGAACATAGTTGCACAAGATCGTTTGCACATTCATGTTTACTGAAACGGAACAAACAAATTTCACCAGTTCAAATATATCGTTGAACTTATCAGAAGATTGCTGTATTCGTTCTAAATTTTTATTTTGTTTTTTGAAAAAGGTTGCGTTTCATGAGAGCATAAACTTCCATTTTTTTGTCATTTTTTCATTTTGCCTTCTAGATAGTATGGTGAGTAACACTGCAGAAACGTTTGGTAGTTTCATTTTAATGATTAAAGTTCACTACTCTATATAGAGTTTAAAGTTTTTTTATTTTATTTTGCATTCCAGAACTCTGACCAATGCATTTTCAATTTTGCTAATTTTATCATTTTTTTATCTGTAGAGACTTCATGGTTTACCTGCCTGGGCAACTACCAATGAAAAGATTTGCCAGTATTTACTGGATTCTAGTCAAAGCGAGTAAGCATCAAGGAATGTTTCTTATCGACTAGGCATATTAATCTGTACTACGGTAGACGCCGCTTAACAGACTCACTTTGGGACCGAAGAAGGGTTTTGACTCAGTTAACCGACTGAACCTATTAACCGATGGGTGTGGTATTACAAGTATAGAAGTATGAGTCATCACCTTACTGTGCACTGCAAAGGTTTTTAATAAATTGTAGAAGCGAAGTAGTGACTAAATTCCTTTGTGCAGTTAAAAATTAGAAAAAGTATTTTAAAATATTAATTTATATAAGTGAATTAGCAATAAATTAAAAAGTATACTTTTCGAAATCTCACAAGTCTGTTTATTTGTAAAAATTACAAAATTTCCTTCAAAGTCGGCTGTTTCATTTTCTCACAAAGAAGTTGGCCCACAAGGTTCTTGTAATTATAAGTGTCGAAAATCTGTTGTTGTGTGTGACTAAAACAGTTCTGAATGTCTGCTCACTTACATTGCCCTTATTTACTGTAAGATGTTTACTCTTGTAAGTCACGAGGAATCCCGGCTCATTACTGTTGTACCTGCATCTTTGACTGTCAACTCATTAAGCCTGAAAGCATGATTTGCGACGAGAGCATCAAAAGAAACCGCTAGGCAAGCGACTAAATGTTTAGCTTCCAGAAATTCTTTGGGTGACAGTGGGCGAGCAGGTAGCAGATTCAAAGCAAAATTGCTACACGAGTATATTAGTGCATGATAAAGGTATCTGCATACATTATGCACAAAAGGGAAGTAAAGATGACATAAAAGTAGGAAGAGCTCTTTTAGCACATACAAAATATCTTATTTTAAGTAGGTGAAGGAAAAATATTGAGTCAATTATCGATAGTTTTTATGTAGATTTGAATAGAAGCGGTCCATTCCAGGCGTTTTTGAGTCAATTAAGCGATTGAGTCTATTAACCATGAGTCTATTAAGTGGTGCTTACTGTAATCGTAACAAGATATACTCTACTTAAGCATATAGAAAGTGAATGACCATAGTGTGTGCTAGTAATTAAAGTTAGTAATGCCGAGCCTGGTTTACATATGGATGAGGTTGCTTCTAGTCGGATTAGCTCATCTACTGCCTGACCATTTACCTCATTAAAGGGGGATGAATGCTCAGCCGAACATGGCCTAATCACAACCTCCAGTTCAGGTACTCACGCTGGAGGATCATCTTTGGTAGTGAGCTGGATTCCAGTCCTGCCACTGCCATTATCTTTAAAGAGATCTGCCATTAAGTGTTGGATCTGAACTTGCAGAACTTGTTAAACTGTATAGCAAGAAAATCAATCATTTCAATCCAATCTTGCATTCTCTTTTCACAGTGAATGAAGAGCTGGTATCCTCTGAGTTGTTTACTATGGCAATTTTATTGCTCTTGCTTTCTTTTTGTGTTTCATTTATTTCTATTTTTACTTTTCTATTTTAGTCTTTTCTATCTTTTGTTTTATTGATAAAAATTAGTGAAAAGTAATCACTGTTTTGGCTTGTGTGTGTATGATGAGTGCTTTTTTTATTTCAGACTACGTTTACATCTAAAAAAGAAACACGAGCAAAAAAATGTAAGTATGCGTGTCTTCTGTAACTCGTCAGTGGCCTATTGATAGGCCTGCCAGGCTTATAATATAGACAAACATCTTTATACTGCCCACTTTGGGGGACTTCAGAAAAAGTTGGCATTAAGTGAGCATGGTATTAATACGAGATGCATTAATACATACATGTCTATGCAATTATAGATATTTCGTTTTGCTAAAAATGTGGCCGTTAATCGAGGTTGGTATTACAAAAGGGGGCATTATAACGATTTTTGGATGTAGTGTTAGTTATTTTTTGTCTTGGTGTTTTGTTAGAAGGTAAATTTATACAATTTTATTATTGTTTTTTATGCATTAAACGGTTTTTTATAAGCATAAATAGAGTACTTTTGTCTTTTGCAGCCAATGTCTTGTGTCTCAGTGGCATCTTGTACTGTTGATGCTGAAACTGCGCCACGAAAAGCTGTTGCAAAAAAGTATGTTATGTTTGTTAGGTTATTGTAATTTGTCTCACTTTGAGTCTAGTTATTTGCATTTTGCTCAGTGCAAAAAATAAAGTTGTCCATGAAGTACCAAATCTAAATCTAATGACTACAGTGGCGGACTGGCCCACCGGATTGCCAGGAAATTTCCCGTTGGCCCCAAAGTGATGGACCATCACTTTAGAAATAACCGAAAATAAGTAAAAACTAAAAAAAGAAAAATATTGCATAGATTCTGAGAAGATTTAAGTAAGACTTCTTCAGTGCTATAATTTCTTTCGGTAGAAAATAGATATCCTCAATATCTTGTTTGATGAAATTTTTTTCATTTTTATTGATTTTTTTAAATTTTGTTTTGGTTTATGAAATCTTAAGCACATTATGTTCCTTCAGTAATTCAGAATTTGAGGCATCGGCTAAAAAGCGCAAATTATTTTTATTACATCATGAAAAACAGGTGTGTATACACATTGCTCATTACAAATTATTCAACCTAATAGCAACATAATGAAATTATATATTGCAAAAATGTGAATGGTCTCGTTTTTTTTATTTTGTATTTTGTTGCTGTTGTTAATGTACTGCGCACAGTAGGAATTTAGGACAATTACCACGTGGCTCATATACCAGTACAATGAAGAAAACGCCCGCTAAAACAATATCAGGTCAGAATACTTCATTTACAGCTGACTAGTCAGGTTCACATTGCACATTAGGTAAGTCATGTGGGAATTGCCTGCTTTGCTGTTTCCGTAAACTGTTTAAGTATTCTTTGCATGCATCTGCATACTTAAATTTGTTCTTAATTAGCTTACAAATATCTTTTGACCTTGTTTTTCACACAAGTCACTTGTGAACATGCATTCAGTAAGTTGAAAATTGTAAAAACTCGTTTACACTTTTTGCTGTCAAATGAGCTCTCTGAAATTTTTATGTTGATAAGCATCGAAAAACATTAATTTTACTTTCTGAAATTTCTGTGGATGATATTATTCCCTTTCTTATGAAAAAATCATCACAGTTTTCTAGATTGCTTGCTGTCTAGGAGATTTGTGCTTTGTAAGTTAAATTTAATTTGATTATTGTAGTGATATGTGCACACATTAAAAAATGCACACGTTCCAATTTTAAATATACTGTGAAAACAATTTCAAATTATGCTTTGTAAAATACTCAGATTGGTTGTTCTATGATTGAGATTTTCATTTTTTTACAAGATAATGAAAATTTTCTAGTATTTGTGTTATGCGCACATTAACATAAATAAATACAACAATATTGAATAGATGTAATGTTTTATTTGCTTTCCTTTGACTACGTTTTGGGATTAAGTGCATCCTTTTGACTGGACCTTTTTATAAGTTTTCTCCATAAATTTGACCCAGTCCGCCACTGAACGACTGAAGTACCAAAGTAGTGTAAAACTGAAAGACAAGACTAATACTGTGTGAAGAAGGGATGATAATTCTACAGGTTAGTTTATTTAGCCTGTCATACACTATACAGTGAAAACATCTCTTTTATAAACAGTGGAGCAAATTTAGTTTTAATTTTGTATGGTTAATTTTTTAAAACTTAAAATTTGCTGCTGGTCTTCTTTAATTGCTTTGTAGATAACAGAAACTATGTTAAATTTGTGCTAAAAATTACTAGATGTGTTTTCTTACAAAATATTTCTTGCCATGTAACTGTTACTTACAATCGCAACCCATAACACTTATCAACTTGCCTAGTAATTTTGTAAGAGTTTGTAATTGAATTAATGTGATCGTAGACACTTCCTGAATCAGGCAGCTCATCCAGTCGCTCAGCTGGCAGATATGAAGCGGTTGAAGAGGACTCCACCTCCAAGTCCCGAGTCTTCGCAAATAGAAGGTATTGTTTTCACCATTTACTTCTTTGGTGACAATAATATTGAATAATTATAGTGTTTACAAGTATTATGTAAACATGCGTTGTGATACCTTTTGTGACGATAGTTGTTTCATCAAAGTGCATCAGTATCATGATAATCAGTAAGCTAATTATGTTTTTGCTTATAAGTTTCTGAAATGGCTTGCAGCAAATGTGGACTAAAAATGCACCAGCATACATTTAAATCAGAAAGTATTGAAATGGTTTGCATTCCTGGTGGCTCACAGTGCAAACAATGCCAGGTTATAAACAAAAATCAAAAATTTACTGAATCATTTTAGCACTTCATTGTGTATCGTGATATGTACCGTATTGTGAGATTACTATTGTGATTTGTTTCCTATCATAGCTTAGATGTATTTATAGACCCTTTGTCATGATAAATTCTTAGTTTAGTGTAACGTTTAAAGCAGCTTGACCTGTGTTTTATTTAGTAATTAAACCTCAAATGTGTGTGTCTGTGTATTAATGTGTCACTATGAACGCCATTAAGAATCGTTTTTTTGCAGTTCTTGTAGGTACAACAACTGTGGCAGCGCCACTGGCAGAACACGGTTTTACCAACAGATTGCCTGAAAGTTCAAATTCTTCGCAAGAATCCTTATGCCTGCATGCTAGCTTTCGACAGATGTTGAATTTTTCACATAAGTAAAATGGTAAAACTTATTTACTGCTAGCTTTAGTTTTTCTTTAATTCATTATAACTCTTTTACAGAATTTTGACTATATTTTGGATGCTACTGCTATGCTATAAAAATACACCTGCAATATAATTCTGTGAATATAATCATAATAAAGAAGGTAATCAAAAGAATTTTATTTACTGTATTTCGGTTTCTATTCATACATTTTGCTTTTTGTTTAGTTAATCACAGTCAGCCTATATTTTGATTGTTTATGGACAATAATTAAACATGAACCACAGTTGTTCTATTGCTACAGCCTGTTGTTGTTTTTTAGTGTGCCACCAACAATTATCATAAATTTGGTGCTGCTGACAATGTTGAAATGAGGTTTTGCTACTGAGTATTAAATATAGCAGTGTCGATTTTCACGTCTGACTGTCTGATCTCACAATTCCTGATCGTTGCTCTCTGTAAGGTACTTTTAGATGGTACTGTCATGCGTTTCTCCTTAAATATTAATAATGTACAGCATGTAGAAGTTAACTGATGTGTCAGTCTACTTTTTGCTGTAAAACAGTTATTACTTTGCAGTTATTTTTCATTCCTTGAATCCTTTCAACTTGCCCCCATCCTTAGCAAATTTCTGAAAATTGGAACAAAAAGTAAAAAATTTATTGCTTATATGCAATAATTGGGATATTTTCCATATTAAAAATAAAGAAAACTCATTACATTTGACATTGTTGAAATACCTAACTTTGGTATCCGCATGGTATTTATCCATGCGCTTCCATGAATATGTATCCGTGTTGAGCAATGTACAGTGTTGCACAGAAGTGTGGGAACGATAGCTTCACTAGTCAATAAATGTCCATGAAAATCGAATCACATTTTCCAGATTTGACTATATATTATTCCAAAGTGGGCGTGGAATCTGGTTCGTCATCTATTAGAATTATTATTTAGCTAGCAGAAAATCCTGTTCATTTTCGCAGTTAGTTTGTGGTTATTAAAGTTAAGTCTGGATATATTTACACATTGTGACATGAATTGTTGCCGAGCATTACTAATGACCAAGTTATTACTATGGACCATGTTTTTAATATTAGTTGTTTTTATGAACAGTAACTAGTTATTAGTGAAAGCATGCAAATTTGAAGCAACATGGTCAGGACTAGTTTTTAACTCACAACTATATATATTCTGTTTTTAAACAGATGTAAAATTTAGCGCACTACCTCGTCCATTGCGGATAGTCACTTATAACATTTTGGCAATATATAAGTAATATACAAAAGTTTTTCCATGATTTTATAATCTGTGTATTTTATATTGTGGCAAATGATAACTTGGTAATTATAACTACCAAATTGAGTATACTCATGCTGTGAATAAACCAAGTTAAAGCACTACTATTTTTAGCAGATTTTTGTACATTTTTTAGTTTTTTACTTTGCTCACTTGGAAATGCATGCAGGACCAGATCAAGTCCATAAAGCCGTAAAGGATCTGGAACTGAAGTGTGGGTATTCTAGAGTTAAATATTGCCCTACAGTCTTGTCCAAAATGAAACTCATTTGTAATAAAGAGCTTTTTTTGAAATGTTTAATTACCTTCAGAAATCTTCTCTGACGAGTTTAAATTGTACTTTGCTGAGCATCCAATTTCAGTCAAAGGAATGGCCATCTGGCATCAGTTTATATACTAGCTGTACTAGACTAATCAAGTAGGATCTTTGACTCCTGATGTTTATAGGGTTTTTATATTTGCTTCTGGCAAAGTAATCTTGTTTACAGATTGCAGGGCCTTATCACTATGACACTATTGTAGGATGCAGGATTGTTACTTGCCATGGCTTAACCTGAACTTGCGTATTACATTTCTTTAATCCCTAAAAGCAGGTCCTGCAGGCAACTTCTGCATCTTTATGCAAGGTTTAATATATGTGCATTATAAATAGTTTTGCATATATTAGTGTTCTAAACATATTATTAGACTGTAAATTTTAGCGTACATTTAAAAACAACTGAAGTACTGTTTTTATAGAAATTTGTGCATGTGCTACATCAATGAATGTATAATTTGTGTAAATAATAAATTTGTTTTGTTAATAATATATTTATTACCTTAATTAGACTATGACATAGAATGGAATGAACGTGATTCGTAAATTATAGACTGCATATTTTATACTTAACGAGCATACAAGAATGATGAGTGATGACAATGCTTTCTTGGAGACTGTAAAAAAAGCCTGTCTCTTTGACTAATATGTGACTACGCTGAATTTCTGTAAAAATTAAAACGCTATTTTGAAGGCATTGTTAATGTTTGATGTTTATGACAAGAAATCTTGTTTTACAGCATTTTATGTTTCCGATTTATTATTTATAAATTTTTGGAATTTGACTTAAGATTTTATAAAGTGTGCTTGCACTGTTGTTGTAATTGTCTTTGTCATTCTAACTTCATCTGAATCTTATTTAACTGACAAAATTATTTGAGATTTTGTTAATAACTAAGATTTTATTACATCTATTTGTCCTTGCATTGATAAGTTGTATATAAACAACGAATAAAATGTCATGTCATCCTTTACATATTTATTGTTTGCTGTTTGGCAAAATAATCCTTAAAACTAAGTTACAGTATACGGTAACACTTTATAATGTTTCAAGTTCAGTTTGTGTTTATCAGCTTCTGTATACGAAGAACTATACTGATTGAAAAAAGCCCTGCATTGATGCTTATAGGTGTAAAGCATAAAATAATTCTTAGGGTACAGAGCTTTTTTACAATCCATTCACATAAAAACTGCAATAGGCTTAAAACTGCAACATGCGTCATTATGCTATCAACAAACGGTTAGCACACAGAGTATTATATACAGTGGACTCTCGTTACAAGAATCACACGTATAAGAATCAGCTCGATATAAGAATCAAAATCGCGTTTCCCGAATTGAATCGGCATTTTCCTAGTGAAAATCCGCTCGTATAAGAATCACCCTTCTTTCGATAGTAGAATCAATTTTGGCGCCAACTCCATTGTCAGAGATTTCAAATTTGTTTGCATGTCAGTCAGTTGAAAAATGGCATCCAAACGGAAAAGCAGAAGTGTGAGTGAAAAGGTGAAAATCATCGCCGCTTATGACGCGCTTCCGAGGGTTGGCCAGCGAGAAGGTGGCACGAGGCTTCGAGGTCAACCTTCAATTGAAACGGTTGGGGGCCGAAATTGACCGCCTCACCAGAGGAGAAATGAAGCCAAGCAAGCTATCGATATTTTTCAAGCAGTAGATGTAGAGTTTTCTGTCGTCTCCAGCACAATTTCGGAAAAAAATTATGTACATTAAAAAAATTTTAAGGCAATTCTGGCATCATGAAATATTTACCCAACCATGAAATAAAAACATTAGTCTAGGAATTTTTAGGTCCTTTTTTGGCCAGAAAAACATTATGCTGTTTCATGTCGTTTCTAGCGTAATTTCGGGAAATAAATAATTTTTACATGCATAAAAAATTTTTAAACCAATTCTGGGTCATGCTCGTTATAAGAATCACTTTGCCTTCGCCCGAGGTTATTCTTATAACGAGAGTCCACTGTAAAAAGAACAAAAAAAAATTATAAAATTTACAGCAAACTACTCTTAATGATCTGAAGGTTTGTGCGTATATAGCCTGAATTAATACATAATGTTAAAGAAAAAAATTCGAATAATAATGATAGTAATAATAACAATAATGATAATCATAGTTGTAGTCGACTTGGCTTGCTATTTTTGTTAATTTAGTTATAAAATTCATGTACGTGGCGCCATCTACGGCGGTAACCTAAACTTTATTAATAGCAATGTATAACATTTGCAGCACACTAATTGTAACGCTGTGTGGTTTTGTGCGTATAAGGTACATGCAAGTCCTGTACGGTGATGGGGTATACCTTGCTCTTGGGGTTAGTTGCCCCATTCTTGACCTGCAGCGGTTGATGATGAGTGTGTTTCTTGGATTGTTCACTTCCAGAAGCTCTGCAATAACATAATGTCGCTTTACAACTACAGAGTTTGATACTGAAATAAAATATTCTTTATCAAATATTATTACAGGTGGTAGGACAGAAATTTTTATGTTATTAATTTCATGTTTTATCAACAAAAGAAACTATTACTGGAAAGCCTTTAAATTATTTAACCGCATTTTGCTTTTAACTGTGTAAATGTTATATAACAACTAAATTCTCATAAATTTTTCTGCAGTGAAATTGTTTATTTGTTAACTTCTAATACTTACTTATAAAAGGCAAGCATGGCGAGGTCAAATAACAGCTCCAAAAATTCAAATATGGCCAACATTGACAAACCAACCCATAACCCCAAAGTGCCGCCAATGTTGCTGACGAACGTGCTCCACTAAAAAAATTGTTATTGTTTCAATTAATTTTTTCTCATTACTTTCTAGGTTTCTACTGCACTGTGCTCGACTTCTTCAGAGACAATGTACCATTCTCCATGCCTTTACAGAATTTTATTAAAATCAGTGGCCTTGACAGTGGTGTGGTACTGTGTAACAACTACTCAATTATTGATGAAGGCCCTGAAAATTACCAAGTAATTTTAGTGGTGTTAGTAACAAAAACAGTTATGTGTAAACTAATAAACCTTCGTCTAGGACGAGAGAAAACTATCATATCTTTATAACATGCCTATCATCATACTGATCAAGGAAAGTTTTGATTTAGTAACCGTGTCATTAATTTTTCTTTGTTTTGACCAAAATTATTTGCTCAAGCATAATCACTAGCACATTTTGACTAACTAATATTAATCCTTTAGTAAAGCTACCATCTAATTAGTTATTAATCAGAACAATTATCAACTAATAATAATAATGACCAGGACGATGTATTATTGACGACAAGAGCAGTAATGTTGTTTACCATATTTGACAATGATGATCATTATGATCGCTAAACAGGATAACAATCATATTATTTTTTAGAAAAACCTCTATATTTTTGTATTTGTGAGTAAAGCTACTCTGATAGAAAAATCACTCTTTTACAGGGCCTACTATTTCTTTACACATCATTGTCACACTTACATCAATGTATTTACTCTGAGTAACCTTTTCCACTGTCAGGTCTTCATAATAAACTTGCAGTTTCACAAGGTTTTTCCTGCAAAATATCATGTACATTAAATTAATCTAATTGCACAAAACTAGAACACTATAAGTACTTAGTGTTTGCTTAATGCGACCAGAGCCTTCCATGACCAGATTACACGTTACACGTTACACGTTAACACCATAATTAGCAGGACCGTCTTAACAGCATCACAGGCCCCCGGGAAAAGCAGTGCACTGAGAACCTTACCTACACAAACTCTCACGGGAATAAAAATGTAAATTGTCGTTAAAATTAAACATATATTCATAGTATTTGTACCTCCAACAAAACCAGTGTTTAAACATTAAAAAACATGCTGTACTGCAAAGATCAATCAAATCAAGCGTTTGAATAATATAACACAACCCTCAAAAACACAAAAATTTCAGCATTGACACATATTGATATACATAGATTAGCATGGGGCTCCTATGCTCGTGAGGCTCCCAGGCAAATACCGTGCGTGCCCATGCGTTAAGACGGTGCTGATAACTACAACATGCCATAGATGGTTATACACTTATATAGGGCACATTTTTTTGTTCAACTATTTGGGTGCAAAGTGTCATTGGGTAATTATGACTTATGAGTTCTCTGTGGTGTTTTTTAAAATGTTTATTTAGTTTTTTACACGAGTCTTAGCAGTACCCTCAACAGTCTAGGGAATAATCATATTATAAGGACGTACAATGTGATTCTATGTTTATGAAATTAGGTGAAAACAGGGGTTCCTACTTACGATATTACATCGTCGGCATCTTCATCTTGCAACATTCCGTAGGCGGAGTGATTGCTAGTATATCTGGTAGGTAGCAAAGACTGCAAATTTAAAAGTAAGTGTAAAATACTAATGTATAATCATAGAGGCGTTGCATGTGTATTAAGGTTTTTCAAGCTTGCTTGAAGCTAAGAATATATCATTTGTTTAGTTTATATTAATATAATTATAGCTGTAGTTTATATTGCCAAACCAAACTAATACTTTGTACACGCAGGGATGTTATAGGCCTAAACAGTAGTCTATAGGTACCTGACGCGTCTATTTGCAAATTCGAAATTCGTCCAGAAAAACATTACCTACAAGGAAATTTTTCCGAAATTTACTGTTTTAAGTGAAAAAGAAATGCAGCTTTTGACATTTCTTTATCTACATATCTTAGAAAAATGGTTCTATATGTTTTTCTTCCGTTTTCATGACTCTGTGAAGTCTAGGTTGGAATTGATCAGTAAGTGAATTAATCTCTTTTCTAGCCTTCTCGAAGTACAATTTTGAAAAGCTTTTTTCAGTTCAGGAAAAGCTTTGATTTTTCTGCGCTATACACTCGTTGAGATAACGTCTCCCTTAAGCTAAAATCTAGAGGCTGTTTTCTAAGTTACGTAGATAAAGAAACATTGAAAGCTAACTTTCTTATAAAACAGTAAATTTGGGAAAATCTCCTTTTTGTTATTGAAACGAAAGTTTTGCTCATTACGTTTTTTTAAAAAAATCAACAAAACTAAGACACAAAACTTACAACTAAATTTTTTTACAAGTATAAAATGTATATTTATTATTATTATTCTGTTAATTTTTTATACTTTTTTGACTTGTAATTTTTGTTTTAGCAAAGAATTAACAGGTAATGTTTTTTTTAACAACCCTGTATTTTTTTAAGAATTGAAATTACGTTAGACTGATGACACTACAGTAATCTCGTCAAACTATTCCGGAATAACTTTTGTTACCCTTACAACTATTACTTACTACAAAAGGTCTTGCTGGCCATTGAGCTATCATAACCTTTGTGTCATAAAATGTCTCTCTAAACAAAAACAAGAGAGTACAATAAAGTTAGCTAACTATAAACATAGTATAGGTCTAACTATAAACTAGTAGGTGTCATTTGCTAACGCACTGCGAATTATTAATAGCTTTAGCTAATACACCGTACAAAGAAAAAAGGATAAACAAATAATAACAGACCGACATGTAAACATACGACAAACAATTTCTGCAAAGGAAAGAACATGTATTAAGCTAGAGGCCTAGAAACGAAGGGAACATGCATATCTTAAGTTTAATGCATGTCCTCTTTCTTAGAAGTTTATTTTAAACGATCTTTGATATTGACAGAACTGCCACTGACGGTTCATATTGTCTCGTCACCAGTTCTTAACAGTGTATTGAAGAATTATAGTCAGAGGACATTAATTTATTTACATTTATAAGTTTCTACTTTGCTGGCTTGTCTAAAAATTTTGCATAGGCTGAAATAGAAAGAATGGGCCGAAGTTCTACAGAAAACTTCTGTAGACAACATCCTAATGCTTGACAAACGCTGTTTAAGTAGAGAAGTAGCGGATGTGGAGAAGCAACTGTTGGCATTTTTGACAAATATACTCCTGCCAAAGTCTTGGTGAATAACCGATAATCCGAGGTTACCGGTAGATCATTACTCACTCGCAACGAGGTGGACAATCGCAAGGGTATTCACCATTTTCAAATGCTTCCACGACAGTTTCCATACACAGCTGTCCGTTTTCACCTGAAACAAGATCAAGAATCAAGAATCAAACTTTAAATTTTAAAATATTATAAAAAGCACGTTTCCTACTGTTATATGTCACTATGCAACACAACACACATATTTTATAATATTAGAAGAAGCTTCTTTTTCTGCAGGAAGCAAGACGTTAATTGCAGTGGTTGAACTGAGAGTAGCAAAAAGAATCCATAAACGTTACATGAAGCTACTACTATTTCGTGCCAACTGAAGTAAGGTGATTCTGGCTGCCGACTGAATGCTACTACGTACTCAGGCCTAATATTATATATCGCTTGGAAAACGGTTTAAATTCAAGTTAAAGTTTACGTGTCTTTTTATCTAAGACATTGTTAATTTGGAGCCTCGAACGATACTGTATTTTAAATTCAACGAATTTACTTGAATTATGGGGATTGTCGACACTTGTACAAGACTGGAGTTCATCTTGGTTGTATCCCATGGATTTTTGAGTTACTGGATAGCGAGGATCGTAGCAAGTACAGTTTTGTACTATCGCTCTCTGTCTGCAGGTCTTCCAACAAGCCTGTGTTACAAAATTCGTAATACTTATGTAATATTTGTAATCATTACGATAAAAGGAGAGGGTGTTTGAAATTTCAGTTTATAGCTTACGAGTGAGGGTCATATTTTTGAATGAACAGATCTCAATAGCTTCCCAAACTGATCATATGGCCATATGGTGACCCGTAATAACGTCACTTTAAAAGACACTGAAAACGTCACAATTTTGGCTAGGAAAAAAATAAATTAATGTTGACTTTGGGTTCAAGTAAGAGTTAGGGTTATTTCTTTTAATCTGTGTCTTTTTCCATGCGACTTTTTTCCTAATACCTTTTTATCTGTGACTTCTTTACGTGGATTCGGTCGTATAACATCGGATGCGTCTTGACGGTGTTCGTCAAAATCGGTTTTTCGTTATTACGCTCCTGTTACTTTTTGAGGTAATGAAAAAAAGTCAGCAAAATAAAAGGTTGTTGATTGCAAAACGGAAAAGGAAAAGACAGAAAATTTATATGCAACAAGTGGAAATAAAAGAAAGATGCTTTGTAAATCAACAAAAAATAAATGAAGTAAGAAGAAAGGAAAACAACAACAACAACAAGCGGCCAAAAAATGAAAAAGGAAAAAAGCAGCAAAGAAGAAAAATGTAAGTACACAGCAGTTCAGAACAGAACAGAAGGAAAATGGAAATGACAAGGAGAAAAAAAGAAAAATGTAAAAGGAAAGAAAGGATAAGAAAAATGAATTGCAAAAAATAAAGCAAAAAAGAAAACAAATCAAAACAGAAAATCAAAGCAATATAAAAACAACAGCAAAAACGCTATAAAAGCCTACAAAGATAATATAATACAAAACCGAAAAGATAGTATATAGAGAAATAATAGGGAAAATGAATCGAAAATGAGCAAGATAACACGATTTTTCATCATAAAACAAATTAACTAAATAAAATACTAGTATATGAATTAAAATGTGAAGAAAGAAGCAAAAAGAAAAAGGAAAAGAAAGCGTTAAAAATAAAAATTGGAAAAATATGAAAGGAAATGAAGAAAGTGGAAATAAGGAACATGAATCTGACGAATGCTAATGTTTTGTGTTTAGTATCTTGCAACATAAAAATTAGCGTGTGAAATGCTCACCGACAAAGAAACTGATTTATTAACAGATTGATGAAACCAGATATACGCCCTCAGAATTGATTTAAATGATATAAAAACGATTAATATACCGCATTTTTATTAGAGCTATAACTGAAACCGGTAGTAAATGGACCTAAGAGTATTTCACAAGCTCGCACCCTGCCTGGAAAATAAAAACACATATACTTACGTCAACAGAGTAACCGTAAGGACTGAGTTTCGGGTGTTTATTGATGAACATGTTTCGCTTTAGCATTTCTTCGTCACTCAGATTACTGCAGTTTGATACCCACGGGTATTCAACACGTTCTATCTGTCGCTGAAATCCATTGATATGTTTTAAGCAAGCATGATTTATTTTGAGTGAATAAATGAATGAGTGAACGGATAAACAATAGGCTACATTGAAAAAAAGAACGAATAAACTCTCAAATACATAAAAATAAACTATTTTTCTATACGTCGGCACGCTACCGGAGGTAATCGCAGATTCAACGACAAGGCCCTGTTCGAAAACTCTGGTTTTTACACAATTTACACTTTGTAACGAGATCGCCCGTAATTTTGTATTCTTTCAAGTACATAAAATAAATCAAAAAAGATAAATGTGAACAGCAATAATATCCACACCTTGTACTGCAACACAATGATTTTCCGCTTAACAGCGTTTAATAACATGTTACGTTGTTGGTAACCTCACGGGGGAAAGTCGTGATAGAAAATAGTTCTAGCCCAGGCATTAAACCCAAGCTTTTAATTACATGTATTACTCAACTTCAGACATAAAAAAGGGTGCGTCGCTGACTCACTGGGTCACTGAGCTACTCGTACTGCTATAGCAATTGGCAAGCAAAACAGTTTACTAAAATTAAAGCCCTTTTTTCTTACAGTTTAGAAGATGTTGAAATTCAACAATAGAAATTAGATAATTAAATGTAATTATCATGATTACACTTCTACAGTCCAACAATTACAACTCATGTCGTTAGCAACTTGAACTAATTTTTTCACAAGTGTGATAACCAACTTTACAGTTTATTCAAAGCAAAAACACTTTAGGTGTCTAGCTATAACATGTATAACATCAATGTGTGTCTTTTAATTTATCAGGTGATGGAGTTTTGGGCAAATAATTTACTATCGCCTACCGTGTCAAACTGCTGAATCATAGGCTCAGTAGTTCTTTACTCTTATTAAAATGTCCGACTTGTGTAAACGAATGTTGGTAATTTTTTACCTTTTTTATTGCAATGGACGTTGCTTGTCCGGGATGAATATCAAGTCCTTCATCTTCTGGAAACGGAACTTTCCATGGTGGATGTATTACAACTCTGAAACCACCTTTATCCGACGTGAGCGAAAAGTATTCGCGGCCTTCAGTGTTCATTTCCAAAGTCAAAGCTGTTAAATGATTGAATTGAATTAAAATTACGTTGGAGTGGGATAACATGTCAGGTTGGATTCGTTACATAATATCTAGTTTGTGAAAATTACATCGATCATTGTTTATTGGATTTACGTTTACTGCATTTATCATTTATATACAGCTGCTATATATTTTTAAAGCGATTTTTATAGTGTTCTGAATTTCATACTGTTCTTTCACGTGCATTGCGGTGATCGTGGACCTATTCCTTAGGCAACGATTGGAGTCAGTCAGTAATAACAATCAGTAAAAGCAAATCAACACAAAAAAGAACAGTACGGGACTGGACGGAGCAGGACAGGGCTTATATCAACTTAACATCATTTTAAAATATCCTAAACGTCCTTTCTGAACTATTATTTTATTATTCATTCAACCTATACTAGGTATGGAATATTACTTACCGTACTGGCTTCCACTGTGCTTTGTTTGCCACCATGACATGCCTGTTTGGTTGCTGTTAAACGTGTAGCAGTTTCCATACATCCAGTTAAATTGATAGTAGAAATCACTGAAATAAAAAGAAACATACTTTACATAAAAGCAAACAAATTTTGACAACTAAAATTACGAAGGCTGTTAATAGAAAAAAGACGTTTCCATAGTCCTCGCTCTTTTAAGTGCATGATATATTAACTGTCTCAAAATAGTTGAATAAAAATTGACTCGTGTGGAATTTCGTATAAGAAGTATGTAGGCTACTTCTGCTGTGGTCAACAACATCCCGCATGGCAGGTACATCTCAGACAGTTACTTAGGTATTCTGACTTCATCCCTTACACCATAATGATACTTCTGATTAAGTTGAATACGTACATAAATGTTTGTTATATTTTCCCTTAGTGCTTATAGTTAGCTATAAAACAGTAATTCGCTCTGTTGTGTGTAATACTGGTTAAACGCTTTGCTAAGCATGTACTTGAAATTGTATTTTGTCATTGACGGTAAAATATACCTTGCAAGTTATGATGTTATTATAATTTTGTTAGTCAGTAAATCATACACATACTGTGCATACATGCCTTCGTTGTCAAATAACTGACCTATTCTCGAAATATAAGCAAACAGACTATTATCAGAGCAGGTTCCGTTCAGAAAAGCACCTTCCTGTATACACATGCCTCTAGATGAATAGCTCACTAGACGACAAAGTCTGTCAATTTCATTGGTCAGTATCGAAATTGGCTGAAAAGCAAATGTGTGCATTTGGCAGGGTGACCCCTTAATGGTCCCTCGTGCTTAGTGGATATGTAACAGCGCTGTTAGCTATTGCCCCTATCACACAGGATCTGGGACAAATCCTATAAGCTGTAAAATGTGTTTTGCTTCATTTGATGCACTTGTGGATTTTATTCGGATGTTTCTAATAATTTTATATGCTAAGCGAAAAATGTGTAATAATAATAATAATAATAATAATAATAATAATAATAATAATAATAATAAAAGACTAAGACACGACACATATTAATTTGGCCTTTGATAGGGAATCAGGGACTGAGCAAAGTAGACTTACATCTTAAAATATAATTGTAAATTTCTTTTTAAATATTCTGAAAAATGAAAACAATTAGTGTACGTGCATTGATTTGGCTTCAAAAAGTCAATGATTAAACAAACATAGGGGTTTTAGAAATACCTGGGTCATTTGCAAAATTCAAAGATGCAGGATGTGCCACTCAGTTGTCTATTCTGTTTATTAATTTTTCTCAAAGTTTACAAACTTGCCTGGTGTCACAAGGGACGTTTCCGCCATAGGAGCACAGAAGCAGCATGTCATCTATTTTGTGTCCCGCATCTTCTCTTTCCTTATCGGACAAGAGAACCAGTTTTGACAGATATGCAGAACGTACTTCATTGTCGTTCACTAGAGTTGAGTCCATTTCTACTCTGTCGGGATCGTCCTTATCTGCTGGTTTCGGATTATAGTCTGTTGGTTTCGGCAAAGGCAGGGCACGCTTTTTCCTTCCAGAACGTTTTGGTTTTGAGTGATCACTGCTGCCATCACCTTGCGGAGGATCACCGCTGCCATCACCTTGTGGAGGATCACCGCTGCCATCACCTTGCGGAGGATCATCGCTGCCATCACCTTGCGGAGGATCACCGCTGGCATCACCTTGCGGAGGATCACTGCTGCCATCACCTTGCGATGGATCACCGCTGCCATCACCTTGCGATGGATCACCGCTGCCATCACCTTGCGGAGGATCACCGCTGCCATCACCTTGTGGAGGATCACCGCTGCCATCACCTTGCGGAGGATCACCGCTGCCATCACCTTGCAATGGATCACTGCTGCCATCACCTTGCGGAGGGTCTTTAAGCACTTCGCAATTCAGATTTTCACCTTTCCGTAGAAGCTTGTACTGGTCAATTCTTGAACACCTTACTGGGTTCTGATTACATATCGTCACCGCAGGAAAATTCAACTGTAACTGTGGCTTGATGTCCAAGCTTGCTTTTACGTCCAAATGATGCTCCGAGTAATCACTTATCACAGTAATTAGCTGGATGACCAGAAAAACTATGCAACCTGCCATCATTAGCATCCATGTGATTTTGCGCAATCCAAGATTGGATCTGTGAATGTTTGGTACTCCTTGCATAGAAGTGTTCTGGGCAAAGTCCAAAAGGCGCTGCTTCACCCCCACGCTTTGGGAACTCATTGTGATACTCAAGTTTAAGTTTCAAAACAGCTGATCACTTGAAGTAAATGAATAACGGTAAAACGGTATGGTAAAATCGCGTCAAGCATTGTATAAGCAAAATGTTGACACCTCGCTCATCTAAAGTAAGTTCTTGCTATGAGCCTCTTCTAATATATGTAGATTTGGGAATCTTTATGATGTGACGTTCGAAAAATGTCACAGGGAAGTAGAGACGGGTGGAAGGGAGGGTGGGCATTACGTGCTGGGTAATGTACTTCCATTTAAAGCACATTTATTGACTTTTAATCCCCATGTTTCGACTACATGTAATTTTAAAGATGTATCAAAATATGTTTGTATTCATTTTATGATTTAGAAATTACGTCGAATTTTTCCTGGATTGTCGACACCGAGGCAAGGTTACGCGTCCCTTTAATTAAAATGGTTGAACTGGCGATGTTGCTATGTATTAGTAGGCAATTATTCGCATAATGGACTCAAGAGATATTATTGGCACGCATTAGTTGCAATAAAAGGTAGTGATAGGGGTAATAAAAGCGTGGGCCGCAATTAACAATAGGAATTTGGATAAGTCCATTACGTAAAAACCTATGTTAAGTTGTCAAAGCCTAATGAAAAATGTATCTTTAAAACTGAAAAGTTGAAAATTATGAATGCGTTATTGTTATAGTTATTTAGGCCATCACTATGGAGTCAAAACTTTGAATGCAGACACAGATCTATTAATTATGATCAAATTTATCATGGTTTCGAAAGCACAGTCATAATTCATCAAATGACTTTCAAGTTTTTTGAAGGACATGTTGTTTACATTGAGAAAGAGCGCGTAAGCATTCCGAAATTTGTTTATTGGTGTTTTTTTACATAAAAACGTAACGGAATTCATGAGTTCAGTTTAAACTGAATGTAAATAAATTATTTAAGCAGATCTGTAGATATAGCATAAAAAACGATGAGATGAACCTTCCAGGTAAAATAAGATATTGTAAGCTAATGCAATACAACTTTTACATCTTTTGCACAGACTTTACTGTTTACTTTTACTAATTTGTTTAAAATGTGTATATTTATT
The DNA here is from genome assembly GCA_030141605.1 of Tubiluchus corallicola. Classification (NCBI taxonomy): domain Eukaryota; kingdom Metazoa; phylum Priapulida; class Priapulimorpha; order Priapulimorphida; family Tubiluchidae; genus Tubiluchus; species Tubiluchus corallicola. The sequence goes on from JAQGDQ010000026.1 coordinate 211,764, forward strand.
TTTGTGCCTAATATGTAATAAATAAATACACTAATAAAATAAACAATTTAAAAAAACTACTGTATTTAAAACGTATTGTGTAATTTATTATGGTTTGCCGCTTTGTTACAAATTTTAGTTATGATACGTTAAACAGACCAAGAGTTGCTTACTGGCATTAGTAAGCTATTTTCGCAGTAGTACATCTATTATTACCGCATTTTTTGTACTTGAGAAGAAAATACTGCAGTAGTCTAAGCTAGTGAGTTTTTAGTTCCGAAAATATTTTTTTACACTCTACTGTGAATTCAGCTGAATAGTTTCAATCAAATTTTTTTCAAATTGTGGAACGCTGTATTTACTTCGTGGTCTTTCTAAGAATGGCGTTTTTTATATTATTTTAAACGTAGCTTCATTTGGCTTGAATCAAACAGTCATTATAACTGATAGAGAGATTCTCCTCAATATATAACACAAAAATAGCGTGCCAGATTTACATTTGAAGTTAACATGGACTAGTAGGCCTATAGTACCATACCATTGAAAATTATAAAACACGACTGACTGCTCAATACAGACTAGGTCATAAAATAGTAGATGCAGTACATACGATGTGAAAAAATTAATAGTTGAAAAACAAAACATTGTCTCAGAAGATTAATTAAAAACTAACACTTCGAAAACGCTTTGTGCAAATAATGAAATCTTAAATACATTGAAATATTAAACAATTCATTTCATAGCTTAAGCTTGCGTACGCATGAAGAAGAAGATTTGTAATATCGTTATCTGACAATTCATAAATATTGATATTATCACAGGCCAATATTTCCTTGATTTAGACAAGCATCAGTGTCCTAGCTAGTTTAGAAAGAGGACATTTTAATAAAAAAAATTTCATGTGTCTCAAAAAAGAAGCCACACCTGCAATCTGGTAAGGCACGTGACCCATCACTATGATCACAGCCCCTAGAAAATAAGTCAGAATTCAGTTGGCTAAATAATGGCGTTTAGTTTGTCGCTCCCCTCACGCATTACTTTACGAGCCGTTCCATCTTGTTGAAGGTTCCACAGGAATAGTTTATGACAGAAGTTTACAACTGGTCTACTCCACTCATAAATTAGAGTTAGGAAAAATATTATTGCTCATAAGCTACTGAGGTTTCATGTTAGTAAACCTTGGTTGCTCCAGAGTGAGTCTCTTCATCTGGCCAAGGTAATGCAAGATGCATGCTTCAAGATGATTAGTTTTTAATTCTCATTTTTACTTTGAGAGAGTAAGAAATAAATGCGCATTATACCATTATATAGACCTACCGCTTCGTTGAAACGCGTACACGTTAATTTTGGGGTAAGTTTCAAGTAAAATTGGTTTAATAAAGCCTGCGGGTCGATCTACCCTCCTGTAAGCGTTCACTAAACTGCGCGTGCTTTTGCTTGTGAGCGTGACCGGCAGATCCACAACGGTATCCATTAACACGTTCTGGGTATATGTGAAGGCCTTTTTGTAGGCACTAAACACCTGTGACAGAAACTCCGCCAATGTGCCAAGCTTCAGCTCTGTAGGAGCAGTAGCTGAGGCGTGCATAAAGAGACAGACATATACACACGGACCTCTCAATCATTCATAATAGTAAGTGTAAATAGAAGATAGACAGACGTTTTATGTAGCTTATGCTGAAATAAATAGTACTCAACCAACTGACCAACCAACCAACCAATCGACCGACCGACCAACCAACAAACCAAGCAACCGGCCAGTCAATAAATTAATCAATCAATCACCAGACAAAAATTATCAAGATAAAACTCCAAGTTTTGTGATGTGAATCGGATATGCCAGCGTCAAATGGCGCAGTATACGGTATCAGAATGAAAATCAGATGGTATCAAAATAAGTAAAGCTTAACTAGGCCAAATCACTAACTTTCAGAGACATTGTAACGTAACAGGGGCCAGATTTACTAACGCGTTCGTAAGAATCTTCGTAAGATTTTTTTTCGTAAAGTTACGACTCATTTAATAATCTTCTTAGGTTATGAAACCCTTGTGAATTTCATCGTAGGCCTAAGAATGTTTTTACAAACGGTCTTACGAATAAAGCAGTTTGTAAAAAGCTTTATGAATTCCCAGGTCCCCAGGTTGTTCTGATCAGCCGTATAGGTCTGTGAAAATTTCTGTTGTATAGGCTGCACTTCCTACTCACAAATGCAAGCTCACCATGCGGTAGCATGATTTCATATGTTCTATTTTTCATGGAAAAAATAAAGCGGATAAATTTGAACTAGACTTTTTAACACTGCAAGAATTTAAAGTGGAATCAAAATAACAGTGGTGTGCTCTTACCGGGAATCGCAAGGTATAACATCTCTGAATGCACAAAGCATCATCATATCTTCTAGAAAATGACCTGCGCTTTTTCTCTGTTCATCGGTCAAGTCTTTCAACTTTGACAAGTACTCTAATCGAGTTAGTTTATCGTCCAAAAGAGTGGAATCAATGTTTTTCCTTGCTGGATCTCCCATCGAGGGGGCAACTGGTTGCTCCTGCTGCTTTTTTTGTAGCTGTCGTTTACGCCTTTCACCAGAATTTGCTTTTTCGGAATTTGGATCACCAGAATTTACCTTACTAGAAGTAATTGGATCAGCAGTATTTTGTCCACCTGGATTTTGCCCACCGGAATCAGATTTGTCAGAAATTTGTGGCGTTGCGGCAGGGCTCTTTTCTCCAGCATCTTCCGAGTCGTCTCCAGAAATTACATTCCCTTTTCCACATTCCACGGAGTGACCCGGCTTAAGCAGTCGATATTCCTTTACCTTGCTGCATTTTACTGGGTTTTCGTTACAAATTGTTATGGCTGGGAACAACATTGGCGACTCATGAGTATAGTCTGTACTGGATTTTACATCCCATTGATGATATCCATAATCACTGATCACACTTACGAGTTGAATTATAAGCAAGACGACACAGCCGGCCATTACAGCCAACCAAAGAATCTTTCGAACTCCAAGTTTTGACCGATGCATATGAGGAATTCCTTGCATGGACGTGTTCTCAATGAAATCCTTCAGTCTTTCGTGCATTCTGTTAATAACCTGTATGCTAGATGTCACTTCTTTCGGCTCATTCTCCACTTTTGGTTCAGACTCCATCGTTCATCCCTCCAAGTTCAATAAATGCAGGCACTTAATAAAAGGTTTCAATAAAACTGCTGTAGTTTTTTTCTCTGCAAGTCAGCTTAATGTTTTGCTAAAATGGTTGTCTTTGAATGTGTTACACTTTTCAGCTATTCGAACTTTATGGCACTTTCACTTTGTATTCTATGGTTGGTTTCCATGTCATTTATTTTGTCCATTAGTATTAAATTTTCAGTAGATGTGACTGCCAACATTGTAGCTGAGCGAAACCGGACAAACAATACCTCGGTGACATCTTACAGAAACAGGTCTATTATGACCGTCCATACAATATTTATCTTGGTTGATTCAGTGTTGCGCAGCTAGCGGTCGCAGTTTGGATTTGTATTTGCGTAGGTAAGCAGGTGTTGTGTCACTAAACATTCACAAAAGTTCTTTTTGTCAAAGCTTCTTTTGAATTAACACTAAATACTGCTAGGCCCTCATGTTTTAAGTATTGTAACGATATTACTGTAAGGACCCAGGTTAAATCATAGAGCCGTACTTTAACTTGCAGATAAACATTAAGCTTTATTTTCTGATTTTGACACCAGCTTTTTTTTACTTATGTTCACTAAGTGTAAATTGTTTCTAGATTGTTACAATCAACTAGGTAATACTATTTGTTAGTTTAAGGAATGTCAGTCCCCCCCCCCCTGGGTTGGGTTGAACGTGTAACTGTACGTTTGTGCATTTAAGAGGATTGAAGCCAAACACATGGATTTCTGTACGTTCATGACACAGATTTCTCGGACAGGATATGCAACTTGAGTTTGGTTGGGGAAACTGCGTTTTTACGTTTTACCTGATTGTCTATTAGCTGACGTTTGAAAGCTAATGATCTATTTGTGGTGGTGGAAGATGTCCACTCATTGGTTTACATGGCTTTGCTGATCTTACCATGCTGGGAAGATGTCGTCTCGGATCATGTGAGAGCACCGTCGTGCAGTTGGAAAGGTGCCCAGCTCGATACTCCATCGCATGGGACGGAGAAGTCGTCACTGCCTGGGTAGGAACTGTATGCCAATAAACCGGAAGGCAAAGGTACCTGTTTACTTACGTTATCGTTAATTGGCGCCAGAGGGAGAACTTGTTTTTGATGTGAATTTCCGAACGCATGTGTCCCTACAACTACGTTCACACGTCACCCTTTGATAGACTTACGTTGAAACATTTAGCTACGTTTCTCTCAGACTTTTTGCGTCATCACTGTGGGAGTTGTGAACCCGTTAGATGAAGTTTAAACCACACTTTAGTCGTTCTAAAGGACTATGGCCACAATCTACACGTGTCTGGAGAATATACTATGCTAGCGTACGCATTTCGGGGTGGCTGGTAGAGTAAGTAGGAACCCTTTAAATAGTTAGGAAAACTGTATGATTTTTGTATGTTTTGTCATTGCATTTATTTCATGCCATGCTGTTTAGTAGCGTTTTCAGACTTACTTTTGCTTATTACTAATTTCCATTGTTTACAAAAAGCTCAACTATACAACTGTTTTTGTTTGTGTCATTAAACTTAATATTTTGTCATTTATTCGACTGGTTACAGTTTCGCTTTTAGGGTATAGATGGGAAGCCTGTTTTTGATCAATCCCACCATAAAAAAATCCATGCTATTTAGGTAGAGCCCCCGTAGAGTCTGCCTACGCTCAGCTATTGTCTGTTTCTTTAGTGGGCAGTCGGTTAGTGCCCATAGCTCGGCCAAGGAACTGATCGAACTTAGCAGCGACTACCATTAATTGGCCCCTATGGTCTGCCCCTGTATGCACGGGCCATTACAATTACAATATAATAAAATGCCATAACGGCCACTGAAAACTTCATAATTTCATTGAAGAAATGCAAAGTCCGCATAATTCTAATTAATCATCGCCCATTAAGATTTAGGTTACTTTGAACTTCGGTTTGACATTTTTACTTCGTTAGATATCCTTGATTAGAGAATAAATTCTAAAAAAAGCGTTCACTAATTGGAAAACTACTTCGCCCAACTCATATTATCAAATGAGTTGCAAGTGTCAATTCTACACTTTTGAACAACTATCAGCCGAGTTTACGCATATCTGTGAGTTAACACTCATTAATAACTTAGAAATTGGATTGTTTAATGCTACAATTGATGGTCAGTAACTCAATAACTGCTTCCCACTTCTCCAACAAAAACAATTGCTTCTTTGACTTAACGAGTTTTTGGTCAAGTATTTTTTATATCCACACCTACGAATATAATCAATTTTGTAAGTTTTCTTTTTATAAAGCAGCCAGTAACAAAACTGTGAAACTTATATTCCAAAACATACACACGCGCGCGCACAATTTTCTGATAAGTTGATTATTACGTTTTTTCTACATTTTTCTACATTTCTTCACCTTTATATTAAAATTTTCAGCGTAAGAAACGCACACACCCACGTACGTACGCACTCACGCACGCACGCACACACACACACACAATGAACTAATCTTTGACAGATAATATTAGTACTAGCATTAAATCTAGTCATTAGACTAAATACACATTTCCTATAGATAACAACTAAATAAGTTATACCGAGCTGTACACTTAGAAGCTGAGCGTATAATCAAGTTCATACTTTAAAAAATTTCGTTTTGAAACATTGTGAGCAACTTTTAGTTTTCTGATGTTGTATAAATTAAAATGACTCCAAGTGGCCATATAGTAAAGGCTATTGCAATTGGCATTAGATAGGCAAATTTTTACATTAACTGAACAATTTCCAGATTTTCTGATAAGTTGATTATTACGTTTTTTTAACATTTTTCTACATTTCTACATCTTTCTATTAAAATTTTCAGCGTAAGAAACGCAGACGTCAAATAAGGGCTGAAGTGCCGTATAGTTGTTGCTAATAAACGTGCGTCATCTTCATACATTAAATGATGCATAATCATGTTAACAATATTACAACCAAGCTGAGTGCGTGCCAGTTTGGTACTTAGGTCTTTGAAATAGAAGTTTAAAAGAATTTGAGACATTCTGCCACCTTGAGATACTCCACTACCTATGCCGAAAGTTTTGGAATGGATGCGCCCCCATCTAACAAACATACCTTGGTTCACATAATAGTATAAGAGTAAACGAATACCATTAGGAAATTCAGCTTTAGGCAAATTTGAGAAAGCCAAAGCGACATAGCCAAATTGGTTCGGAGTTGCAGGAATAAGATTTTTATAACGATTCAGCAGTAAGGTTCTATGACCATGCTAGCAATGAGTGACATCATATATCAACATCACATATTACATTAATATAAGCATATGATAACAATCATACTTATACAAAAAATGCAGAACTGGTTTCGCAGCGAGCATCCGTCTTTTACGCTAGTTCCCGTGCTAGCTTATAACATAAGACTAAGTGCAGAAATATCTGTTTAAAGTTTACGTACACGAAGCCAGTCATATTACCTATACAAGAACATAAACGATCTCGAATAATAATAGTAATACTGATAAATCTGATGTTTATAAATATTACGTGACGAAGTTCGAAGCTCATGTTATGATGGCGCATTTTCGATCAGTGAAATTATAAATGGTGGTGTGTGATGTCCATTACAACAAGATCCAGGTCAAAATCACTTATGGAAACAGAAAGTCGGGAATCAACGATAGAAATTACAGTTGCAATGATGTCGAAAAGTGCAAGTAAGGGACATAACGGTGAAGGTAATATGAAATCTAATACTGACGTAAACCTTTTGTCTGAACTGTTAAACTTTAGAGCAGAAATGATGCCTGAAATGGGCAAAATCAAAATTGGTTTGAAGGAACTTAAGGCAGGACAAACATCTTTGGAAACTAAATATGATAATATTTGTATAATGTATGACAACCCCTTAGCCAGATTAGAAAATACTGAACAAGAGAACAGTAATTTTAAAGCCTTGGCGAAAACCACTGAGTCTAAAGTAGCTAGCCAAGCTGCAGAATTTGAGAATCTCAAACAGTATATTTGTAGAGACGGTCTATTAATTTACGGAATCCCAAAACAGAACGGGGAGAATACTGACAATTTAATTAAGTGCATAGCTAGTGAAATGGGATGGCCACTAAGCGATACGGACATTAGAATGTCACACTGTATCCCATCAGAGAAAGTTTTAGAACCCACTAACAGAAAATTGTTTCCATGTCAACTACTACTTCACCGGCTTTGACAAAAGGTCTTGCTTAATTCTATTTTTCTAGGTGCACCCGTGTTTACATTTTCGCACTTTTATTCTTTAGCCTCGCCAGAGTGTCAACTTGTCAGCTTACACCCGTCTCTCATATTGAGCGCATTGACCCGCCATCTATGAAAAGGAAATTCAGTCTTAACATTCTTCAATATCTAGCTTTGATCCTGAATTTGTCATTTCTAGCTGCATTGACCGTAGAATCTGCCATTGTGGCTAGAACTCAACTAGGCCTAAATGTTGCAGAACACAATGGCACATAAAAAGTTTCTTTAAGAAATTACTTTTGACCGCCATTCGTTATTAAATTTTTTTAGACGGCTTGACAGTTGACAGTGACTGCAAGACAATGACTGTAAAACTTAGGATAATCTCCTGTCACTAAAAAGGAAAGCGGAGAGTCTTTCATGTTTGTTAGACATAAATTTAAAACAAAAAGAGGAATTAATACTTTTATAAGGGGATGTGTTTTTAATGCAGATTATCATTAATATTTTTATCTTTACTGTTCTCTGTTGGTTTTACTGCTATTTCTAATGTATTTAATACAAGAAAAATTCCTTTGTTTTAAATACGTTTTAATATCGAAAGATTTATCTTAATTAAAGTCTTTACTGATGTATTGTAAGTTTATTAGCAGCTGTATTTACTTACTTACTTACTTACTTACTTACTTACTCACTCACTCACTCACTCACTCACTCACTCACTTACGATAACTCTTGGTACATTGGATCGCAGTTTCCTGCGATAACAACCAATTAATCTAAAAAAATACTTTTTTCAAGTTACTTTATTGTTACTGCAGAAACTGATTCTGGAACATCACAGGAAGACGACGTACTTATCTATTTATTAGAGAACACACCATGTGATTTTTTATCGTGCCATCCAGAATTAATCAACAATTGTATAACAAATGTTAATACTTTTTTATTTGAAAGCTCTTTAAATAGTTTTGACGTGTTGATAAATTTAGTATCTATAAACACGCATAGAATTGAAGTGTACATACATATTGAGCAGATTTTTGACGTTATGATAAGCATTAAAAAAAAGTTCAAAAATTTGTGCAGAAGTTCAGAAACAAGTGCATAAATTTTTTAATAGTTTCAAAGTTAAATAGAAAATGTCATTTGTAAATTATTCTATAATTTTGCAGCTTTCAACTTCCAAATTACTAAGTAATATGTTTTGTATTGTTTAAGCTATCTATGCACCATATTCAGTTGATACAGAACTGTGACATGGAAACTAACTGACCCATGCTACTTAACACATTCTATTTTGTCAATGCATCACATTTATATGTAATAGAAGATGTTGGAGAAAGGTGACGTGGCAACTAACTGACCAACTGTTGCGGAAGCTGTTGCGGATACGTGACGTGGGAATTGACAAATTGACACAGGTTGGCGAAAGATTATGAGGTCACCTAGGAGCCACCCCTATTTGTAGGACATTAACATTAATTTAGTTAATCGAGTGACACTGTTAGCAGCTTGTTGTGAGACAAAAATAAATATAATTAAGTATCATAAATTTATAATGAAAATTGTGTTAGTAACTAAAGAAAGATATACTTATTATCAATATCTAATTTACTGGAAGCGTTTTGCTAGTGTATGCAAATAACCGGTAAAATAAAATGCAAATACCTTACACAATTATAATAAAGATAGCACAGTAGCTGACAAATGGACAGTTTAACAGGTCACAAAATCAATCAATCATAGTTTCGCAACATTTACAACAACTGCATAATGATTATACACCTAGTTATATATTTATTATTACATGCAGCGTTGCTATTTTAAAATTGTATTTTCGTAGCAGTGATAATCATAGCATAATAAAATAAAGATGTAGTATGCTGCTATGCCAATTATAGTGCTGCATTACATCTAATTACTGTTCTTAATATTCTTAACGTAAATTGTAACCACTCATAATCACAAGCCGGGGCAATATTAGGGCCGGTGCTAAGTTGACTATAGACTGAAACATCCCTGGTTCAAATCCAAACTTAGTTTCTATTTTTTCACATTTAACATGCCCTAACCCTTGGAAATGTCATTATAATTTCCTCCATTAATAATTATTGACGAATGGGCCCTGGTTTAAATACATGCTTATTCCCAACTTGCTAACATTGTTTTCCTTTCTTTTGAGCAAGTCATTATTAATTGATTGTGGGTTCTTGGTTCATCCGTCATCAAAAGGATCTTGTTTTGAACTGAACTTCTGATTAATTGTGTTTTGTTGCTGAAGCCAGTAACCTCGAGTAAGTTAATCAAATTTGACACCTGTAGATGGCAGCACACAATAACTCGCGAGGCCGTGAGGGAAGCACCGAACCAACTGAACGATCCTTTTCAGAGTGTAGATGTTAACAAACAGTGGGAAACTGCACGAAACTGTAATATTTTATTATTAAAAAAAACGATTTTTCCGGTTATTAGTTTCTGTTTATTGCATAAGTCGTATTGTCAGCTTATCAAGGTTTTTGTTTATATAACAGATGCTGTTAAAAAGTGTTCTGTTAAAATAAAATGGCAATAATTGAATTAAGAAGGTGCAAAAACTGATAATTAAGTTTAATTTAAGAGCAAAATGTGTTAATAGTTGCTTAGTTGAATCAGTTTTCTCTAAATCAAGCTGTCAGACTATCAATACTATTAGGATCATATACTTTCATCATCAATTAGTAGTTGAATTTTGTATAATACTATTTCTAGTGTAATGTACTTAGCTACTCCGCCAATAATTTGCATCGCAGTGACCTATAAAGCATCCTTTTGTTCCCTGTATTTTTGATTCTCATTACTTTCTTTTGTTTTTAACTATTTGCTAATTTTGATCATGTTTCAATTTCCCTGAACTTCGTGCAAAAAGCCAGTAAAGAAAAACCAGCGTGGGATGCTTTACGATTGCTGCGGATCCTGGATTCATCTTAAATGCTTTCTTTTATCTATCACTGGTTATAATATACTTTCTAGAGACACAGACCCATGGTTTTGCTGCTTTTGTTTGCAAAAGTTTTTCCGTTTAATAATATTGATGATGATGACGATTTTCTTTGAAGTCTTGAATAATATACTTCTAAAGAGTCTTTGACAACATACTAGAAGTTTTGCGGTGCACATGCTAGTATACACGCTGCAACTCGCTAACTGGTGATGGTATTAGAGGTTATGAGAAGAGGTGAAACAAGCAAAACAAACATGGTGGGTGCGGGCTAAAAACACAGTTAGATTTACAGGCAGGTTAGCTGGGATGGCACCCTCATGGTAGAAACAGCAGAGGGTGCTAGTGCTCGGAAGTGATCTCTAGAAGTGATTTCTCTGATATCCGGTGGAAGTTTGTTGTATTGCTCTGGGGTAGAAGGAGTATAAATAAATATTGACTCTTGCTAATGGCTGAACAAATTTGTTGTTATCTTTGAGAGATGGGGTGATGTAAGTTGGAAAATTATACCTATCCCGTGCTGCACTATATCATGTTTAGTATTTAGTAGATGTTTAGTATCGTTTGTCGGCGTCTAATTTCTAGTGTTTCCCACCCGAGTTCGAAGATCATCCTAGATACTTCAGCATTTCTGGTATATTCATTTCGTTCAAATCGTGCTGCATTTCGCTGGACTTGTTTGATGCGCTTGATGTCAGTGATTGTGTATGGGTTCCAGGCTGCAATGCCATATTCTAGTTTGGGACTGACCAGGGCTTGCTCAGTGGCGTCATGCTATGGGGGCCCGGGGTGGGGGGACCTGGGCCCCCCAATTGTTTAGAAAATGTCAAAAATTTTAAGGGTTTCGGCGACTTGTAATGAGACTAATAAAGGTGTAAAATTTTGAGGAACGGTGAAATCTCCCACTGTAGCATGATGTGCGATTATATATACACATAGGTATGATTATTGATTGAATCTAATGTCAAGATAGAGAAAGTCAAGACTCTTTGCACCTTCTACATGGCTGATCTCGATGAAGAAACCCTCGAGTTGGAGTACCGCTTGTTCAGTCTTTTCATCAAAATATATATCAAAACAAAAAAATTGCAAATGATATAAATATGTATATTGATGAATGTTTGATTGAGCGTGTAAATACTTTCAAATTTTTGGGAATTGCCCTTCATGAAAACTTAGATTGGAAAAATTGCAAAAACATTGGAATAATTTCATTTATCAAAAGCAAACTTCACTTCATTTCAAATTTCATTTATTATCTTTTTGTAATACATTAATTTTGCCTTACTTAACTTACTGTTGTGTGTTATAGGGCAGAACTTCTCCCATTTAACTTACTGTTGTGTGTTTTAGGGCAGAACTTATCCTACAAACCTGTTTATCTTAAATAGACATCAAAGAAAATTTCTCTGCCTTATGAATGGTTTATCAAACCATACAACTGTAACTAAATCACTATTTTGAAGCAGTGATATTGCAATTTCAGAAGATTCATTTAACCTATTTACACATATGTACAAGACACATTTTGGTTTATTTCCAACTACTTTTATTAATCCAGTATTGTGTAATCAAACACAATATAGCACACGTTTTAATGAGTATCTTATACCCTATCGTAGAACAAATCTTGGTAGATCGTTTTCTTAAATTCACAGTCCCCTTACAATGGAACAATATTCCTCCAAACTTTAAAAACAGCAAATCTATAAATATTTTTTAAAAAAATCTTTGGAACATATGTTTCTGTCTTATTTCTAATGATTTGTATCGGTCGTACAGCATCCGCCGATGATTTCATGTGAAAAATCACTTGCAGCTAATCTGAACATGGTCATTGTTTTCTTATTTTATGTGTTCTTTTGACTTCTTTCTTTTCGCTTTCTGCTAACTGCAGCATGTTTCTTCTTTATTCTTCTCTGAGATGTTGCAGTGTATTTAAGCCGTGTGGAAGTAATTCCCTCTATAAGATGCTGTATGAGTGTATTTGTCTAGTGTGAGTAAAATAATTTGCAAAGATATTTTGTCAAAAGAATTGCATTTTATGGTAGTGCAGTGGATCCTTTGTGTAAATATATCTTGTATACTAATCCATACTGTGTTTTCATCTTTTTTGTATCTAACGCCAAAGTCTTCTCAACCAGCATTATTGTTGTGAGCAGAGTGGTCAGTTTTATTTTCTTTTGAAGAAAGACAGGTTAAAGCATGTCTAAAGAATTTAAAAGACTATCTTTGTGGACAACAATTTAAACTGTTAATTTATATAGTTTTCAGTGCTTAGCAACAAGACTGTGTATGAGTTGGTTATTATTCCAGATGCAGACCAGTACTCTTGGCCTACGTTAATTGTCTGAAGTCTGTTTTTTTAACTTTTGCCATTGGTAATGCATTAATTTTCTTTTTGTTTTAGGTCTGTGAAGAACTGTGGCGGTACTGGTATGCTTCATTTAATACGTGCTAGTTTTGTAAAAGCTTTCTCAAAGAAATATTTATTCGTCACCAACATTCTAGCTGGATCAGCTCTTCTTGGCCTTGGAGATGGCATTGAGCAGGCAATTGAACGAAAAAGAAGAATTAGAAGTAAACACGACTGGAAACGGACTTGTGAGTAAAAATAGTGTTCTTACTCATAAATCATGTGTAACTAGATTGTTGCAAATTGAACGTTTGTGAGATAGTGGGTCAAACTGCATTATTTTACAAACATCAAGATCATTTGTAGGCTACAACTCTGGGCATAATCCACAAAATTAGTTACACCAAATTGATGCGCCTTTTCGTACTAAAGTGTTTGTGCTGTGATTTGTTGGCAAGCAGCTGCAGCTTTAAAATAAAATGATCAAGTTTCTCTATATAGCGCCCATATAATAAAAAAAATTACACTAATTACAGTCAATCTCGGGTATAAGGTACTAGCTTACAAGGGACATTCGCCAACACCAACACCAGTCCCAATTTTTCGTAACATTTTTCCTTATAAAAATCTTCGTATATAAGGTACTCAGATATAAGGGACTTTCGGTTGTAAGTTACGATATCTTCAGGTCCCGTGTAATAGAAACCCAGGTAAATTGCCTCTTATATAAGAGACCTTTATGATCAAATATTTTTTACATCCTAAAAAGCCAATGCCAAGACCTAGCGCGGGCCCGACTGTATTTCCTTGGGACTACGGTTGGGTCTCGTGGCTGTAATGATGTGGGTAATAAGTTGGTGGCAAGTGTAATACCGGTGGATTGTCATGATTGATGAAAGAAATAGGCCAGAGCGCAAGGTGTGACTTACTACCACGGGATCCATAGAAGCAAGTGAGGATGCCGGGTTTATTGCATTGTAGTAATAGTAGTTACTGTTAATGATTATCAACTTTCTCTGATTTGATTAGCCAATTCTAGCTTGTTCTATTATGACAAGAAATAAATTGGGTACGAGAAAAATCTTTAGTGTCTCTGAAATCAGTACAGATATTATTTCCTACAGCCAACTATATAAAATCAATTTTGATGATGTGATAAGTAACGTCATTTCACTTCCTGTTGTTATTCATTCAAGATGATTGGATATGTTTGCATTAAATCGTTATATTACATACAATGTGACAAACGGTTCATTGGGTATTAGGCTACCAGCTGAGGTATATAGAGCTCGCAGGTCTAGATACACTCTCGGTCTGACTCAACTTCAGGTATAAGGAACATCAGATGTAAGGGACGATTTTTTCCAGTCCGGAGGTGTCCCTTATATCGGAGGTTGACTGTGTAACATTCCTACTTACTAATACAATCAGCATAGTAGCCCAAACAAAAGCACCTTTTAAATTAATAGGGAAAACTGACATCTGGAAAAACACACACTGAAAACCCCTCCTCATAACTGATTTAAAACAATAAACATTCTGGCTAACACATAGCAACTTTAAATTTTACTTCTACAGCATGTTAGATTTACTATTTTCACAACTAATTGATTCTTACCACTAACTCTAACTTTATGTCAATAATGTGAAATAGGTGATGCAGAACCGCAAGAGGCTTACAACTGAATTTGGGCAATCTTCCCACTTGTGAGTGGGAAATACATGTCAGTTGAGTAGTATCAGTGACCTCGTTCAGGCCTGGGTCAGACATTATTTACAATCCAATAAACATCTTGCTTTCTATCAGTGGGTAAATGAATGAAAATGGATCAGGCATTTAAGGAACACAAAATTTGGAAGCATAATAAAAAATCGAAAAGTAGTTGCAACGAACAATGAACCATTCAAAATCACAGCACTTGCTACTGACTAAACTTTAGATGCTCTGTGGTGCATTACCTTGGCTTATGAAGTTACCTTGGCATATTATTGTTAGAACTGGGTTTAGGATTGCAATTTAAAAAGTTAAGTTTTCAATAGCTAAGAAGAATCAGTCTGTTTAACTTAACTAATTACATACTAAAGCATAATTGCAAGATGAGAAATAAAATATAGAAATGAATTTTACAGTAAAAAATTAGTAAAATACTTGGGACTTGATAAAATATCTTTCTAATGTTATCGCCTTCCACAAGTTAAATTCAACTCATTTTACTTTACTTTGTGTAGTGTATTTACATTTATGTCACAATGTAGTAAACTTTTTGAAGTAGGTTGGTATCCCTTAGCAGCTAGTAGCTAAAAATGTATATAAAACAGTGTGATGTGAATGCTGTGAAAAGTTAACTGTTTCAATATTTTTTCCTTTACAAATATTTCTCATTTGATGTAGGTAACATGATTACAATGGGTGCCACATTTGGATTTCTAGCTCATAACTGGTATCGCATTTTGGATAAGAGATTTTGGGGGAATACTACTTCTGCTGTTACGAAAAAAGTCCTTTTGGATCAAATTGTGGGTAGTCCTGTTGGGTACACTATATTCATCTTCGGTATGTCTCTCTATTAGTCTGCTTGGGTTGATCAGTTCATTGTTACATTTATAATGTTGGTTTTTAAAATCAATAGTACAAATGTGCAAAGTAACATTATTTTATTGTAGTAAAATGTCAGTGTGATTGTGTGTATTCTATAACAACAAACTCGTGTTGCCCTTTAATGCACTCGTGTTGTTGATTTTATCATGAGATATCCATCTAAGCCTAATGCCAGTCTTGTTGCGTGCATTTTTTGTTTCTGCATGGAAATTTGCAAGTGGCAGTGCACCGTGTATTTAGGATAAAATAATACAGAATAATTCTGAATGAGAAGTAAATGTTTTAGCAGTTGGTATAAGATTAACATTATTATTTATAATTTGATTCCATGGGCGTGTTGGAAGAAATAAATATGCGAAATGTGTAATTTAAGCGAAATAAAAAGCGAGATACATTTCCTTCTTGACTGCCCTTTTTACAATACGCAAAGAAGGGGTTTATTTCGAAAATATTGTCACACTGAACAAAATTTTATGCAACTGGTGAATACTGAAAAAATTGTTTTTGTTATGAATACTGATGTTTTAACTAGAAACCTTACTCGTTTTATACAAAATTCTTACATGAAGAGGCAAAAACAAATTCATAAGCAAAGACTGTCAATTTGTGTAATCTTTTCCAGAATTGTTAAGTAATCTTGTACCATGTGTAATGATACAATCTGTATGAATTTCGCCACGTTTACAAGTTACGAGAATCTCTTGGGTTTAGTAGGCAGTGGTTTGTAAGCCTAAATGGCTGGGTTTATGTCTAAATTTTTGTCATACATGGACTGGTGAAAATAATTGTAAATGTAATGTGTGACGGATGTAAACGTGTTTCTTTAATAAATATTTTCTCACTCATTTTCTCACATTTATTAGAGCTGTATATTCATGTTAAATATAGAACTAATCTATTATTTACAGGGCATGGACAGGTTAGACAGGTTGCTACGTTTTTGTAATTTGTATCACTGTATTGACTATGCCCTATTTTGACAGCCATGTATGGATAGGCATGCAATTAGTATTGTACTTCAAAAATATTATTTTTTGTGATTAAATCTTTTAACCATAAATGTGAATTTGGTTTTCTAGGATATAATGCATTGGATGGAATAGGTTATGCTCGATCTAAAGAGGAGTTTATAGATAAGTTTCCAACACTGTATTTAGTACGTATACGATTACATAATTATGTTACATCTAGTAACTGAAAAATAGCTATATTTTATGTTGGTGCTCTATCTCTTTTTAAATTCTAAATAGAAATTTTAGATTTTTCGGAAAGTGCTATATGACATTTGGAGCCTGATTTTGTGCGTGTTTTGAAACCTGTGATTGGTGACAGCAATTCGAAATTCCGATGTTGCTAGAGAATCTTAGTCAGAAACGTTTGGTTTTTTACCTTTTTTCCACAAGAATCCAAAAGTACCAGTTTGCAGTGTAATGCTCAATTCCCTCCAGAGTTCTGAGAAGAACAGGTGTGGCATTAAGCAATTATACTTGCAATTTGCTTGAGCTCCTCTAGATTTTAAGTTTCAGGTTTGAAATCCTAATTTTTCACGCTTAGTGTTCTTTAGTAGTGTAAACTAACTTACCAAAAAATTTACGGAAAAACATTAGTGACTGTATTGTGAAAACATGACATCATTCTTATTTTCAATATCTAAAGTATGTAAAGACAATAATTTTTTTTGTTACAGGCTGATTGGTGTGTCTGGCCTCTAGCGCAGGCTATTAATTTTAAGTATATAAACGCCAGGTATCGAGCTGTTTACGTGAATACATTAACTTTGGGGTGGAACGTTTTCTTATCCTACATAAAATACGAGGTAAAATTATTTGGTATAGACTCATTAACCTATAACAGCATTTTAAAGGCCACAACAAGGTAACATTAGTCCTGGAGATGAAAACTATTTAAAAATATCTATAATTATTGGCAGAAAATTGGTCACGTTTCTGTAACAAGTTACTTGCATCAGTAAAAAAATGTTAATGTAAATCGTATCAGAGAATTTACTTACTAGTATTTATTGCTTATGTTACAAGCCATATCACATTTAAAGCTAAAAACATCTACTTTCTGTGTCATTGCATCACACGAACAACTCGACTCCTAAATGAATCATCAAGCTGATATAGTAACGAGACTCTAGACTAACAAAAAACCCTTTCCCATTTGTTGGGTACAGTGTATTTCTCATTAGAATCTTCAAAATTTGGCCAACAATAATTTTTTCAACTCTTGCATCCAATCAATAACAGCTATATCACCTGTACTGTTCAGAGTCAGTAGTGCTTAACTTAAGGAAATTGCTCATGAATTAAATCTTCAAACTGTAGGTAGTTAATGCGTTAGCTGTCAGAAATTAAATTACATTTTGGCATTTTGCATTGGATTTCTGGCTACATTAGGTGTTAAAAATTGCTTATGTTTTGTACGTAACATTTCAGAATATTTTCAGTTTCTAGTCTGAAACTGTCCCAGAAGGGTTGCAGTTTTCCTGTTGTGAATGCTCTCAAATTGATGTAATTTATAAGTTAGTTCTTTCTTTTAAATGTTAATTTCGAACTCTTATTTAATTTATAATTTTTTTTGTTAAAATCTCTGCAGGATCAGGCAGCCGATGATGAGTCATCCAAAACAGAAACTAGTCAGTCTGCTGTGTTATGACCAGCATTGTAAACCTGCTATGTAGCTGAAGGCTGATATTGATATAGTAAGCAATAACTGTGCATCATGGTTGCTAAAATATGGAGTAGAATAACTCGAAAAGTGCACAATAAGTTTACGCACTTTTGAACAATGTATTTTTAAGTTATTTGTTGTTCTATATTTATGTGATTATATTAGAATAGGAAATATCAAGCTTCTAGCTTCAGCTCAAAAAGATTTTCAGTCAGTATAATTTATTTTTGTGTAGAAGATGAAGTGTGACATATCTTGGTGTTCTAAAAGGCTGTATAAGTTAATAAAACACGGTAGAATAAAATTTTTACGATGATTACATGTGTACTCAAATTAATTTATAACTATTTGAATTTTGAAGTTCTAAGAATAGATGAAAGTTAAAGCTATGATAACCTTAGTTTTAATTTGTTGCAGAAATTTCCAGAACCATTATGAGAGCCGTACAACTTATATAGTTAGTGTGCAGATACAGTAGGCACTGCTTAATAGACTCGGGGTTAATAGCCTGAATCGCTTAATTGACTCAAAAACGCCTGGTACGGGCCGCTTCTATTCAAATATACATAAAAGCTGTCGATAATTGACTCACATAACTCCGCATAATTGACTCATTTTTCCTTCACATACTTAAAATGAGACATTTGTTTGTGCCCAAAGAGCCTTTCCTACTTATGTCATCTTTACTTAGTTTTTGTGCACTATAATATAGGTAGAAACAATCATCTTAAGTACCGTTCTATTTGTACATTTATCATGCGCTTATACGCTAGCGTGCAATTAACCTCGTTATCCATGAATTTCTGGAAGCTAAACATTTAATCACTTGTCTAGCGGTTTCCTTTTGAAACTCTCATTTCACGCTTTAACTCTTAATCACTTAACAATCAAAGATGCAGGTTTAGTAATCAGCCGGCATTCCTTGTGACTTACAAGAGTAAACATTATACAGCGAATAAGAGCATGGAGTTAAGAAGTCTGAAAAATACAGCTCAAGCACGCCAAGCGCTAAATGTTTTACGTGAATACGTGCATCACACAGCAACAGATTTTCAACATTTTATAATTAGGAGAACTTTGTGAGCCAATTTCTTCGCGAGAAAATGAAGCAACCGACTTTGAAGGAATTTTTGTCATTTTTGCAAATAATTAGACTTGTGTGATTTAGAAAAGTATACTTTTTAATTTATTGCCAACTCACTTATATAAATTAATATTTTAAAATATTTTTTTCTAATTTTTAACTGCACAAAGGAATTTTGCCATTACTTCATTTCTAAAATTCATTAAAAAGCTTTGCAGTGCTTAGTAAGCTGGTGACTCATACTATACCAGTAATACAACACCCATCGGTTTTTATAGGCTCAGTCGGTTAATTGGGTCAAAACACTTCAGTCCCAAAATGAGCATATTAAGCGGCGTCTACTGTATTTTGTAGAATACATTTTGCCGTTCAATCAATGTTGCCACTTTTTTGTCTCATGCAATTAAAATATTCTTCAAAGACATAATTGCATTCACACATTTCCTGGTAACTCTGGGTTAGCAGTTAGATAATTTGATTTATAAATGAGTGATTAACAAAGCTCCGTCTTCAAATTTTCTTTGTTTTCTGTCAGTTCGCTATTGTGAAAAAACTTTTTTGTCCGGTTTTCTAAGAGATCTTCTCGCCTTTCCTTCATTTTCTCCACATTGAAAGTAGCAACTTTCAATATATACCATTCATTATTTTGGTATCATAAATGGCAGTTTATTACTCAAAGACTTTTACTATTTCCTTAACATGTACTATTGATGTCATTACTTTCCTCTGCAAGATGTAAAATGTATTACTGGTTCTGCAGGCAGAAGGCACTGAAGTCCATGACGCCGTTTTAGGAAAGCATGTTTTTAGCAATGAGTGGTTGCGTCAATGTTTTATCCATAAGAAAAAATTTTTACTTAATGCACATTTGTATATAATGGGTAGTTGGAATAATACATAGATTTTCTGTCACATCAAATTTCAATTTTTAAAATTAGTTTTATTAACTGCATTTATTAGAGATACAAAATTTAGGTACGTGTATTTTTGTGTTTTGCTGTGATAGTATTTGATTAGAAAACTTTCGTACCATCTGTTTCGATGTACCTGCTGCTCTATGCTACTGCAATTATTGGATGCTAATTATGATATGCATTAGCATTAGATATTTAGTTTACGTCCTAAAAATGTGTGGTAATGTATGATATTATTTTATCTCTTATTTTTAGCAGTGTAATTCAAATGTTATAATTGTGGCATACTTACCATTGTCTTTCTGTAATTGTTTACAACTGTACAACTGTTGTGTGATGTTGCATAATGAGATTTGACTTGTTACTAGAATTCGCTAACCCTATCAGTAACTTTTGTGAAGCTTTTGGCTTTATTTTTTGTGTGCAGCAACCAAAAAAAGAAATGTTCATTTATACTTTCTCATTATAATTTGTGTTTACACAAACATCGTACCTTTGCAGATATGATAATCAAACCGCTATCTTACATTTTATCTGATGGATTCATCAAATATTACAAAACAAAATTTTGAGTATTGGAAATCTTTCTGTGATCTAGCATGTGTGTTTTTGTGTGGCTGCGTAAGACAGCAGACCTGTTATTTGTAATATGTAATAATTGATAATAACCGGTAATAACTGGTAATAATTGGTAATAACTAATATGCAGGGTTAAACGATATGCATGTTGTTGATTATGGAAAGCAAGTTGAATTGCAAACAAATATTTTGTCAGTTTGATAAATTTGTTTTCAATTTTCATAATTAAAACAGCTTAATAGGTTAGAGAGTATGCTGAAAAGTAGTTAGGGGAGTAATATTTTGAGACCCTGTTAAATGTGCTTTTAAAAAACATTGGTGCCATGAAACAATTTTATACTTTATTTAAATGGAATGCAAAAAAGATTTCTTATTCACGTATTTAACTGCTCTCTACCCAACTTTCTGTGACAAAGTCACAAATTCATGTTAGGTGCTATTGTAGTTCTAGCTATATTTTTTGGCTGCATACCCTTTGCAGGTGAGCGTCTTGTTAAATGTATAGCTGTAGCTTAGCTCAAACTACTAAGTAAATTTGTTGCTGTAGCTTAGTTCTGACTACAATTTTTTATAGTTCAGCCAACACCGTTTACAGCGTGCTATTGTCTACATTGTCATAAAATTAGTGCCAATTTTAAGCCACTTGTAATTACCTCATTGGTTAATTTATTATACTGTGAAAATTATGTGCATTATCATTCCAAAAATTGTTTTTGTTAACAATTTTTATGTTGTCCTGTCACAACACTTTGTATGATATTATCTATCTTTCCTTCTTCTGCCAATTCAGGTGCAATTTTGTGAAATGAAATTGTTATATTTAGTTATAGCATAAAACATTGTAACTTAATCTTGTAAAAACAAATTTTTTTGTATAACAATTTATCATATACATAGCTTTATTTAATTTACCTTTAAAACCATTTTAGATATATGTTTGTATCGATATTGTTTATGCTCTTTAATATGTTGCTACAATATATAAATTGTATTACCCTATAAATTTGACTTGATTAATCATTGCTGAAAGGTATTTGTATCAAATAATTGACCATATTTCACAGCACGGTCACGACGGTGGCTGATTAAAAACAGTGAAACTATAATACAAACAAATGTTATTTATATTGAAAAACAAAAAGCAAAGCCAGAAGCTTGACACAACAAATAGTAAAACAAAAAACCTTTAAAACCAAACCACACATAGTGATTTTGTGTTAAACCTAAATGACAACATTACAAATTACACTTACACTATCGAAACTATACTGACAAAGACTATTTCTCAAATATATGTTTGAATAAACTGCTTTTCATTTAGATATTTAAAGGCTAAATAATACAAAAAAGAACCAGTTCTTTTTCTCACTTCATTTGTTACTTTGCCCAGCAGCTGCTGCTTATAATAATCCTGCTACCTTGAAATATTATTGATTATGATGATCAGGATGAATAACAGTAAATTTGCTCTGGTTTTGTTTTTTGACGTTGCTCCTGACTCCAGCATTTTCAGGAATAAGTTATCAGCTTTGGGATCCGTACCATCATAGAAGTGAATTGGACAGTTGTCATCTGTAACATTCAAGAGAAAAATTTACAGTGGATGTTTAACATTTAGCATTAGAATAGATAACACAATACTAAGTTATTCTCTGTTAATAGTGAAGCTCTTATCGCTGTTACACGTGAAATAGGTTGCCGTTTCTGGTAAAAAATTATGTAACAGTGAAAACGCTACGTTCATTGTTTGCAAAGCAATGTATTTTCGAGCTTTATATGCACAGGCTTCAGAAGCCTTAAATTGGTTTCACACACCGGTTTAACTCGTTTCATGCTTTCAAATGTCTTAGCTTCAAATCTCCTATGTTGGGCTCACATATATTCCAATATATTCACACGTTTTCCAGCGTCTATAAACATTTTACTCTGTTATCGCACGTCCTGTATGACCTTTACTATTTCCATTAACTTCACGCATCTTTTGCTTTCACACATCTTCTAGTTCCATCACACATCTTTCTATGGTTTCATATACTTTCCAGTCCTGTCACTTATATTCCAAGCTTTCGCGCCTCTTTAAGTGTCTTTACGCACCTTTCAATGCTTTTACAGATCTTACAATGCCTTTACATATCTTTGAGTGCCTTCATGCATCTTTCAATGTTTTTACGCGTCTTCCAGTTTCTTCACACTCTTCCATCGCCTTCACACATTTTTCGATAGCTTTGCAGTGTCTTCAAATGTTTTCCGGTGCCTTCACACGTTTCCTTATGCATTCACACATCTTTTTGCGGATTCATACATCTTCCAGTGTTTTCACTATCTTCCACTGCCTTCACACATCTTCCAGTGCTTTACTTGTATGTTCTTCCATGTTTTGACATGCTTTACATGCAGTTTTACCTCGCTTCATATGTTTTTTGACGACTGTATACAACTTTAGATAGCTAGTTCGAGGCTTACGCGTTTTCTGGAAACCTTTGCGCGTTAAATACGTGCTCTAATATTTTGCTAGCTCGTCTCTTTGTTGAGTCCACGCGCCCTGAAGAATGTAATTATTTTTTGTTGACGAATCCATAGCTTCAAGGATCTTTTAGTTCCTTGATGAAATGACTTCTGTTCTTCACCCCTTTTCTGAGAGAGTCATACATACTAAATTCGTGCGGTTCCACCAGCTTTTATTCGGCTAATAAATATTACAAATTTTAAATAGACTTAATTGAAGCCAATGAAAGTTAAATACTTCCCCGTCAAGATAAACGAAAACAATAGGAACCACTGCGGCACCAACAAACGGACTCACGCAAAAAACTCGCAGAAAGTGTTGGTTAATAATAATAGCATTACTTACGTAGACGTTCATTTTCTATGAGGGTCAACTTGAGACTTGCTCCTTCGGAAAAATTTTGTGAAGTTGGTTGCTGATAAGTTCCACAACTCGAGCGGTGAGATCGAGACAAAGAGAATTGTCCATAAGAGTCCCGAATTAGAATCTAAACCAATAAAAGTTACACGTATTAAAATTCAGAAGCTTACTTGAGCAAATATCCTACTTAAAGAAGATTTTCATGAATCAACGATGATGACAAATTATGTACATGTGTGAAGGTTATATGCAACCGCCAGGATTGTCTCGATTATCCGATACAAAAAAACGATAAGATTAATTCATTTTCATCTTATAAAACCACAACATAAGACAGTACTACACAAAATATAGACCTGCACAACATAAAGTACATACAAGAAAAAAGATAAAAACCACCAGCTAAATAACTGTCAC
Organism: Tubiluchus corallicola; assembly: GCA_030141605.1. Lineage (NCBI taxonomy): Eukaryota > Metazoa > Priapulida > Priapulimorpha > Priapulimorphida > Tubiluchidae > Tubiluchus > Tubiluchus corallicola. The sequence continues at coordinate 235,581 of JAQGDQ010000026.1, forward strand.
AGTGTGCTTTTTAATTAAAATTAATTTGTACGCGTCATTAGAGCAAAAAATAAATATAAATGTATACAACAAAAAACTAGTTTTAGTGTCGATTTCGAACAAGCTTAAAAACAGTACTTCACATAAAACCGGAGAGACAGTTGTGGTTATGCGTTCAACCATTAAAACAGAGTATAATTTGTAACTGAAGCAATATTTGTACTCAAGTTCACTTACCCAACATCTGTATTTGGAATAGGCGTCTTCGGGATCGTATGTATAAATGAAAGCTGTAGTATCCTCATTCCAGTAACCCAGGCATTTCCATTCATAATCAAGAATTTCTGTAACAATTTATAGTAATAGATGCAGGATATTGTGGTCTTTTCCGAAAAGACTGTTATCATTGCGTTACAGATATTCGCACTTTTTGAAATGAAGCCAAGTAAGTAATTTAATGTAACCCATAAGGGTTACCCATAAGAATGCCGAACGATTTCTGCATCTTTGAGAAAAGCATCATCAAATACCCCTTTCGTGTGTATTTGAAACACTGCAGCTGCAGTTGCCAATGCTCTACTTCTGAATGGGACAATCGAAAATCTCCAATTATTTTCATTGGCTCGCCGGACTTCCATGCAAATATTGAGATTCTCATTTAGGTTTTGGGTACGCTTATCAAAATTAGGAAAGCCGGACGATTGATTAGACTAAATCTTATTTTAATTTGCTGTCCAAAATATACATTTTCTTGCCCATAAAAGTTATCAATTGTTAACTTTTGTTTATTTTTATTTAAATAATTATATTTAAATAATCAACCTGAGAAGTTAATTAACGGCAACCGAACACAACAATCGCTTACGTCACAAACTAATCACAATTTGTACAATGGTAAGCATATATCCTGCGCGTCAAGCACGTTTGCTTAAGAGAACATTGCTATAAGACGCTGATGTGATGTTACGAAAATGGGCTCTACGTCACACTGACATCACAGACGAACACTGCATCACAGATGATCATACTTATCACGGTATTGCGTCTATTTGTCGGACACGCGAATGTGACAGAAAGGCGCCATTGCCAGTCTTCTTGGATTCGTTGAGCCGTGCGTAACTTTGAAACTTTAATAAAATTTATCAAACGCAGGTAATTATTATTAGTTTAAGCTTTGATTTAAAAAAAGCTATTGTAGTTTTCAATATTTTCAGAATACTTCATTCTGAGTTAATGTTTACACAATCGCCCGGTTTGCCTTTAAAGATTATATTTAAAGATCAGTCCAAGTCGAAATCTCGTAAATGGGACCACGCATTGATCTATCGCTAAATTAAACGTATAATAAATAATATGGATTGGTTCTGTAAACCAAATATCTAACAAAAATGTGATTTCAATGATTTTATTGCCTACCAATAGAAAATTATGCCTACACATCAAGGCACCGCCTACATCCTTTAATTTTATAGTTTATTAACAATTACTACGAAATTGCTTGCTTACCGTATTTGTAATTGTTTGGTTGCGCTCTGTAATCTAGTGTCATGCATCTGTCTATGTCAATTTTGATAGTATCAGGCGCGTCAGGACAGATTTTTAACATTTGTTCCCAGTTGGTACAGTTTTCAGCTGGATCCTGTGGTCTTTTAGTAACCCCTGTTTTAATACACAATTCTTAATGATCGTTGAAAATTTATTACAAGTGTAAACTGCAAAGAAGATACACTGAGGTGGCATTTTGCCTAAGAATAGGTTTATTGTTCCTAAACATAAATTATGTATGCAAATTAATTTACCTTCACGTATTGTGAGTGGAGTTTGTCCTGCCTGCTGGAAAGTGAACATTCCTCTTATAGAGCAAGGTACCGGTACAGGATTCTTGCTGACGAGTATGTTGTATCTCCACCAGGCGGCATTGCTGAATGCTGTCCATGAACATACAGCTCTAAAGTTCTTCTGAGGGAAGGCTCTGCCCTGACGAAATCGTATCAGATTGTGATGTCTTGGGAGGAAATCCCAACACATATAGTCTACCTGACTGAAATAAGTTTAGTTGTTATTCCCACGGTCTTCCGAGAACCAGCAGAAGATAGCGCCCCTGTGAACGCCAGCACCTACAGTGTCATGTTTTACAGGGCAACTTTGTAATTGTTACAGAAAAAGACGGTATTATTGCACAATAAATTTTCATATTGCCGCCATATAAGGCTACAAGCACTGCTAGTACTATAATAATTTCAAAGGTTTGTGGCGTAGCTAAAAGGTTCATCATCATCATCGTCATCATAATCGTCATCATCATCATCATCATCATCGTCGTCGCCATCATCATCGTGTATGGGACTGGTGCAACAGGCTGTACAAGACACCCAAGGCATGCACACTAAATTTTGAGGACACGATAGATTTGCTATTCTTTGAGCAGTAATTTGGTGTAATATATTCTGTGCTGTTGCTCGTTTTTCGTGTACCTCCTCGGCTCCGAGCAAATGCGTGAACACTGAACAGGCTTGGACCGTGTAGAAAACAGGTAGCTGTTATGTTAATGAAAGGGTAGTATACGCTATGAGATCTACTGTATATTACAACTACCAGGACATGTCCTTTATCCCATCCCATTTAGTCCCATATTGTCCAATAGTCAACAGATGCAAGCAATTTTAACATTTTGTGACATGCCTCAGTGTGATTACTGTGCAATGGAATAAAACCACTCACCAGCCACCCACGCCAAGTTTTGCTGTAAGCCATCGTGAATCGCGAGACTGTTGACATACGTAATACAGATGCTCCTCTGGGCCTTGGTCAGGTCGACTGATCTCGTGAATATGTGTGGAATTGATGATAACCAATGAATCGTAGTTCGCGGTGTTGTAAAATTCTCCTCTGAAGTCATCAGGAAATTTACACCCAGGCATTACAGTTTCAGACTTCACTACCAACAGGAACAACGAAAAAAACAGGTCAAAAATTATGCAGTAACAATTACTTATAGGTATATTATGGCTTATCAAGTTCGTTATCGGTATATCCAACTTAATACACACTGAACAACATTTGGTCATCTATGGTATATCTGTAAAAATTGTAAAAGCATGTGATCCACTTATTTCTACTTAGCCATAGATTACCTGTGGTAAGAGTAAGTTGCTCATAACCTTCCTTGGCGTTCTTGAGTTCTGAACACGACGCTGTTCTGGATTTTGTCATTAGTAGAGGCTGATCTGTCCTGTCAACCTGTATAGAAAAGATTTCACTTAACTGGGCAGAAGTCAATGGTCACTGTACTCCAACCAAGATCTCCCTAGGCAAACAGCTATGCACATAACTGAGAAACTTTTTGTAGCACACATACTACCAACCAAAATTAAGTTTTCAGCTTTTAAAGGATACCATTTCTGGTGCATGCTGATGACAGGTGCACATAAGAGTACTTGCCTAACATGGTTATTGTTTGGTCGCTCATTTTTGAGATATGAAATTTAGTAATTCACATTCTGACCTTGACGTTTTACTTTTCTAAATTAGCAAATTAGCTGCAGTCTTAAAGAGTGTGAAGACAAAGATTGCAGCAGATTTGGTTAGATCTCTGCTGCCATTTATCAAGATAATTCAATTCACCAAAGTACCATCTAACCGTGATCTTTTTAAGTAATAGCCAAACGCCTTTTCAATTATTGGCTGTTTTCACTCTTTTCATTTATTTTTGAGATATTTAAATATAGTAAAACGTGAATATGATTTCACTTAATAAAAATTTTGATTGGTTAAATTAAATCTCCCAATAAATTAAATCGCTATAATAAATTGAGAATTCATGGTTAGGATGAAATCATTAATGCATCCCCAATGAATTTATCCTAAGAACTAAGTATCAAGTCATTATGCAAAATCCAACCTCGAACTCTGGCTTCATGACCACTTCATTTTGCTCTTTCATTTCTGAGAGATGCTACCGATGCAATGCAACATCATAAGATTTTGTGTTCGACCTTTGAAACTCTGAGTGACACAGACTTGTGTCAGGGCAATACGTCTACCAAATTTGATTATATTTCGTTAATTTGTTTTATTTTTGGATATGCCATAGGGCACGTCAACATGATATGGGTGGAAACTTCAAGCGACTGTAAGCAGATATAAAAAAAACTAAAAGAAGAGCAAAGGATTTGTGGTGAATTAGACCACGCGTAAAAACTCAAGTGACTATAAAAAAAACTCTGTACATCTGATTCACAAAACAATAGATAAATGTAACAGACAATTTTCAGAAATAACTGTAGCTGTATAATTTGTGCATTGCTGTGTGCACTAAAAATTATTGACTGACTTACAAAGCAAGAAAATCGAAGATAGTTTTGATCTTCTCCCATATTAACTGCTACTATATATCTATTTCCATTTTCTGCCACCCACTGTCCAAGACATCCGTATCTGTACTCTGAAATTACAAATAAATGACTGTGGGTTAGCCATTGTTTAGCTATTTTTGAGGAGAGAAAACAGTTCCATCTAAATTTCGCTAAATAATTTGTCTAACACATACGGTAATCAAACGAAGTCTCCACATCAGTGCATTTTCTATAATTCATGTAGAATCTTTGGTTTTCTATCTCGAAGTTGATGCCTGGTCGTTGGCAGGCTGTAATGTTGCTGAATGGATGGTTACATCTACCCACAAACAGCGTTTCGTACTGATATGCAAACTGCCAGACGCCTTCAAACGACGCTCTGCAACTTTCAAATTTGGGGTCTAAGTCTAGAACAATATAATTTAGTTAACATTAATTCCAAGTAAGAGTTTTCTATTTTCTATATAACTAAACTTTAAGAATTTTAAGAAAATATATACTACATGGAACGTTCGAGCATAAATACCGGTCTGATAGGGAAATTGCTACACGTGCATAAAGCAACAGAATATTTTTTTTTCAAATTATATTTTATTAAATTTGTAAAACAAATCATAATCAATTTAATTATAAGTCTGACAGCACTTACTAAACATGGTTTCAAGCGTGATATACTCCCCAATTATCTCTGCGCATGCGACTTGTATGCTTGCGTATATATCACTTCGGTGACATGTGGCTGTTAAAAGTAAAAACACCGATTTACTGCACCTATTTTTCGTTCCATGGATAATCTAAAAATAAATATTAGGCCGATAATTCTCAAACTTCATTCTGCTACCTCGAGCTCAAATTGTAAATTAACAGAAAATTGACAAAATTACATAGACTTACTTAAGGCCTATTGAGTTTATCATTATTATCAAAATTGAAAATAAGCCTACAGTGCGTATTCCTAATCATTGATTTGCCATCTTTGATCTTTCCACAGTGGGTTTCTTCGAAATTTACTTGCGTGCTTGTTTAATAAAAGGCTTCAGCTAGATCATTTGAACTTACTCTGTTTCTTTTCCAAAACATTCGGTGTTCTGTAGTATACGCCAACACAAGTTTTGCACTTCCTAAAAAATAAAAGGATGAATGAATCAGATCCATGCACACATGATAACCCGTTTAATACGACTTTCCATGAAAGGTTAGCATGAACTGGATGGCAATCTACATTCAGGCTAAAAGTTAGAAGTTGGTATTTCACCAGGGACAGAAATCTTCATGCCAAGCCTTAATTTCATTACTGTTACCTCTGCCAGGATTCTTTCTCTCAGAAATATAAATTTGCATAAGTGGGAATTTATACACTTGGGTAGTGGGTACGTTAAAAGTTTATAGTGCACCACCTGATCATATAAAACCAACTTATAGAAGAACTACCCAGCATCTTGTAGTTGTTATTTATTGAGAAATTGCTTATATCAAAATGTTAATCACATCATTTTTAATGTTAATTTTATTCTCTAAAATCACCTAATGCGCAGAAAGTGAACAAACGTGACAGAACAAGTACACTAAGGTAGGGAAATTTTTACGACAAATATCTATTTATTTTGGATTTTGTTTTAGAATGTTTTTGACAGATAACCACTGTTATATGCAGTATTAGAAAATCTTCGGTTCCGCTAAACTGAACAGTGGTTTAGTTTTGGACTAAAAATGCAACATGTCCTGCAAGAAATACTTTTCGCCTTAAAAAGAATAACAAGATAGTTTTACCCGTTGTTAAAGAGAAAGAAATTTCTGTAGACATTGTCAGCATCATTATACAACATTTCCACGCAGCGACCTTTATCTGACATGGAATATTCTTCTATTACATGAACATAGTCTTTTCCACCTTCGTACGAGTACCACTGTCCCTGCATCAGATGAGGAATTTGGCAAGGATACCCCAGCGCATCTAAAATAGTGATAGTTACAAATTTCCAAAAACAAAATCGAGAAAAACTGCTAGAGCACAAATGACTGACTGAGTAAAAATTTAAATTACTTCGTAAATAGGTTACTGATAACTATTTTGCGAGCTGCTGATGGGCGCTAGTTTTGGTGTCTCTGACGTCATGTGTTAGATTCGCAGTCATTGGGAAGAATTATTTAAATTATTAAAACGTTTCTTTTCAACTTATCGGAGCTCTCCAAAGAAGCATGTTCTTGGCTGATATACTTTGCAACTTTTTAACATATTTTAAAATCTCTAATTTCACTCTTCAAATTGTTTGCTGCCAACAGGTGAAGCGAACATAAAATTAAAATTGCACATAATTATGGCGTAATGATTTTTTTCGTCCTGCCCCAAGGAAAACCTGTAACTCTTGAGGTAAGGGGTTATAAAGAGAATACAGATAATTAAAACACAGAATTCTTACGACTAACAAGTTAGTGATGTGACAGGACGGATATGTTAATGCGATGAAATTATATTTAATATGGCGGAAATAATTCCACAGTTTAGAGGGCCGAGTGAAGCAACTAGATTTAAGATTTGAAGTCGGCTTTCCAACATTCAGAGAAATATTAAAAATCTGTTTGACTGGATTAAATGAACATTTCTTAGCATTGGCCTACATGTATCACATGTTTTTTTTTCACATAAACCCATCGATCGTCAAAATAGACATTGGCTGTAATATATGAATGCAGCTTTGTTCCTAGACCTGACAGGCCAATACTTCTAGTTTTAGCTAAGGCGGAATAATAGAAACTATAGGAATAACCAAACATAAAACGCATTCCTTCTGTTTCAACCGGCCAATAAACACTAATCGTGCGTCTACCGCCAAAGCGAACTCTGCTATTAAAATTCCTACCGCATTATCCGTGTTTTGAATGTTACATGGCGCTTATAATAACTTGAATGGTAATTTACTGATTTTGTTGAAACGGCTGTAAAAACAGGTAGAAATGTGCTACAGGCATTACCCGCTTGTCTGATTATGTCGTATTAAAAGTTTTTCCATTATATCAATCTTTGTGCGTCACATACAGCAAACGAATTAATTTTTCGGCTGTGTAAAATATAAATAAGTGTTTATCACATTGAGTGCACGTAAAGGCCAGCCACATAATATAATATAAGGTTAAATTTCTGTACTACAAGTACTGCTGAAATAGGTACAGGTACGTCTGAACCACTGGAGAATCAAAGCATATCACCTACAATTAAAAAAAAAACCAGTTAAGATGTTCTTTGATTATAAAGTTTTACGCAAAAGAAAAACCGCGTACATAAATGTCCACCACTTATGGGTAGAGTTCGACACCATTATTCCTGCCCTTGTTGGTCCCATTTAGTAACATACACAAAATGGCGAGGAGCTGACACATGAAGGTTGTAACCCATTGTGACCTGTTCGTTATAGAGTTGTACAGTACTTATTTACTTGCTTGCTTACTTACTTACTTACTTACTTACTTACTGACTGACTGACTGACTGACTGACTGACTGACTGACTGACTTACTTACTTACTGTCTTACTTACTTTCTACCCACATACATACCTACCCATCCACTTACCTACCTACCTACGTACCTACCTACCTACGAACTACTTACCTATCTACCCACTACTGCCCCTACCTACTTACCTGCCTACCAACCTACCTACCTGCCTGCGTGCCTGCCTGCCTGCCTGCCTTCCAGTCTGCCTACCTACCTACCTACCTACCTACCTACCTACCTACCTACCTACCTACCTACCTACCTACCTACCTGTATGTACGCAGTAGTCTTAAGGTACACAGTGTTGCATTCTTTTTCCATATGTCCATTTTATTTATTATATATTTACATTATTAAGATTGAATCTGTAATGAAAACTGAAAACATAGGATGTGACTATACACTTTTTATCCTGGGACTGTTGCAAGACATAGTTTCAAACTATGAAGAGCTAATAGGTTGGGCAAAGTGGCCTTTAATTTCACGGCGCTTCAGCAAGGCACTGTCAAGGACTTAAGACAAGGCCACGTGAGCAGGTCAATAATAATAATATATCCTTCAGACTTGGACAATTTAGGACCCATAGCCATGGTAATAAATCACTGGTGATTATTCAAGTATGCTGTCTGCGTCTGGCGTGTAAGTGTAGCCCCTGATTTCTGTCTTTTGAAACATTATGTTTGCTGAAAAAACCGATTCCTTAGAATTTGACAAAAATGGAAAGATCTAAGGGGCTGCCGGATCTGTCCTAGTTTTTCTCCGATACCTGAAATCTCAACATTGGTAAATAACATAAGATAAATTATTGCTTGTGTACTATTTGCTGTAACTATTTGCATTTTCATCCCTATAAGAGACACAACCCAAGAGCGCCATATTTACTAATGCACATTTATATAATTATTTAACTAAAAGAGCAAAAGAGCATGAATTTTAATTGCTTATTTCAGAATAAACACCGTCAAGATTTTTGCAACATTGTTTAATTCGTTACGGTTTTCTTTGTGTGCATCACCACTTGACTCTTTCTAAGTACTTCCGGATCCCGGTCCTCTGATATGATCTTTTCTTGAAAACTTTTCCAAATTTTAAAAAATTTTCTTTTTTAGTGCGGCACATTCAAACAGATCTCATCTTCAATTTTTGCACAAACTCGTTATCGTCAGAACAGAAAATCTACCAGGTAATATTATTCAATTTTGAGTTATTCAAATTGATTGCCATCTAGAAAAACTGCAATCGCCTGACTTTGAGTAACTCTTGAAGCCACTTATCTCACCACATAAAGCTGTTACAGCAAGTTCTGCAAATTGTGTGACTCCGATAGCCAAGCTGATTAACAAACAAGTCGTTCCCTGAATTACGTCTTGGGATGTTGAATTTGACCTACCAACTTCTTATAGAAGCGCACACACACATATTTATCATATAATACCTATCTAACTATTTATTTATCTATCTAAATACTCTATGCACACACACACACGCGCACGCACCCACCCACGCACGCACGCACACACATACACGCACGCACGCACGCACGCACGCACACACACACATAATGTATGTGGCGTGTGTCTGTGTAGAATATATGTGATGGCGATGGCAACGATGATGAATAAATGACGAAAACGACACGAAACAAACATTTTTCTAAATTTGTTGCTAATTACCGTTATTAAAATCAAAGAAAACCTAAAATGTTTTATGTATATATAAATATCTGTATGTACTATACCTATACAATCATATTATACAATACCATAAGAACGAAAAAAAACGTAGTGTAGAAGCAAAACTGTACACCATTGAATATTGTCGTAAGAGTAAGAATTGCTTTTGTAAAACTAAAAAGGTAGCAGACTATAGATCCTAAGTTCCTAGCTGGTGTTTTTTTGTCTTTGTATAATAGAGTTTATCCGGCATTAAAGCTCAACTTTGCTTTCGCTACACATGTAGTGTAAAATGCCCAGGTAAAGTCTTTCACAAGAAAAAGAATTGGGCCGCGTAAAATTTCAAAGTGCCTAGCAAAAACTAAGATGCAGAAAACTCACTTCACACCTGTGCCTATTAGAGTGCGCATAGAAATTCCTTATAATCAATTAACATCTTAATTATGGACTGGAAATACAGATTAACGATTGTTTGTTAATCTGTATTTCCAGTCCATAATTGATGTTAATTGATTATAAGGAATTTCTATGCGCACCCACCCACGCACGCACGCACACACATACACGCACGCACGCACGCACGCACACACATAATGTATGTGGCGTGTGTCTGTGTAGAATATATGTGATGGCGATGGCAACGATGATGAATAAATGACGAAAACGACACGAAACAAACATTTTTCTAAATTTGTTGCTAATTACCGTTATTAAAATCAAAGAAAACCTAAAATGTTTTATGTATATATAAATATCTGTATGTACTATACCTATACAATCATATTATACAATACCATAAGAACGAAAAAAAACGTAGTGTAGAAGCAAAACTGTACACCATTGAATATTGTCGTAAGAGTAAGAATTGCTTTTGTAAAACTAAAAAGGTAGCAGACTATAGATCCTAAGTTCCTAGCTGGTGTTTTTTTGTCTTTGTATAATAGAGTTTATCCGGCATTAAAGCTCAACTTTGCTTTCGCTACACATGTAGTGTAAAATGCCCAGGTAAAGTCTTTCACAAGAAAAAGAATTGGGCCGCGTAAAATTTCAAAGTGCCTAGCAAAAACTAAGATGCAGAAAACTCACTTCACACCTGTGCCTATTAGAGTGCGCATAGAAATTCCTTATAATCAATTAACATCTTAATTATGGACTGGAAATACAGATTAACGATTGTTTGTTATAATTGTGCGTGACATGCTATGAATTTACTGTAACGGCCTGTTTTCTCTTGTACTTGGTATCAGTTATTTATACAGTGTTTGGATAAATCCAGTCAAAATAAAAATATGAATACAGGATCTTACGTTTTATTAATGCATACAATTTATTCTTGCGTTCATCCATTCATTTGTTCCTTGTTCAATCATCGTTTTGCATGTTTGTTTCTTCTTATTTGTTTTTCGTTATTTAGTTGAAATGAATGAAGGAAATTTGGTACAAGAAAGCTTGGTTTAGGTAAGTTTGGTACAGGTAATTTTGGTACGAGGAAATTTTGCCGCCAAGAAAATGTGGTGCTGGGAATTTTTGGTATGCGGCAATTCTGGTACAAATAAATTTGGTACTATAATCTTAAGGTACAAGGAATTTTCGGTACTAGGAAAATGTAGTATGTGGAATGTTTGGTTCGAGGAAAATATGGTACCAGGATTGTTTAGTACAAAGAAATATTGCTACAAGGAAGTTTTGGTACTAGGAAAGTTTGGTACTGAAAAATTTGGTACTAAACAAAAACGAGAGCATTTCTATATCTCAGTGTAAAATAATTATTTCAACTAGAAAATGAAGAAGTTTGTGCAGTAGGGAGGAAATATGGTACTAGGAAAGTCTGGTTTATTAAAAAGTTCATAAAACATTATACTGTAATTAATAGTGTGTTGTCCGTGATTATCTCATCCATATAGGTACATTTAAGAATTCATCGTCGTATCATCATCATCCATGTAGGTACATTGTATCATCAGCAAAAAATGAAATGCCTCCAGCTCACCATGCAAATTTTCCAAAAAGCTCGGTCAATTTGTTTTTTCCGGAAAAATGATCACTTTCTCTGTTTTTTTACAAAAATCATCAAACTGAGATAAGAACGTGGCACTGACGGCTAATGATATCACTGGACAGAAACGTCCTGCGTACGCATAGTTTGGTTTCCCGTGAGGCCCACAGTATGGAGTGAGAACTGTACTTCTTGATGATGATGACAACAAAAGCAGCAAACAAGAACTAACGTACAACAAGAATAACAACAACATCAGTGACAGCAACAATAGCAACAACAGCAGCAGCAACAAAAACAACGACATCAACAGTTACGAAACAACAATAACAACAGCAACAAAACGACAAAAGTAACATGATGTGACATGATGCAGCAATAATGATGATAATGGTGGTGGTGGTGGTGATACTAATCACAACAAAAGAGCGAGGAAGAAACAGACAAACAACAGCAACAATGACCTATAACAAACAACGGACAAAGAGGAAGCAAACAAAAACAAATAAAAAATGAAACAATATGAGTGTCTATAACTTGTTCGGGTCGGTTATATAAAATATATTTTCATAATACCAAATTTGTCTTTTCGTGGTACCAAGCTTTCCTAGTACCAAACTTGTTCCGCGTCATTTTTACCCATATTTACTTGTACCAAAAATGCCTAACAAAACTTCGTTAGTACCATATATACCAGTACCATGTTTTCTCTGTACCAAATTTTCTCAGTACCAAAGTTACTTGTACCAAACTTACTTGTATCAAACTTATTAGTACCAAACTTACCGCGCACCGGGTTGAAACAGCCTACCGTAGTAGATCTACAGCAGACTTACATACTTTTGTTACACATAATTCCCTTTAACTTCATTCATTTGTTGCCATTTAACGCGACAGTTGTGTTCAAATCTGTGACATTCTGCTCCAGGCACTGAAACTGGAACTAAAGATAGTAGTACCTAGGTTTATTCATTATTTTGTTATTTACGAGTAGACATAATGGATTTTTTGCACAAATCATTGAGCACAGTTTGAAGCAGGAGACGTTAACGATACACTTCTGATTTAAACATCAAAACGATTTTGATTATGGGTACATATTCTATTCAGGGCGTATGTTAATACAAATATACCGTTCCAAAATCAGCGACATAGGCCTATAAATGTCTTGCAATGTGGTGTTTTCAGCTGTTTATGACGTTAATCATTTAACAAGCAACATTTTGAAAAAAAGAAGAGATTCCCAAATAAAACTAAACTTGGTAGGCTTCACAAGGATCTATTCTGACAGAATCTACTGTCCGATCGGTATGATACATCCGACAACGGTAAATAACGTGCATTTTATGACTGATTTTTACTTCATCAAAAGCTGTCGAATTCATCGCACGTATCGTAACATCGGTCGCACGCAACATTACCGCGTATGTGTATAAAATTTATGCCCATTATCTTTGATATACAATTGCTATTATTTTATTTCTTAAAATTAATTGTTATTATTGTCTTACGTTTCTTAAAAAGCAAATTTCTTTTCTACGTGTAAGTAAAAGCGCTGCAAATTTGAAACTTGTTTGATTAACTATCTACTTCGAGTTCAAAGTAGCCGTACAATCAAAATGTGTAGCTTGACTCTTTTTGGAGAAGAGCAGACTATACAAAGTTAAAAAGTTCACTTGCGCTGACGTTGCAGTACTGAGAGTAGTCTGCAGACAAAACTGTTTAGCAACTTTAGAAACACAGTATACAGTAACAGTATACAATTAGGTTTAGATTCTCACTGACCTCACAAAAAAGTCATAAAAATTTTTAATAACTACTTCATAGTAAAAAAGTTTTAGCTGGGTAATCGGTTCGCACGCAAATGTACTATAAAAGTAATCCTTTTGTGGCACCATAAAAATTGTTCTTTTGTTAAAAGTTTATATATTATAATTAAAAGACCAGTTATTTCTCGTAACAGTCGTAGAAATACTAACGTGTTCTTAACGCAAAATGAAGATAGCTAGAGTTAAGTAATTTGAGCCTTAATTGTTACGATTTGTACATAGCGAACGTAAGTACGATAGAGATAATTATTTATTAATTAGTTCAAAATTACTTGACTGATGTACAATAGAACTATTAGAACAATTAATTGACATTAAATATTAGGAAATACAACTTTTATTTAGACTTCAATTTAGTCTAGACTAAAATTGACTATTACGACCGCAGACGTAGTAGTGACGAAATGTACTGAGATGAAATTAATTTACACTGTAAGGAAATATTTTTCAGTTCATTAATGATATTTCTTAAACGTAGTTCCTATCAGAGTAGAGTTTTGTTTTGTTATGAACAGGAAGCTCATTAAAACGTTTCAGAATTTCAATACTTTAAAGCGTGTTTGATGAATTTAGGAATGCTCTAATCTCAGTTCCAACCTGTTTCAAGTAGGGCATGTATCCACTATGCAGCTCAAAATTTTGTGCTTACGCAATTTCAAGATGGTAAGCTGGAATTGTTCTCCAGACGCATTTGTAATAGTATTGCAGAAATAACAAATTATAAACATGGTTTGGCTTCAAAATTGCTGACGATTTTGTAAATTGGCTCCGCATGGGCATTAAATTTTGAGTACGGCAATACGCATACAACTTTTTAAGAGCCTTTTCTATCTTATTCCATTTCAGGCGGCAAACTAGTAGCTTATACCTTAGTTTATATAACACATTATAAGAGACTGATGAATTCTTCATTTAGCAGACAATGGCAATACGTTTTTCAATCTGTCGAAAATTCCAAGGTATGTTATAGGATATAACTGCTTCAATAAATCAAGAAGATTCTCCAAAATAGAATCTTAACCACATTCCGGAATTTGATCTTAAGGTATAAGCATACTGATTCATAATGACGACTTATACAGTGAGGGAATTAAAATTTTGTATATCGAAAGAACAATGTAATGTAAAATTTCACAAATAGTTCGCACTAAACTATTTAGATAAATGTGACAAAGTGGATTGTAACTTGAATAACGCCTTACCTATCAATGTTGCCAATAGCATCAAATAAAAAATTGTTAAAACTAGAGAAAAACACTTCATTGTAAACATGCAATTTTGATGACACAGACCACACGGTAGCGCACGCATTCTGTGCCTACACGCTTCTTCTTAAAGTATATACCGTGTACAAAATTACACAACCGAATAACAAAGATACCACGACTGCAACATTTAGCTTCGGGCATTTGTCTGTGTCTTAGTTCACTGCTAGTTGCTTGTAAATATGTGAATTAGATTTTTGAAATGTGTGCGCTTCGTATTCCAGAAATTGGCCATACACATTTACATGGAAAACAAAGGCTATGCTTTTCGTGGTTTTCGGGTCATTGAAACGCTTTACAATGAAACGCTAATTGTTATAAAACATCAAGACTACAATAAGACCATAATATTAATCATAGATGGCACAGGGGAACGAACAAATGCGCGAGACTTCATCATAAGGCAGCTTAGGATGCATATAAAGGCCATTTAGTCTAAACAGTTGCTAAATTATGTATCTAAACATTTCAATTATTTTAAGTAAGATTCTTCATATTTCATTTTATTGTTAAATTGTAAATCTTGAAAACTCGGTTAATTTTAATTTATGTCCTTTCACTAAAAAGTTATAAATGAACCGACAGTTATTCAAGTTTTTCAAATCAAACTTGACCTAAGATAGGACTTTGGTTAGATTTCAAGCAAGAACTTTTAGATTGCAAGTCCAATCGTATAATCCCGAGACCACGGAGCTGTGTTTTATAGTCTATCTGTGACCGTAATCGAAAGGTCTGGTTCAAATCCAGGATCTGTTAAAATTTTCATATTTAGTACTACTACTACTACTACTATTTTGCCTTTATAGAAACATAATAATTCAAAAACTTCTTTTAGTTCAGGTTTCAAAAATTCAATAATTGTGAGTTCATCCTATTAACAAGTGCTTTTGAAGGTGGTAACGGAAACTCGCATGAGCAAATATTTGTGTAACTTTAGCTATACCTATTCATTAATTTGCAAACAATGGTCGAAGCCACCTTGGCAGCCTCGTTATAGGCACACAGCAGCACAAAAATTTTAATTTAATAATTGGGCGGTAGGCCATAAATTTTTAATGTATGAAAGTATTATATATTTCAGTGTTAATTAAAAGGGGCTGTTTTAACAAACAACATCGATTGCTGCCGATCGGTCTTTGTAAAAGTACTTTTCAAAAGAGTGGCACTAAACGCGTTTTTTCACTTTATAATATCTCCAAGCATCTTCCTCTCATTAGATGTACATGCAAAGAAAATTAGCAATTGCAAAAAAATAAATCATTATATAAGCGATAAATAGTTTGTTACAAGAATAAATAAAAATTCAACTTCTGTAAAACCCCTGATGCAATATTCGTTAGAGCTGTTACGAACGTTTTTACGTCACGTCCAGCAAACTCACAAGCGGCAGTATGACCTATTACGTCATTAGAATAACTTCATTTTTCGCAAAAAAGGTTTTTTAAGTAATGTAGTTACGAGTAGAATGCGTGTTTAATATTGGTGCGAACGAAACATAGTTATTTTATTGCAGTGGTTCTCAATTGATTTTGAATTTGATAATGAGCACTGACGTGATGGAGCTGACAAAAAATTAGGTATTGCAGTGGTTCTCAATTGATTTTGAATTTGATTTTGATGAGCACTGACGTGATGGAGCTGACAAAAAATTAGGTACGTAACTTCTTATAAGGTTGAAGACATACAAAATTTAAACAAACAATTCACTTATGCACACGCGAAGTTCACAAATGGATTTCTCCAACCTGTCGTAACGCACATAAAATCACTTTCCTTGGCTTACTTCAATTCAAATACCTATATCCAAATCCACACATTCACTTCCTAAAGCAAAGGCCCTGTCGCACATCTGAAGCATTTCTAGATCTAGCATGTGTGTTGCGGGCCCAGTAAGTTCCTATTTTATATAGGTAAATGTACATTGATTACAGCAAATCTACTGATAAATGTTTTTTAAATGGGGCAGGGGATGTACTTGCTAAATTACAAGTGAACGTATCTAGCGATGTTCGTGGCTCAGTGGATAAGCATGTGCTTTCAAGCGAGTAGCGTGTATGAGACCGCCTGGGTTCGATACCTGCTTGCTCCGGGTGGTGTTATTCGTAAACGTTGACTTCTTAGCCTGGGAAGATGTAGAGGGAAGATGTATATACAGGGTCGTTCAAAAAACATTCGTAGACGTGAGACTGGTATTTCTAAAAGAGACTCGCCGTGAAAAAAACGAACTAGCGTCGCTTGGTGGGGCTTTTGGAGGGAATTTTGCGGAAAGAGGAGAAGCCTTTTGGACCTTCTCCTTCTCTTTGGAAAAAACATTTTCTTTTGGAAACAGAAAAACTGGCTTCACAATGACACGGGTCTCAATGACACAATCACAATTACCTGCCAGGATGAAGGCTATGAGTTGGTTTGTGGAATGTTTTTTATGGACAATCCTATACATCCGGATCATGACTGAGTCAATTCAAAGCCATAAACATCTATCAAGGTCTTGCCTTGAAAGATAGGCTTACTGTGTGTCAAAGTGTATAAGAAATACAAATATGGATCATTGAGTAATCCCTTATTGTTCATCCCATTCCCAATCATCAATCCCGCACTGTAATATTACACCCGATGTCATGCAAGCACCCGAAGGGTTCAGTTTACATGACATTGGTATCCAAAAATAATAGCTATATGAGATGCCAATAAAACCAGTCCCGGGCTCAAGACAGGTAAAAACGCGTGTTCAGGCATTATGCTGCTATAATAGCTAACGTGTTTTAAGGCATGTAAGAAAAGCATAACTTCATTGTGACGAAAACTAACGCGTGACTATAAAACATTTATAACCAGGATAAAATAGGAATGTTTTGCTACAAACTAACATCGCGTGTCTACAAACGTGAGCAAATTTGTTAATCCACCTGCTCACTGTAGTTAAGCATAATCTGCAAACTCATAATTAAAGGGGCCGTTAACTTGAAAAAAAAAACAAATTCGACCTATTACGTATCACATTGATGTTAACTTAATATGCATATTCTCCAATGTTCAACCTTTAATCTTGAGTTTTGTGACAAGTCACTAGAAGTTCTACACTTTCCATATTCTCCCAGAGCTTTCAAACCATAATTAAGACACAATACTACAGGGTGCAAAGAAGTCACTGCACATAATGTATTCTATATTTTTAACAGACAAAGCAACAAAGCAAAATGTCTGAAAATTGGTATAAATTGACAACTGAGTCGAGATAATTTTGGGTAATTCTTTTCATTTTTGACTGGAACTTCGTTTCTATTACAATGACAAAACGCTAAAAATGAGGTGCAAAATCACCCTAACATGAGATTCTTCGTCCACAAACTGAAGTTAGCGGAAATTCAAAGCACCTTATGCACCACATTTTTCACATGTATTTTTTCAGAGTACAGCCCTTCCTCACCACAGCGCAGGACTCCTGACTTGCCCTTGGTTGGTCTCTAAAGCTCTTGAGATCACTGAAGGTAACGAGAATAGCAAAGCCTACTAGTGCAGCAGTTCTTTTCGTATTTTCCTCTAATTCGACTAAAAGAATTGCTCAAGGTTTTAGTTCATCTTTACCAATTTTCAAACATTTTGCTTTGTTCGTTAAAAATAAATTATAGAAAGTGTATAGTGACTTTTAGGACGCTCTGTATATTATTTTGTATTATGACCTTCAAATATTCGACAAGCTTGCTATTATGTAAATACGTACGCGTTACAGAGCAGAATAAATCAAATCTTGAGCACTCAAATGCCTGTTGAGAAATGATCCGCAAAAAATGAAATTTGCGATTAAAATAGTTGAATCGCGTCATTTAAGTCGTCATTAGTAAATTAATGTTACTTAATTTAAGTAGTAATTTCCCAAATTTGAATGCAGATTATCAAGCTCTTGTTTGGAAAATAGTTTGCACCAACTTTCACCCTATTTATTTTTAATAGACAGCAAAGTAGCCAATCTGGAATATTCTTCATACAGTCTTAGAAACATGTTAGTCGCCGATTATTTAGTGAGATGATTCCGCCATCTAGTGGCTGTTAAAGAAAAGAACTGAGTGCTTAATTCCTAAAAATGGAAACGAATACAGCGGACAGCAATATATTGCCTTGTTATAAGACATTAATGAAGGTCACAATTATTATGACTAATTGTGTTCTTAATGAATAAATATGGTCATGTAATTCACACTTGTTTTAACATAATTTGGGCTACTCTGGACATTCATGTGCTAACAATTTTTGCAACTGTAAAATGAACTGTTTCCACTTACGCACAAAATCACAGCTGACAAAGTTTCAAAAAACGGAAATTTTTTGTGCTCAGATTAATTTCTATTTCTGTCCCTAACTCTAGTAAATATTCTGGCTGTCATTCCATTGTACATGCAGAAGCTAATATTTAAGAAATTGATAACATACAAGATATATAACCGAATTATAAAAGACTGTCCAGCAATTTTAGAATAATTACAGTATGTTAGCACATATATATAACATTATGTTTTTAACCATACTCAACTTTCATCTTCCCTATAAACGACTAGAAAACAGGGTTTCATCAAAAACTTTATTATATACATCATGAATGTGATTTTTCTACAGTATGTACACAACACTACCAAGTATAAGAAAATGTATGTACAGTGACTCTGCAACATGTACATACGAATCACTAAAGCATTCAATCTGAACTTCTGGCCTTTTAGCTCACAGTTCCCAAATTTAGATACTTTACAACAACACAAGATGACATAACCAACATCAGTTATTTCCATAAGCTTGCCGTTGCTTAATGAGCTGACCCCAGCCGCCTCGGCCGCTATCGTAATCCTTTCTATACTCATCCCGAACCTAAAAATAATTTTAGTTACGTCAAATTATGTAAAAAATTAAAATTTAGAAAAACATGTAGAAGTACCAGTGTGAATATACAAAGAAATTCATAATGATAAGAGCTCAAGATATAAATCTTGTAATAATACCAGAAAAATCAAAAGCTTCACTGGTAATCTTTCATGCTTTTGCGACCACAAGAGAGAAAGTGTGCAAAACAAGGAGAAGTCAGTTTGGCCCAGCGATAATCAGCATTTTACTCTTTGGGCGTGCAGTCTGATAAGGACATAAAAATGTTGCATGATATTCTAGACAATCACCATATTTTAACATTCATTTAAAATGGGGCTTTAGCATGAATTCTGCATTCAACATTGCAACTTGCAATAGCCCAAGTGACTACCTCTAAAGAAATTTGTTACAAAGTCAGGCCAGAAATCTTGCGTATGCTTTCAAGTAGCACATCTAGCTAATTAATTGCAAAATTTATTTAGCATCATAATACAATTCGACAATGAAATTAGATTTCACATTTAATTTAAATGGTCTTTACATTTAAATGAAGTGCATCGGAGCAAATAAGTTCAAGCGACAAAGATGGTAACTTGTGCATTGTTTACTAATTTCTGGGTTACTTGCTTGTGTGTAACAATTCTATGGAGCCATTCACTTGACTGTGATGTTGTTTTTGTTCATGTAATAAAAAAATTTGCCAATTACTTACTGTGACGTGAACAATGCATACTAAATTTTCACAAGTTTGGACCATGACAACTGTAAACGAGTATCTATAATTAATGAACAACTTAGTTTTTACCATCGTTTCAGCCAAGGTTATGTATCGCCGCCTTTATCATCATGCGATGAAACATGCCCACTAGGCAATCGTTTTTCAAAAAAAGGGAATAAGGGGGCAGCGAGAGAGAGAGAGAGAGAGAGAGAGAGAGAGAAAGAGAGAGAGAGAGAGAGAGAGAGAGAGAGAGAGAGAGAGAGAGAGAGAGAGAGAAGAGAGTGAGAAAATGAAAGGATGAAAGGAACAGAGAAAAGCTTAAGCTTGACTGAAATGATCCTGTGGGTGTAGCGGCAGCGATGCAAAAGTCAACGCAATCGAAGCTCGCCTGATTTTGCTAACCATTTTAAAGGGTAGAGTTTGTTCAGTTTGTAGAGCAGCTAGAAAGTTAAAATTTGCTTGCTACTTTGTCACGCTAACACCTTCCATGACAAGCAATAAATAGTGCTCTAAACAGTGTATGTTTAACAGAAAAAAATAAGCGAGTAACCCATTGCTTTGTATTCCAGACTAGCTTTTAAAATTCAAAATTATTGTTGCACATCCAGCAAGTTAAAGTTCATTCAGCCAGGTCTTAAGTCTGTTTGTAACGTCTCCGAGAGACTGTGAGAACATTTGCCATTTGGGCTGCTTAGAAACCAACTGGAAAAATGTAAAACGTAAAAAAAATGCTGGGAGAACTTTAATTCAATAACCAAATTAGTCATTTTTCAAGATATGATGTTGGCCCACGTAAATACGAGGTAATGTGGCAAAGTGGTATTGCCATAAAATTTCACTTTATATTAGCGAAGATTTTTTATTCCTGTTATGTCTAAGCAATTGTCTACCTTGTATATACCTTGGGAAATTCCTGACTTAACATGCTTAACTGAAAGTCTTAAATAAGTAGTTAAGTAAATAAAAAATGTAACATTTTTAAATAAGTTTTACAATTTTTAAAAAGTTACAACTTGTCTAAAAGAAAAATATCAAAATATTATAGAACACAACCTGTCCTCCAGATCTGCCTCTACCATACTGACGACCTTCCCTAAATCCAGCATCCCAATCAGTCCTTACTATTCGATCATCCAGTCTTGTGCCGTTGACGTATCTCATTGCATCTTCCGCATCTGATCTTGTGTAATATCTGAATATTTCTGTTAAGTCATTCCTTGTCAATATTGGCAAGACTTGCAAGTTTAAATTCAAAAAATATTGTTCAAAAAATATATGCTTTATGTTACTGCATCACATGTGTAAATTTGAAAAAAAACACAACAGCCTTGGCCCCAGAATGCACAAAATGTAAAGGGACTTACAATAGGTAAACATTTTAAAAACATTTATGTGCTGTCGTGAATTTCGCACGTTCTAAGCCTACCATCATTCTTTCCTGCAGCTACTTAATGATCGCACGTTTTGTACATTCCATCGCAGCATGTTCCATTGTACTACATGTATGCAGCAGCACTAATGTTTAGTTTGAAACTGTATCAACAGAATGCTATCTAATATAACTAATATTTGCCAGTTATATCCAGTTATACTGGATTTAGGGTTTATAGCTCTTACCCCACAAGGCTCCTGCCCGACTTTTTGGGTCTTGCCAATAATATTGCAGAGAGAAAAACAAAAACATACATAAAAAATTATATTTAGAAAAATGGGATCTTACGATGTGTTGAAAAAAGCAGTTCTTATTTTACTTTTGAGTGCTTGGCCACTTTAAGTTAGTCATGGAAGAAAGCTATGCCCTTAGTGAATTCTATCACATTGCTGCTAATGGATTGCACCTATGCCAGCTGCTGGGCCAATGTGAAACACTCCCATCTCCAGGAACAAGACCAATTGGTTGGCAGAGAGCGGAAAGCAGTTAAGAGTTGAACGTGTCTGATCATAATGAACAATTGAGCCACGTAGATGAGGAGACGAAAACGGCGTCACTTGAAGGTTACTGGTGTTGTATTATGCACCCTCCAGTAATTCTTTGTTCGTAACAAAGAGAAACCAAAAGGAAGCGAAGTGAGGCGGACGACTTTCATGGAAGGAATCTAGGTGAGGTTGTCAGAGCGAAGGATAAATGTCTTTCTGCCACAAAGCAGAACCAACATTACACAGATGTCAACTCAAATAGATAGAATTTAGTTATCAGGCAGAAATTGTTGCTAGGGCAAAGCAATAAAAGTAAAAAACCAGAGGAGCAATCCATAAAATTGTTTGGCATGCTGGCATCTGCATGATGAGTATAATAATCTAGACATCAAAAACAATAAATCTTTGAAATGTCAGCAACCTTAATAGTTAGAAGTTTGGGCTGTTTTGAGCATTAACACCCTATTTCAAATTCTGTCATCAGGCTAAATTGTATTGCTATAATGGCAGAATCTTACAAAGGATGATTTGTACAGACAAATACACAGACGGAATTTACGGCTCTATCATTTAATATATATTGATCAAATGAATGCTTACCAGTTTTGAATAGAAGAATTTAACTTGAAATTTCGTCAAATCTGATGCATGCTACTAGATGCTATTTAAGTGCAAATGATTTTTAACGAAGGATACTCGACAAAAACAAATCCACATGGAGTTTTCTTAATTTTGTCTAAACCCATGATAACTCTTTTAATATCACCACATTTCATAAATAATTCATAAATTTGCTCTTCGGTCGTGTAAAAAGACAAATTTCCAACATAGAGAGTTGCAGTTGTTCTTAATAATGATTCCTGTTCAGCCCGGCTACCCTAAAACAGTTTCACAAATCACTGTTATATTTTTAGTGCAATGCAAACGATAGAAATAGTTTGTCATTAAGTCAATACAGTGTGTCACAAGAAAGATACTAGGACTAGTAACGCTTAACATATCACATACCTTACACATCATATTCATAGACAACTTTATTGGGACAAGTGCTGTTAAATTTTATGACATTTATTGAATCATAAGGTTCTTCACACGGGTACTTTCACACCAGAACCTTTATTTTTAACTATATTGTCACTTTTTTTATTTTGATTTTTGCATGTAACTGGGTGATGGAACCAAATTCTGAGAAATAACTGGAAGTGCATCAGCCAAGAAATTCAATGTGAGAATCATTGCCAATGTGCCGAGTCTCAGCCAGTTAAAAATAAATACAGATATTTAATAGACTTTCAAAATATCAGAAATTTTTTAATTCTATCAGTTACAATGTAGTACGTTCTGCTATTTTTTGAAATTAATTATTTTAGAAAAATTAATTTCATAATAATGATGGATAGTCCTTGACAATTCACAAATGTATTTTTTACAAAAATATAATCATTATTATTAGCTCCATAAATATCATCATAATATTAAGCTAAGTATCTAATGCTTTAAACAGAGAAACTATGTAAAACTCGCTAACCCATTTATTTAGTAGAAAACAATTATTTGTCCAAGAGGGAGTAAAAGGAATCACCTGTCTGCGAAGCAAGACAAAATAAAAAACAATATACCTTAAGCAAATGTTGCAATTGCCTAAAAAGTGTGCTATTTCACTTCAAAGAAGATTAATATTGGCAAATATTAATTCTTCTAGCTCAGAATAAAATTCTTTTATTTTATCAGATGTATAATAAAAAGTAAAATTTTCCAACGTGTATTGACGTTTTTAATTATTATTATTATTACATAAACAAGGGCAAACAGACGGTGCCAGTAGGCTTAGCGACTCAATTCGCGACCTGTCTCTAGTGTCCTACTTGGGCAGCCCATGTAGTGATGTACGCCAATCGTTCTACTTCGGCTAATGGATTACTCGGCGCCCAACATTTAGTATAAAATCAAGCAATTTGCACTACTTTGTGGTTTACAGATCTTGATTTTTTGCTTCTGAAAAAGAAAAGTCCACTTAAATCGTCCAGACGAGCAGGACATGCATCTGTATTCGATGCTCGCGGAACCCTACTGAAAGACACCTAAGGATTTTATACTGTAAATAACTAAAATCGCTAAAGTAAATTTACTTTAAAATGTTGGTCTCTGTAAGAACTCAAATCTGTGCTTGTCATGGCTCGAAAAATAAAGTAACTGCCGGCCGGCCAACTCCCAACAACAGTGCTTAAATTTAAAAAAATAGTAATAATTATTATAATTCTTTTTCCAGCTTTTCTCTTTCTTCACAAGCAAAAGAGGGTATCATTGCTGCTTACCGCTCGACCGCAAGGAATCGCAACACAAATTTGCATTCAAATCGAATATGTTTTATTTTCTTGGTCTACATTACGAAATCTACGTAATTTTCGATTGAAATTTTGATTTTTGCAGTATCAATTAGGGGTGAGCATCGAACATTCGAAACGATTCAAAGAATGTTCTTCGATTGCCGTCCCTCAGTAACAAAACGCCACAAGTACGAAATATACAAAAGACAGTTCAGGCTGGATGTTAACGAAAATGGAACGTTCAAGTTCGAACGTTCAAATTCGCTTCAAACGAATCTTTTAGTTCGAATTCAATTCGAACCTAAAGTTATAGATTCGAATAGTTCCGCACTTCAGCCCATAATTATATTCTTTATCATTAAAGTGTTTGAAACATCATCTAATTAGCACAACTCACTTGCAGTTTCTGGGCACAATTTTTAAACAAATTATTACTGGTTTTTCTGCAGAACGAAATCGAGTAATATATGCATGATTTTTGTAGAGTCGTCTATTACTGGCGGTTCAAAGTCTTGTTCGAAAATCTTCCAAACTCAATTCGAATACGCTTTCTGGTGGAGAATGCTCACCCCTACTGGATGTATACAAGTTTAGTTCTTCAAACACAGAGGTAAACCTATGGCACTCACTACCCGAACGTGTTATCAATAGCACTTATAGGTCGGCGCCTTCAAAACGCATACACGTAATAGAAATCTCCTATACTAGTGCCTAAGCTGGTACACAAGGAACTAGAGCGTTTCCCCAGATAAACTATGCTCAGTAGACAATAAGATAAACTGATTAGATGCAAAAAAGTGGTCATTCGTCTAACATTCATCCACTCACCATCAAGTACAGGATAATCAAAGAGTGTATTGTAAATGGAAACACTCGCTACCAGGTGAGTTTTTTTAAGTTTGAATCCATTGAAATATAAAGTTATAGATTCGAGAAATTGGACATTTCAACTATATACATTACTTATCATTGCACCATCGTGCAATCAGCATATTTAATTACCTGTAATTTCTGTGCACAAATTTTAAACAAAATTGATTGTTAGTTTTTTAGATGCAGAATGAAATTAAATAGTATGTATGATATTTGCAAGACCACTTTTTATTAATGATTCGAAAATCTTTACAGCTGACCAATTCGATATTGAATACAGTTTGATTCGAGTTTAAAAATCACCAATTTGATTTGAATTCACTTCTGGTAGAGCATTCAGTGAACAATTTTTACATTGTCTTTCGTTGTGTCACACAACTGCATTATTATTCAGTCTCGCAGCGTCATTTGAAATAATATATAATTTATATTATAAAATTATTTATTGCCATTGTTATACATACATAACACAACAGGAGCAGTAGTACTAATGATATTTGTAATGTGCAGTAATGACGTCATTTGCCACTAGTTTTCACCTTTTCACCATGTGCAATTATTGAGGAGATCTGGAATATTCTATAGTATAGTAGAACAATCTTCTTGTGCATTTCGACCCAGACAAGCCTCTGGGATTGACTTGTGACACGTCCAATGTTGGAATTGGTGCTGTCCTGTTTCATCACTATCCGGATGGCAGCGAGCGCCCAATTGCCAATGTGTCCAAGACTCTCACGGCTGCAGAAAGGAACTACAGCCAAATACACAAGGAAGCCCTAGCCATCATCTTCGGCTTGCGGAAATTCTACCAGTAACTCTACAGGCATCATTTCATACTGGTGACTGATCATAAGGCACTGACGTCACTCTTCGGATCGAAGAAAGGGACGCCACTTCTTGCAGCTAATCGTCTAGCTTGATGGGCCCTATGGCTGAACCAGTTTGACTACACCATCGAGTACTGGGAAACAGCAGATCACGGCAATGCAGATGCCCTTAGTCGCTTGCCACCTGGAGATGACAACAACTTTGACAGGGAGGAAAATGGTGAAGAGATGGACATGGTATATGCCATCAAAGTTCTTAGTCTTCAAGTCAAGCCTGTGGATGCCTACATCCTCCGACAAGAGTCAGGGAAAGACCCAGTGTTAGCTACAGTCATGCGTTACGTCCGAGAAGGATGGCCGCCCAAGCACGCTGAGATCAACGAAGAAGTTGAAAAGTTCCAGAAGTTCTCGGATTCACTCAGTGTCTGCCACGGATGCTTCATCCATGGATCAAGAGTTGTCCAAGATCCTGGATCTACTGCACATCGGGCACTTCGGCATGGAATGCCTGAAGCAGTTGGCAAGAACTGCTGAATACTGGCCCGGTATCGATGCGGCTATCGAGATGGCTAGCCGACTATGTGACTCGTGTGGAGAACATCAAAACAAGCCATCCAAGCCTGCAGTTCACCCATGGATGCTACCAGAGAAGCCATGGAGCCGCTTACACCTGGATCACGACATTAACTTCATGGGTACGAACTGGCTGGTGATCACGGATGCTTATCCAGAGTATGGACCGGACAACCCCAGATGATCTAAGAGAATACCCAAGCCGAGAGAGAGACTTTGTTGCTGATGCTTTGGAGGTAGCATCAGTTTCGGTGGGGAGGTGTTGTGGAGATCTGGAATATTGCATAGTATTGTAGAACAATCTTCTTTCCTTGTAGAAGGTTAGAGAACTTTCTATACACGATGCGCATAGTAGTTTCTAGATTGTTCATTTGCACTGATATATAAGGCGGAGCCGGCCGCTCGAGTTTATTCTCGTATTCTCAGATTAATTTCAGATTCTTGCTTTCCGTTTCCAGATTATCACTTGACTCTACATATTTTGCATTCCTTCATACTCCGTGCTGTAGAATTCTCGCACAATAAACTACTTTTAATTTGACGACGTGTTTTTTTATTTTCTCTACGAGCCGTCCGAGAGAAACAAAACACAACAGCAATAATAACGTAGTAAAGCAGCTACAATAACATTATTAATTACTAGCTAAAGAATTTCTGAATTCTAGAATTGTAGCATGGCTTTCAGACTCTAGAAGGATCATAAAAAATGGAACTTGGCCTATAGTACATTATCTATTGTGATTTTTGCCTATTGTGACCTTGACAATAATGAGTAATGAGCTTCAGTAACAAGTAATGAACAATTATTGACTGACACAGCTCCATGAATTTGTCTTCTTACACAGTACAGAAATGGCTAATTTAAAGACATCCTTAGTTTCAGTTTTGTCTTTTTGCTAAAATCACTTTTGTTAACCGGGTGCACAATATGGATTATGCTGAGCTGGCTTTTCAACATACCACCATAAATGACTTAGGTAACCGTAAATACAAAGATGCCATCTTACCTAATAAAATTAAAGTCAATGGAATGGAAACAAGTAACCAGGCAATTATATGTGATGCTTTCAATGAACACTTTACCTTTATAGGTAATAAGCTAGTTACTAAAATCCAAATTACTAACACTAGTCATAATGACTTTCTTAAAAACCCAGTACAAAACACGTTTTTCATTGCCCCAATTCATGAACAGGAAATTCTTAATGAGATAAACAACCTTAATAGTAATAAATCTTCAGGACCAGATGAGATACCCATCCAAAATAATTAGTCATGTACTTTCTCCTCTGCTAACTGATGTATTTAATAAATCAGTTGCAGAAGCTGTATTCCCTGATAAGCTAAAAATTGCTAAAATTGTTCCAATATACAAAGCTGAATCACCAAATGAATTAAATAACTGTAGACCTATTTCATTACTTTCCCCAATATCAAAAAATTTTGAAAAATTTGTGTATAATCGTCTTGACCCTTTCTCGACAAAATTTAACATACTAACAGATTTTCGGTTTGGTTCTCGCAAAACATACTCTACTGCTCTAGCTACATCTGAATTAGTTGATAGAATACTGGAAAATGTTGATAATAAATTGTACACGTGTGGAATTTTTCTGGATCTACAAAAAGCATTTGATACTGTCCAACACAATATACTAATCGATAAACTTAACCACTATGGTATAAAAGGCCATGCACTTGAATTCTTTGTTTCGTATCTTACGAATCGCAAGCAGTTTACTGCCATTGGGGATATAAAATCTAAATTAGCTCAGGTCACATGTGGGATTCCTCAGGGCTCTACCTTAGGACCATTACTATTTTTATTGTATATTAATGACCTCCCTGATTGTACTAATTGTTACAGGGACCATGCAACACCTTATTATAATCAACTAAGAATTTTAAAAATAACTGATATCTATAACCTAGAAATGGCTAAATTTGTTTTCAAATTCAAGAATCATAAGCTATCTAAACTATTTAATGGATACTTGAGTAAACCTTCAGCTTTGCATAACTACCAAACGCAGTTTGCATCAAGAACCACCTACAGTGTCAAAAGATGCAACACAAACAAAGCTGAACGTTCATTCAAGTATCAAGGCCCACGAATTTGGAACTCTATTCCTCAGAAGTTCAAAAACAAATCTCTTAATTACCTTGTGTCAAACTACAAAAACATGCTTATTTCTTTTTATACGTAGTCTTGGAACTGTTTACACAACTAAAACTTAAACTAATATTACACTCAATTTGAACTCGCCAACCCGTATATACATATGAATGGTAAAAACTCACTTATTATATGTGCTGAAGATCTTAACCCTAACTTACAGTGATACTAGCCATGAATTTTGCCATAGAGATAGTAAAAACAGAAATAGTAACAATGCCATCTTTACATATATTATTGCACTGCTACTTGTGAAATTGTATTTTATGTTATGTTTATCAATTGCCTGTTAGTCTTAACAACTTTGTTTTTTTTTTGCTAGGTATGCACATTTATGTTTATGTGTATATGTACATGTTTGTGTATGTATATGTGTGTGTATATGTGTGCACATACTATATATATATGTGTGTATGTATATGCGCATAAGTAAGCGCATGTATCCAATTAGGTATATAATATATATGTATGTATGTATATGTACACGTGTATATATATATATATATATGTAGCCATTAGTACTATTCATTATAATGTAATTTTACAGCAGATAGAGGCCTCATGACTATCGAGATGCCTTACTGGAAACGTGCCATATTCAGTACTAACATGTAAATGAAAGTTAAGAGGTAAGGCAATTCTAACTGCGTAAATTTACACATTGCTTAGAATATCAACATTATTATGCCTTTTTGTCCATGATATTTATGTTCAAATTTAAACTTAATCTAAATAGTTTTACACACCTTATTCTGAAATCTTCGTCAAGATAACTGCACATATTACTAATAGCAGCATTACTTACAGGGTGGTTGACTTTGGCAACTTTTAGTTTTTCGCCACTATTTCATCAATCACTTGAACATCATTAACTCAGATAATTTACTCATTTAATAATCTTGTCACTTTGTATCATATTATCATTTCATGCTCTGTGTTTTTCTTGTAAAAAAGGTGATAAATAAAGATACTTACTTACATATTCAGAAAATTCAGCATATTAAACTTAAATTATTCTTATTGTGTTGATAATCATCCTTACTGTCATTTTAAAATGTTACAAAAGTGAGGCAACTTCGAATGATGATGAACAAGTGTAATTTTTTTCTTCAAAAATATCGTTTTAATACAAATTACTAAGGATTGCATATTATTTCTAATCTACAGTTAGTGCTCTTTATCTCTCACAGTAACATAATAAATTATAATGCATGTATTGTTAAATTAAACATTCATTTATTAACCTAACTGCTAATATACATAAAATTATATGTTAGTTACGTCAGTTTTTTTAGAAACTACCAATTTAGGAAACTGAGCTGGTTAAATTAATTTATTGTCTTATCTCATTACTCACTAGTGCTACCTGTGATCACTTACTATTTTAGAATATTAAAAGGATGGCTGACTTGACCTTTCGGTCGGTTTGCTATCCTCTCTCAATTTCACTTATTACTAGTAATAAGGCCAAATTTATCTGTATACTATTCAACTATTACACCCTTGCAGACTGGAAGTGATTACTGTACATTTGTAAATCGGAGAAAAAATAAATTTCAATTCAATATCACAACCAGTTCACAAAAAACATTTTATTCAAAAGACTCAAATAATATTCATAATATGGTCTGTATCAGTAATGAATGTAACACATCACATCAAAGAACTTTCAAAATAATAGCTGTATCAAGTCAAAAACTAGGGAGTACCCCCAGCAGCAATCATTGATACATTTATTATACTCACCAAATTGCAAAAATTTTGACAGGACTTAAAGCAATCTTACCTTATCAGTACAGCTGTGAAACAGCAAACAAATTTAACATGTCAAAGTTCCTGTCGTTTTCTTTAGCACTCTGGATCATAAACTGAAGCTATAATACCTCAGAACTAACATACAAACCTGCTAACTCAACAATCTTTCTAAAGTTTATGTTTCTGTTTCATAATCTATAGCTTGGTGAGGTTTAATGTGAAAAGCAGGACATATCACACATAATCGGACTATCATCAACTTTAAATGCCACTATAGATTCTGCAGTTTATACTTACTTCAGTGAGATGGAAATGTTCTGTTTTTCACAATAAATCCTTTGAAATCAAGACAGCAATCATTAAAAACAGAGTGCAAAAATCTTCTTTTAAAATTTCCGAAAGGCAGTGTTAAGACAGCGTTAAGGTTTTATACTCAGTACTTTACAATAATTACACATTAAATATAAGTTTTGTGGCATTATAAAATTCTGAAATAGAAACACAAAGCATTAGCCAGTAAAACAGCACTGGATCATCAACAAGGCTTTAACCTTAATAAGCATCACCAGTCAACCAGTAAGACAAGGACAATTCTTGATGCACACAACAATGTTACCTATTAATAAAAATCTAAACAAAATTTAAAATAGAGCACCATGATTGCAAAATGTGTTTTTAGGCTTACAATAATGGTGTCAAAACTATTACAATGTTTATAGAACAAATGAGAAACATTTGGTACTCAACTCTGCCACTTGTCACATTCAAACTAAATTCTTCAAAAATATCAGCCGGATTCAGCAAGCCACACACGGCAAACACATAGCACAATCATTGACAATACTAAAATGTAGCTATGGTCTTCTTTTGATAAATATGTCATAATACTGTACATTTATATAAATAGTCAAGTGCACACAAGATTTAGGACAAACAAATGCAAAAAATGTACTTATTTGATGGCAAATGTGACAGCAAATAATATTAATGAAGAAATGATATCATAAAATGCGCCATTACACCAATCACTAATCGGCCCACTAGTAAAACTTAAACTATGATCAAAAAGCCAAAAAAATTTGAGGCTATGTTGATGAGCGTCTGAACCGATAATATGCTGTAATTATTGCACTGCATATGTATCTGTGAGCTTAGGTAGATAGGTTTAACTTAACATAATAAAAAGCTCGCATACGTTGATGAGTAGCACATCAGTTGTGAATTGTTTTAGAATGCTGATTGCAGAAATCTGAATGCTTAAGTTAACTGTGAAATTCTCAAACACAAAACCGATGACAACGTGGTCATTATTACTTATGGAAACATGTTGCAAAAGTGCAAGCTGTAAAACAGTTGCTACACTTTGCAAGTTACTTAGTAAAAATGTGAAGTTAGTACAAGCTGCCAGTATTAAATTTCAAAAATGCAAGCACATGGTTTAAGACCAAGGTGCATAAATTTGTCAATATTTGGTTAATATGATAATTAAGGAATAACTGTAGAACATCTCAAGTTTTGTACCCGCTAATGACACAGCTGCAATTGTAAGTGAATGAAAAACCCTGTAGTGTTTTCAAACACTACAACAAAATGCATTTGTTTGTAATATAAGTTAATGTTTAATAGCTAGTAAATATGAAAATTATAAACTGCCAAAAATTAGCTGCTCCTGCTGATGCATTTACGTGTATCAAATGGTTCTCTGTCGACACTAGATAAGCGGCAAACATAAAATTTCTATTCTCTCAGGCAAATTAAATTATACAAATACTGGAACAAAACATCATTTTAAAAACTAAAACGACCTTCCTTTTTCAATATTTCATTGAGTAAATTAGATGCTCACACCAAACACAAACAGACAGCACACTTGTACACATGCACATATATAATAAGTGATCTCAAACTCTCGATCACACACCAATTCACAATTATACCAAAATCTGTGACTGTTAACTGGAGAACATCTAATAGCAGCAAAGTAAAAAATAAACATATCAAAAAGCGGCATCAAACACAAGGCTGTACAAGTACTATGACTACAGGCCAAGAAAATAATCACAAAATATGTAAAGTTCGATCAGAATGGCAACTAAACTATGCAACTACTACCAAAAAAGCGTAAAACAGTAAAACGTAATAGGAATTCATACTTGAATGAGCTTTATATACAGTTAGTGTAATATCACAATGAACAATGAGATGATACTTCATTAGGCAGTTCTACTGGGAGTAAACCTGTGTCATTTCTTGTAGTATTCTTCAGCTTTTCCACCCCAACGCAGTCGAACACGGGGTCCCGTCCGCCAGCTGACTGTAGGGTCAGTAGCTGCTTGAGCGAAAATCGGGATTACAGAAAGTTCTCGAACAAGCCATGCTACAATGAAGTCAACTTTACCAAATGGAAGAGGTCCATTCTGAAACACACATAACTTATATAAGGTAACTAATTATTACATCTTGTAACAGCTAGTAATTTTGTTCTGGTAACAGAAAATAAATTAAGGCTGCATGCTAATAATAGGTATTAAAGTGAATAAATGATCAAAGACATCGTAACACAAACTATTTTGGCATTGGAGCTCAAACAATATAAAAATATTCTCTGCAAACTCAGTGCAAAAAAACTACAAATTACTCATTAAGTTGGAACTAAAATACTTGATTAAGAAGATTTAATGTCACACATTGCTGGGTTTACATCAGCTTACCCAACATAGACATTTGGGATCTGCTAGGACTAGACTGAAACTCAATCCCTTCGATCAGACAGCTCGCAAACCTGGTCCGGTCTTACGCCTTATGCATTCCACTACACAGTAAACCATGTGCGTATTACTAACTAAATGTGATAATCTATGTCTGATTTAATCTGCTGGTTAAATTTAATAATAGCTACAATGTAAACAGTACCGAGATAACATTTTCTAACTGATTTGCTATTCGATTATGACATTAACCACCAAAATTTAGACAAAAAATTTTCTAAAGGTTTCCGAACCAAATATTACTTTATGAATAACATGGAAAGTGATAATTAAGTCTTAAGTGGCATTTACACGATCCCAAATGCATTATGCATTATTTTTTCTGCAGCTATTCCTATTGATTTTTTTAGACGCTTCTGGATATGCATTATCAATAATGCATAACGCATTCCAGATGTCTGGTGAGTGCTGCATTACAAGATAGCAAAAGGAAATGTAATGTGTAAAAGAAACAGGAGACTTTACCTGGACGGTTTTTAGCATGATATAATCTAACAGGAACCATATCAGAACATGGACCAGGAAACAAACCAGGAAACTCCATTGGAACAGTTGTTGCATTGCCAGTGATGCAGCTGCACCCATTACCACACACTCTGACATTGGCTCAAAGAATAAGAGTATTGGTATCATGTTGATACGTAACTTAGTCCACCTGTAACAGTAACTTGATAAAAATTTCTTGCACAGTTATTAATGCAATAAAAGCAATATACTGGATCTGCAAAGAAAAGGCATTAATGTACAGGATTAGTTCTTCAAAGTGAGAGCATTATTCTTAAGAAGCTCACTGCATTAATGAGAGACAAATTGATTTACGGCTGTGCTATGAAAATCCTATATCTGTTTTGACAGATCATTCTTGAAAGAGATAAGTTACTTCATCAATAACGGTGTGCTACATGAACATAGTAATCTCCAAAAAATGCACTGCCTTATCGTAGTGCCTTACTTCCAAACACAATCTCACAATATTGCTAAATTTCAGTTGCAGGTTTAAACACAAAATGGTAGAAAAGATACTGTAAAATTCTATGGGTTTACTAGCATATATAGCAGAATGGCCTGCTTCTTAATTTTACTCCAAGAATTGCTGGTTTTGACTGGTTTCAAAAATGTTTTGCATAAAGTAGGGAGAAGCGGACCACTCCAGCCTTGAAGGTTTTAATGGTTCAGTACAGCAAACGCTTGTTGTAACAGGCTCTGGATATAAAAAACAATATGTCCAGATCAGGACCTCAGGTCAGTGAGTGATATGCATTCCGCATCAGATAAGATAATCAGTATGAGGTATTATGAAGCAAGTCCCAGTGCTAAGATATTCATTCACATCCATATTTATGACAACATACAGACATGTTTACATTGTGTTTACTGTTTACAGGTATGTTCACTTGTTGTTTTTTTCCAACAAGGTGTACTGTACAAAAGCCAGCTAGTTATTGCAGGGCATTATGAACTATTTTTCCTCCAATTAGCCCGTTAGCCTGTTACAATGAAGATTTATTGCAACGTTTTCTAAAGCCGCCCTCCTATTATGGAACTTGATATGTATTTCTGTCTCATTAGAGCTTGTACGGGTGAAGTTAATAAAAAAATATTACCGCACTAATCTTCCTTGGAAGCTTGAAATACTGCAATTGCCGGAATTCTGCCACGCTGGTTCACCACAAATTTTTACTCGCCATCCCCTAAAAAAATATTATTTTGCATGAATGCTCTCATAATTGTTGATGTGACAGAAGTTAATTCACAAAACTTATTGAAAATGCAACAGCTGTAACAGATTACCATTACACTTGCAGAAGACTAAAAATAATAAAAAAGGAGCCATCAAATGCAGTTTTTTTTCTAGTCCCTAATGTAAACATACAATGTAGTTAAGGAACTTTCTGTGAGTCAAGCAATGCTTAATTAAGGAAGTGTTTTAAAGTTTTGTCATGGTGTTTTGTTTTACACTCGTTAACAGATGTTCTTTCTTATACTTTAACATTTTTAAAATGCGGCATTTTTAAGTGGTTTATTTTGTAGATAAACTGCTTTGTTTACCGTGTTAAAATAAAATACTGTTTCAGTGTTTCTGCATTGGTACCACAGCTTAATAAAAAAAAGCATACGAAATTTCAGTAATAAATCATGTGTAAATGAAATATAAGGTAAAGCAATACCTTATATTTCTGTAGTTTATACCTTACTGTCATAGGACACTTTGATCAGTATAAACCATATATATATAAAAACTTAGTTTTAAGTCTAGCAAGTATAATTAAACCTAATATTCTGATGATCTTTATCTAGCAGGCTTTTATTCTTATGATAGTAGCACTGATGCGGAAAATGCAGGAAAGTAAGGAAATGTGCTGTAAACCTAATTGACAAGTAACCAAACTACGAAGTAGTGCATTAGTTACTTTCTTAAATATGTTAAAGTGCTAATAATAATTATTCGATGCAAGTGTAAGTTAATAAAATAAAATGTAGTAAATACCGTAATTAAAGGCATATTTTAAGCTTTTAATATGCAATACCTGTCTAGAAATGCTTTGGCCATAAAATAATCCTCAGCAATATACTGCGCAAAAACTTGCAAGCCGCCTGCATCATCAAGAACGCATTTTCTCATTACCGATGACATTCCAGTAGTGCAATTAATTCTTAGTAAATCGGCCATTAGATATATCCTGGCATGTGCACCACCAAAATAAACCTGCAGCACATGAAACACATTTTATGTTAAGTTCCAAGGCTACTTTTGCATTAAATATAAAAACAACACATTTTATCAATAAATAACTATTAGAAACAGAATGCTTCATTAGCTGACAGTTTTATTACCATGAAATTCACAATGAGCAAAATTTTATTGCTAATCAGCTTGATTAAATGCTCTGATTAGGGATTACTGAAACATATTGTTCCTGAGCTCACATACCCCAATATTCAAGCAATGTGTTCAAACAAAATCACATTCTTGTCTTAAAAAAGACAAATAATCACAGCTAGTGATTCTAAATAACCACCAGGTAATGAGAGGTAAAATTTATCCAGAAACAATTTACTCTGTCTCTGCGAACAATAAGAACCAATAATTAAGCCTTTTAATTATTGCAAACTATATTTTATTAAGCTGTAGCAAAATGATTCACATTGTAACACTCTTACATACTCGTAATCGGCAAGCCAATCATAAAATGTTTAGCTTATAGAAAATCATTCAACAATGTGCACAGGATTCACAAAATTATATTTGATGAAACCATATTAAGGTGTTACCACACACTGCTTATATAATAACGAAGGGCTATCAAGTACAAGTATCAGAGGTATACCTTTTCCAACGTTCCTGCAAAGAGTTTTTCTAAGCTGTCAGGTCCAGTTTTGCGATCACATTTGTAAGGCATCTGATGGACCATGCCCACTCTATCATTCAATGTATTGACCATCTCCGTTAATGTGTCCTCCTTCACTGTAATGAGAGAAAATTATTCTTAGAAATTTTACAAGCTGCCAAAATAACCATAGTTTAGTATTGTTATTTTACACAAGCCAAATATTACAGAATAAGGAATGTAATATAGAAAACCTAATGGCCATGAAAATTTGCCATCTGGTAATGTTAAACAAAATGCAGAATAATTATGACACAACATGAAGAACATGACTAGTAAGAACAAGGTCAACACAACCGTATGCATCAATGGAAACTCAAAGAAACGTAGTATGATGCATAACTGTAAAATGTAAACAAGTACTCACTTCGTAAACCGCTGTCAGACACCATAACTAAATCATATTTAGCTGCTTCATATGCCGGCATCATATTGTTGATTTTTGGATTTACACCTACAGGTTTGCCACCTGAAACAAAAATTATGATTAAATTTCATTACATTCGTGAGTTTTCTACAATATGGATAATATGTGTGCCTTCGCAAACTATTAGTCTACCAAGTCATGAGTATTTCTTGTATAAACATGTTTATTTAAATATACAGAATTGTCAATAAAGCAACAAGCTGTTTAACTCAAGATTCTTTTGTATAAGTATTAAAAAAATTAATACCCACTCGCACCCACTCTAAAGACAGTTAAATAAGATACACTTACAATTATAAGAAGAACACTGCCTATTTTTTTTACAGATAAGCATTATAATAAATGAAGTAACTGATGTCAATCAGACAGATTATGTAACAGATTATAACAGAAATATAAGCTACAAAAATGATACAATCATAATTACCAATCATTAAGGGCTAATTACTAATTATCAATGACATTGCTGAATTAATTATAGATTGTGTATTCGAATTGTTTGACGGGAGAGACATTCAGTTTTGGTTTAATCTTTGCTTATGCAATGCTGTGCATCTCGGTGTGTTTGGCCAGGGAAAGAAAAAGCGGCAAAAACCCGAATCCTGAAGAGGTGTATCTCGATGACTCTTGCTGCGTAAGTGATGGATGGTCTCCACAAGTCTGTATTTCTTTTAATCACGAAAATTTGCCACAGAATCAATGCAATTCAGGAAAAGAATGTTTTGATTTTTTTATTGATTTCTTTTATCATAATTCATACAAATTTCTAAATATGCAAAATTTATAATTTACATGAGGAACATTGCAACCTGCCAGTATCAAAAGAAACACACACCAGTCATTAAGCACATGCTGCATTTTTTATGCCAAATTATGTGAATAATGAAACTGTATCATAATATTTGAGCATGCAGTTGTTTATTGCTATGATATAATGATTTATTACAGATAAAGAAGATATAATAATAGAAAAAATTCCTTTTGGATACATACAATAAAAAACTCTAAACTCTAAAGTGTCTATCTGCCATCCGTTGCAAAAAACACATGATGTTTTAACAAACAAAAATTAAAGTAAACAAAATATAAGCAATTTTCTTTTTGTAAAACTGTAAAAGAAAAACAGTAACTTGAGGATATCTGTCAGGAAATTTATAAATTTTTCTGTCCTAAAAATTATTATTTTTGTATTAAAAACACAAAATAGAATAGTTTAAACCCTTAACAATTTTACGTTTTTTTCTGGCAATCTTAACGTCGACATAGGCTTATATGAGTGTGTTTAATGTAAGAATGTTACTGTAGCACAGCACTATATTGATTCACTTTCCATGGTTAATTGTTTAATAAAATTAATGAAGTGGATTGCCTTGGATCCCTTTGAAGATAGAAGTACAATTCCAGATTCCAAATCGATTCTGACTTGGAAATTATACGACAGAAATAAAAAAGAAAAGAGAGAAAGAGAACAAAAGAAAAGTAAAGACAGTGGTTAAAAGGATGCCAAAGAGACTGCTAAAAACAGAAACAAAAATATAATGGTAAAACAGGCAAAGCTAAATACTGCATCATAAAAAAGACAGGCAATGACTACAAGGCTGATTTAAGTTTATTAATTTAGCGCTGCTTCCAGGGTCAATAGTAACTGGGAATTCAACGAAGGAAAGTTTGGCAATGTATCGAGATAAGCACTAAAAAAACTCATGACAATCACATTCCAATAAGTATCTTCAAACAATTAGACGTTGAAAGCGATTCAATACACAATACAGCACACTTTCTCTTGAAAATCTCAAAACCAGTGCAGCGCAATCGATCTAATCGTGTGATATATTCTTATTATTTTCCATTTCAGAATAGCGTTGTATAACCAGAAGAAAATTTCATTTGAGGTAAATTCTGAGTGACAGTCATTAAATCGATTTCGTCCGCCTGGCGCATCGTTGAAAAATGATTAACTCTCCAATGTCGATCTGTCGATTACTGTGACAATCATGTCGACTTGCTTCAGTGGGAAATTACACGCTTTTGTCATTTCACTGTCCGCTTTTCACATGCGCTTAGCTCAATGGCCAAGGAAACACAATGACAGAACAAGAAGACAACACGTAAAAGCTGAATCCAGAAAAAATCCATACTTCTGATAAACGTTTTCTGCTTATTGCTGAACCCTTGTCCGCAGAACCGGAAATTCCGGTAGAACTGACGGTTCACCGGGTACTTATGACAGAGTCGATGCAGTTTGAATCCAGAACATAATCTACACCCGCAACAGTAACTGTTACGAATTTATCGCGCCTACATGATAGCTACATTGGTCGCACGGGTTACAGCAACAGAATTTTGCAAACAAACTGCGTCATGTTATTCTATTTTAAAAGCAAACATTTTCGCATAAAACAACTTGTGTTAAGAAACTACTTGACATGCAAAAATCAAGCAATACCAACTTATTGACGCGGAACTGTAAGTCAATCAATATTCTTACAGTAATTAGCTTATCTTGTAATTTGCTGAAGTGGATTAATAAATTACAATTACAAATTGTTTACACAAAATAAGAGGCTCATTATTGGAGCTTGGGAGCCAGTGAAACGGAAAGACAGAAAAGACAAGGACAACAAATGTCAACAATACTATTTGCAAACTAGCGAAGACAGTTCAGTCAAAGTGTTGCACGAAATCCAAATTTGATCGACTGAAAATTTTTATTGTACTGGGACTCGAACCCAAGTCGATTGTCTTTCAGGCAGCTATTACACTACAGAGGCGCACGACCTGTTACTCTGAAATTTACCCTATAAACCACTAGAGTCTGTCAACAGGGGTCACAGCTCACACTGTGTCAAGACAGTGTGGACACTGAAGACACTCACACAAGTTTTGACATTCTCACGTTTTTCCATTCCAACATACCCATTCTGTAGCAGCCTTGGTACGCAGTACTGCTAATAGTGCAAGCCAGTCGGCATTGAGTTTTGCTAGGACATTGTTTTCTAGAACAGCCCGGGCCATTAAAAACAGCCAAAATATCACCGTGTACTTAAAACAACATGGCTCGAATAGCTGCAGACACGTTTCGGGCAAGGTATACGCGGCGAAATGTATGTATAACAAACAATATAATAACTTGCAGATGCCAGGTTTTCTAATTTGGAAATCATTTAGAAATTTTGTCTTTGCCTGTTCCATTAGTAACGTGAAAACCAGGATAGTGAAAATTTTAATTAACGATTCAAGCCTATTCTTTAAGTTTAAAAACATCTGTACGCAAAGTTTCGCATATACAGACCATAGTATTTACAATAAAAACAATCAATAGTCGATCATTAAAATGAAAACATCAATCTGTGGAAAACAGTGAATGCTGCTGGGCAATGATTTAATTTGCTAGTTTTATTTTTCAGAGATAGGCAATAAACGATAAACTCGTGCAATTAATCTGACTCAGTAATGGCATGAGCTCGTGCAGCATATGTACAGAATAAGTAAACGAATTTTCCACAACCAGCTAATCACCCAACCAGAAAGATAAGTTAATTAAAGTAACGCATGGCTTCAGATAGGCTTTCTGCAGAAGCCCGGATGTTATTTCTCACAGCTCTCCAGTAATGAGCCGAGTCTATCAGATCATCAGTGTTCTCTTTCATATACAGGAACCTAATCTTCTGATGGCTTATGAATTTCCGTATGAATTTTCTTATTCTTATAACTATTGATGTTAATACTTGTTCTGGCTGTGGAGGCAGAAAGGATTTTAAAACTTGGCTGTTTAAAATGACAGCTCTCCTAGTATAATGTTTCAATTTTCCAATTTAATCAATGTATTCTGCATGATAAACAAATACTTTTACACCACAAGTACATACTAATCAAATTCTTGTTTTTACAACAAAATTAAGATACAATTAATAATTTGTTCTACAGACTTAGGAAGCGAGCTTATATTAGCCTAGTGGAATTAGTAGTGAAAAAAATTATTAACAACATGTTACTGATACAGTAAGAAAGTTACAGTGGATGTTAGTAATATTTCATAATTACGTAAACTGATGGACGGTGCAAAGAAATGATAAATGTTTTAGCACATTCCATAAGCATTTGTTGAGGAAGCAACACTTAATTGGACTATATGGATGTGTGCACTGCAGATATATACACAGATGAAAACTAATGGCTGTATTACTGCCCTAGAAGGCAAGTTGTTGAATATGAAAAACAAAATGGAAAACAGTAACTTTCCAGAGACGAGTTTAGGCCAAAGGGAAAAGCATAATAATCAAGACGAAAGCAATATGGGCATATCATTAACATAACAATTTCCTTGGCATTATAGGAGAGGTGGAAAGGCGTATCTTACATTTAGCTGGTTTCTTGAAATACTAAGGCAAGTAAAGTTTGTTACTGGAATCGAAACGTAAAAAAGTTAAAACTGATCCTGTGTAATTTTCGAAAAGAAAGCGATTTCTCTTACAAAAAGCACACAGTAGTTAACACATGAAAAAATCAATACGTGAAAAGTAGCTGTATTAAAAAACCTATTAATCACAAAAACGTCCAAAAATTCACTAAGTGTTTTGTCACTATGATAGAGTGTGTTGCAATATCAGGATTGTAGTTCATGTGTAACAGTCATTACAACAATGAACAATTACATTAAATTAGCTAGGAATTGCGGAGATTACTGCCAACAAGCGATCCAGACACCCTTAATTATAATTATAACGACGTTAACATTGTCAATTAGAAATGGCAGCTGTGCTAATCTTACTGCCAATGCACGTTAATAACAGAACTCTTCAATATAAAGAGCCAATTAGGCAATGATAATTCGTTCTCATTTTTTTATTTTTTGGCAGATGACACAACTTGAAATTCGGCTTTCTTATGTGTCTTGCTGATTCGAATTGTGAGTTTAACAGAGCTTTTAGAAAGACGCCGTTTGACTTGGTTCATTTCTTCCCAAACGTGACATCGAAGTGTCACAGGCAAGTTGGAAACTTGCTCGCTGTGAGAGAAAATTAGTCTTTCGTCACTAATGCTTCAGAAACTCTACACCAACGTTGACTGCAGAAGAGAGAAGCAATCAATAAAAACCACAAAGGGAAGCCTGTCTAAATTACGAGCAAGTTTGTCATCGTAAATCTTATTATACATCAATTATACAGTTATAACGCAATGATTAAATTTCAGTGGTTAAGTAAATCTTTGTATAAACTGAATAAATACGCTTAAAAATACGTGGAAACAATTACTTTGCAACGCAGTAACACGGGAAAAAATATGAATTCAACATTATTGTATATTTATAAAATGTGGTATATGCTGATCGATGTTCAAGACAACAGAAGGCTTAAGTATTCAGCACAGCATTAAATGAGCGCTTATGCAAACGAACAGAAAGCACTTTTGTCTTTCAGAGCAGCAGAACAGACTACACGAGATACAAAACAAGCCCCGGGATGAAAAAGCAGGGCGACCATCCCTTTTCAAGCTGTAAGCACACGGAAGCGTGCTATGAATACGATATACCGCTCAAAGGCAGGTACATATTAAATACAGCAGGGCCCCCGGTCGGCTTCATGAGTGATGAATAGGAACGTCATAGCTAACGACGAGGAATCTATAGAGAATAAATAGCATAATATGAGTACCTAAACACTGCACAATATTGAATAACATCAGTCAATACAAGCTAATAGCAACAACGTTAATGGGTAATTACGAGGAATAACCATCCCGCGCTACCACAACGACGCTAGCATATTCATTAATAAACAATGTTCATTAATACCTAAATTATTTACTACATAACCCGCTGTTCTGTTTCTCCCTGACTAGCGCCTGTTTTGTTTCATTTACGTTAGAAACAAGACGTAAATTTGAACAGCTGCATAAGCAAAAGTGCGTAACATCCCATAATGAATCATAGACACGAGTTAACGACTTAACATAGGATTCCGGATGTATGTGATGATGCCACCGTTAGCATCCAGATTCCAGAATGCGTATGCGTTGTTTGTTATCCACCTGAAAAATATCTGCGGAATAAAAAATAAATAAGAAATAGCTGCAGAAAAAATAACGCAAGTCTGATAAATCGGTGCATTGAAAGCAGCATAAACCGATTTTTTCTATTCCGCA
The DNA here is from genome assembly GCA_030141605.1 of Tubiluchus corallicola. Taxonomy (NCBI): domain Eukaryota; kingdom Metazoa; phylum Priapulida; class Priapulimorpha; order Priapulimorphida; family Tubiluchidae; genus Tubiluchus; species Tubiluchus corallicola. Next base: position 278,920 of record JAQGDQ010000026.1, read on the forward strand.
CCCCCATAACGCATAGGCATTCCGGATGCTAGGCAAATGCCACTTAGAAGTTAAAGTTGCGACCATAGGCTCCAGTATTTAGCATCCTAAGGACAACGACATCTACATTTAGGAAGAAACAGTTACTTTAGTCACTAAGTGAACTTATATTTCATAAATCAGTCTGCAAACAAAGTTTACTTATCTACCTACCTACTTACTTACTTTTGATGTTAAGGATCTGAATTTTCTTACAAACCAAATCAATGTTAATTTCGAGTCTCCAGGGCCAATGCCCAAATCTTGAGTATCGCAGAAGGCATATATTACTCTCAAGACAGACCTTTTTCAATCTTTGGCAATAATATAATAAGTGAAATGTGCATCATCAGCTGAATTGTAAATGTTGTGCAATGAAGAAAAAACAACTGAAAAACATTACACTTAAAACATGACACCTTTTTGCTTATTGTATGTAAGCACTAGCCAGAGCCAAAGTTTCATGAGACAACAGTCACAACAAACCAAGAAAAAAGAAAATGTATAAAAAAATTTTTAAAAAATCTAAATATTTGCCAAAATTTTTTTAATTGCAAAATTACCTATCAGTAAAATAGGAAATGAAACATTCACCTATGAAAAATTTAATTTTTCAGACGTGTATCGCTATTTATAGTATTATGCAAATTGCATTATGTGAATCGAAGAGCCAAGTGAACATTTGCATAAATGCTGTCCAGGTAGCAAGTTGACAATACTTAACTAAAAACACAATTTTGGCAAATTCTAGTAAGCTTGTTAATTTCCGGTTTAGAAAGTTACGAAATAGCAATAAAATCAGAATGAATCAATGATTGCCAGAGCATTTCACTATAAGCCGTTTGATTTCATTTGAACAGCAGGTATAATAAAATGCCACTATGATATTAGCTTTACAAGGAATGCAAATATAATCACGCTATTTCGGGAAGACCATTATTCATTATCGTAGGTTTACACCTATTTGGGGTATAATTATACTTGTTGGTTAAAGCAATTACTGACCAGGATGGTAGTTATGTACACAATAATATTTACAATACTAGTGGACATATAAGATTAAGGTTGATAAAGATTCAGATATGATAGCGTAATTACTAATCAGGGATTGCCATTTAATAACAATGTCTGACTTTCACGCATGTTAAAAAAGTTTGCATGTCTCAAATTGTCAAATATGTCACCAGATTTCGATTCATCCAAATTTTTGAAATTTTGCTACAAGTTTTAGATTAGAGGTACTTATCCAAGGATAATGAAGAAATTTAAAGTAGCGTAAAAATGTCTCCAATGAATCATTAGTTTGTGGCAACTACCATTAGAATCATAAATGCCTACTAAAAGCCTGACAGTTTGCAATATCTTAAAAAGTATAAAACTTTTATCTTGTATCTCACCCATCATTTTTAGGAAATGTTATGTAGTTTTATTTACTAGTCTATAAACTTAAAAAGTAAATAAAATATTTCTAAACTGCAAAATAAAACGTTGCAAGGCTAACAGTCTCACAAAATCAAATAAAGTATAAATTGTGCAGGCCAATATGCTGATAAGCATGCAGAATCGCACACATATAACATTTTATATTTTCTTACCTATAAATACTCTAGCATCGACGTTGGGATATTTTTCTATTAGTTGTCTGACTGGCATTACTGATGAATCGCACTCATCATGTATACAAAATAATAACTCATACTGAAAATATAAATTACAACAGTTACTTCTCACAGTTATAAAGTTTATATTTTTGCAACTTTACTAGTCAACGTCTGCAATTAAATGTTACCAATATGATATGAATCAGCTTACACATTCCCTTTGGTGCAATATCATTTACTGCTAATTGCAATTACTATCGTACAACTTTGAATGGAAGAGGTGTACATGACTGCATGTAATGGAAATTTTGAAAAAAGGAAATAGAAAATTTTATCCCTCCTTTGGTTAAATTTGAATTGACTACAAAAACCAGATGTTGCAGACATGGCAGATGACTATAGCATTAATGTTGCATTTTTGGCAGCAGTCATAAAGACGTAGTAAAATATATTAGCATTTAATTATTGTGAAAACTGCAGTTACATTAATATTGATCTATGAATACATATTTTATCGGCATCCTTCAAAATGCAAATGTCTCCTTGCTCATTCAAAATATTTTCAAAGTTTGTTATTGGCTTTTCTTAAGTCATTGTAATAAAATAAGTTTAACACTCTCCAAGGTACACATACTCTAGGAGTGATAAAGTACGGAGAAATTGTTAGTGTATATTTACTTACACTTTTATAAGCAAACACATTAATATTATTGCAAGCGTTTTGTTAATGCACCTGTGTATGAATTCACTTACACGGCAATCTAACATAAACCCACTATAGTTTCCAAAATTGCACGCATAAATTTTTCTAACTCTTGGCAAATACATGCTATTAAACAAGAAATATTTTCTTTCGTAATTACATATATGGTATTGTACTTGTGTTATTTATGTGTAAAAACAAAAAATGTCAGTGCTTCAGAATTCTGTTAAGATTTAAGCAAGATCATAATTCTGTAACTCTTCACAAAAATGCCATCAGCAAAAAGAAAATGCCAGGACACTGATATTTTACACACTTGTCAAGCTTCATGCAATGGAAATCCATAACTGTTGCTCGTAAAGCCAATATGTACGTCCTACTACGATGTAAATAAACTTTGCTTATATTAAGGTTACTGGATACTACACTTCTGTTTGAAAAAAGCGGAGACTAATTAAACATGCACTGCGAGGGGCGAGCAAGCTAAACACACACAGGACATTAAAGAACTTTATTTTTGCACCAAATCAGGTTTTGAATGTATGTTTTCAAATACTGTGTAAAACAAGTTTGTAAAGTAGATTAAACATTAATCATTCAATAAATTTACATGAATGTCTCTGGGAAAGCATAGCTGGTAATTTTGTGAACATATTTTAGCCTTTGCAATGGAAGTAAATGACTGAAATATAAATTTTGCACTACACAGTTTAATTTTTTAAATATCTATGGAGTAACATAGAAAATGAATTAAACAGCTGATGATGAAAAGGGTTTGAAGATGAAAATTAACTATTTCTGATTTATCTATTTTTACCTGTTCATTTAAAAAAAATTATTGGAACTTTATCTGACATTTAAAAATAACGGAAACAGATCTTAAGAAAACTGTAAACTTACTTCAGTAAAAGATATCAGCTAATTTATTGATTTCCATAAAAAAGATATTTCCTCTACTTTGAATAAATATTATTCAATTATCAATCACTAAACTTGTCAGAAATATTTCACAAGTTCTTGCAAAAACAGAAATAAAGTTTGAAAGTTTCAAAATGAGTTCTGTGCAGTTGTAAATTCATCTAACACAGTAATTGACCAACAGAGTGATGCTGTAAAAAAGCTAAAAGGCAACAAATTTGATCTAGTAATTAAACATTATAACTTGTAATTAGGATCAAAATGCTGGCTATAAAGCATGTGTTCTAGGAAACACTGTGTTAATTAATTTTAATAAGGATTAGCCAAGGGTTTCTTTAAAATTGTTAAACGATAAGAATGCTGAATTTTTACATGCGATTTAAAATTGAAAATTCGGATTAAATTCTCCAACTCACATGTTGTCTAAATGTGTTTTTACTGCAAGCAGAGTTCACATTTTACAAAATTTGAGACATAAAGAACTATGTTAAGCTTCAAATTCTCAGCCAATTCAACAGTTGGTTGTCATAAATTATTTCCTGAATAGACTAAGCAATACTTTTTCTGAGATACTAAAGCATGTTGGTAGCTGGTGCAAACTGAGTAAGTTTTTAGCATAAGCTAAACTTTGCTGATACAACCTAACAATTTTGATAGAATCCTTTCAAAGGTGCTTTCAAATTCCCTAATTTTCGGCTTTAAATTTGGAAGCCGTAAACGATCAAATGAATATTGACATCAGTGTTATTTACTGCGTAAGCAAAACTTATTAAACAGAATCATATTAAATGGAAAAATCTGAGATCTGAGCAAACAATCAATACACACGATGTACACAGATTGATAACCCAGAGGAATTAATTACGTCAAACTCTTTGCACGTGAGTTAGACAACTAAACCTAACAGAAGGCAGCTGCTCACTCTTAGAAGTACTAGCTGAGAATTTTGTAGAATGTTAAAGTACTATGGTTAGACATGCCAACCCTAATTTGTGATGCTTGGATCATCCTAACCAAGATAAGGTTCACGGATTGGGCTAAAGTTTACAATTCCCAACACATGAAATTAGTTCATGAAGCAGTTTAGGATTAGGGTTAGGGTAAGGGTTATGGGTGGGATTACAGTTAAGGTTAGGGTTGGGTTAGGGACAGGGTTAGTATTAGGTTATGGTTAGGGTATTTAAACTGTGTGGGGAATTGTAAACTCCTTCCGTGGATTGAACAGTGCCATCACTTCTTATTTTATGTTTCTCAATATCTGTGCGAGGCAACAGTTATACATCGTGCTATAGAATAGAACTTATGTAAGTTAAGCTAGAACATTAGCTTATCAATGTTCGTTTCCTTTTCATATCAGTCAGCCTTCAAAATAATCATTTAAAAGATTTTACATAGGTACTTTTCGCAGTTGCCTCACAAACAAGTTCTGTGAAACTTGAGGCACCTTAATTATTTCAGCTATGTGTGGCAGCACAGACCAAATTGAATGTTAAACATATTTTAAAATCATCTAAAATTTGTAACTTGAAGTGTGCAATTAGTTTCAATTAAGTATTTTTCATAAATGGCTAACATTTCGAAAAGTCACAGAGTTGCAAAGGGCTTGAAATATGGTTGGTCAGGGTAAGTGACTAGCGTGTGTATAAACTCTGCATGCAAAATTGTTTGGGTAATGTTGTCCATGCAAACAGATTGCCACTTACTATGAACCTAGTACAAAGATTTACGCCAAGGTGTGGTTAACTGAGCTTATTAAAAGTGACATATACTAAGCCTTATGTTTTAGTGCAAGATGCCTACCAATGGATAATTCATATTAAAAAAAGTTTCCAGGTTGCTAAATAAATTGTCGTCAACTCCCACAAGTGGCTTCATTATGGAGACGCCTGGATAACCGGATTCTGGAGTCAAAAGAGGAGCTCTCCTGTGCAATCTCCATCGTCTGCAAAAAGACATTGTGTTCATTTTTAAAACTGTGGTTAATAAGGAAATTTACTGTACCTAGTACAGATTATATGAAGATAAAAAAATTGAAGATTATAATAAGATATCATGATTTACCACGATTTACCGAGATTTACAGTACAAACCAAACTCGTGTCATCTAAATTTATTTTTTTTCTGGTCCATACCGTCACTCCATACGTCTTCTAAGACTTTCTAACAGTAAAGTGGCATTTACCTAGCATCGGGAATAAAAATCAATAGGAAATAGCTGCAGAAAAAATAACGCATAACGCTGGACTGATAATCAGGTGCATTGGAAACAATATAAACCAATTTTTTCTATGCCGCACCCGCATAATGCATACGCATTCCAGATGCTAGGCAAACACAATTTAAGTGTTAACAGTAAGTGTTTTTGTTAACTTTGCAAATGTACCTACGTGCTTATAGCACCTCAACAAATTAAAGAAAATTCTAGAATCTGCTTCAGTAATCTGTGCACTGTGTTTGGAGGTTTGGTATTTGAGGGTGTTTGGTGAAAATGAACATAACAATTTGAGCATTGTAGGTTGTGGGATATTGAGTTTAGCTCAACAGGCAATCTTTAAAAGCAGCATATTTCAATTAAACATAATATTTATTTAGGTAACCATGGCAGCTCAGTTAATATCTTGCATAGAAAGGCGGGTGGAGCTAAAGTTAATTTAGATAAAAGTAAAGCTAGACATTCTCTCAGCATCCCATGTAAAATTAAAGAGAAATGCATAATATATGTAGCCATGTGGCATGGAGTTTCTGACTTCAAACATAGACAACTATGGACACCCATCACAAATAATAAATAAATAAATAAACAGTACTGGCCAATGTGCCACAAAGTAATTCTGTGTCAGTTTCTTCCATAAATTCCAACAGCAAGCCCAAATAAGCAGACTAGAGATCTATTGAACAAGCAGAGCAAAGGCATAAGTCTGTGTCAGTTTCTTCCCCAAATCCCAACACCAGGTCCAAATAAGGCCACTGAAGATCTATTGAATGAGCAGAACAAAATCATAAGTCTGTGTCAGTTTCTTCCACAGATCCCAACATCAGACCCAAGGAAGACTACCGAAGATCTACTGAGCAAGCAGAACAAAATTATAACTCAAGCAGAACAAAATTATAAGTCTGTGTCAGTTTCTTTCATAAATTCCAACATGAGGTCCAAATAAGGCTACCAAAGGTCTACTGAGCAAGCAGAACAAATTTATGTCTGTGTGAGTCTTTTCTATAAATTCGAATAAGCCCAAATAACCCTACTGAAGATCTATTAACCAAACAGAGCAAGACCGCAAGTTGTTCGAAAACTACATAAGTATACCAAAAGGGTAAGATTTTAAATTAGATGGGGCTAAGCAATTATTACTTGGAATTCATAGTCCACTACCAGTACTTAGCCCAGGGATTCGGCAGAGACTTCATACTATCAAATGTTACAGTACACTCAGCCACACTGACCAACATGTTTATTTGCACTTGTTAAAGTACTGATACAGCGTGTTTCCTATCACTGGTTTCGGCTGTGTAGTCATCAAGTCTGGAAGTGGTGGGATGGTGATGATGAGCAGGCGAATTTATGCAATAATAACAGCTGTTTGTAATCATCAGTCTGGGCAATGACATTTATTGTTTTCTACAGGCGTTGCTAGATGTTATCTCTATGGAATCCGTTGGGAAATTTGCGTACTAAGTATTATCATTGATGTGATTAATAAATTCAAGCAATGACAGATTAAACAAAGTTAGCCAAACAAGTTTTGCAAATACAAATAAGTAGCAACTTTAACTAATGCTGATATTCTGAAACCAAATATTTATGATTAGCTATAGTTGACATATATATTTATGGCTTAAGTATGACTATGATTAATATAAATTTAATTACGAAGTCTAAATGCGAAACATTACATAAAACGAAATTAATTTGTTCGTCAAAAATGAACTTAAAAGTAAAACAAGGTGGCATGACTAAATTAAGATTTCTGAACAACAATTCTTTTTAAAAACGAAATTACGTGATAATATGTCAATTATATGAAATGAAAGAAATCATGGCTGTCAGACTGAATACGATTGCTCTACAAGCCAATTTCAAAAATTAATGTATCAGATGACTTAAAATCTTTGTGGTGACTTTCATCACTTGGTTGACGACCTGCAGAACACCTTTTTGAACGTGAAGCAATATATGTCAAAAAACAAAGTTTAATTGTGCAGTATATAAGTGAATCCAATATAACTAAATTTGGAAGTTAGAATGTAACAGGTAAATACTAAATTAAGCAAAAAAAGGTAGAAAAGGTCATGGTGTTTTGGCCGGTTCCTAAACTACTGATGAAAATACAAAGTTGTAAAGTAGCAGAAACGACTTCCGAACTTCAGACTTCTGAAAGAATGCTTTTTCTTTCATTTGCCAAACACTCTCCAAAAGAGATTAATTTTTTCATTTTTATTGCAGTAACATCAGTGTTGCAGTTTATTTTGTTTCTACGAAACGCAACACAATGAGCTCTACATTGTTTCAGTTAATTATCTTAAACGTTTAATTGGTAATAAATTTAACCCAAACAATCATACAAAACTAAACAAGACTGTTAGGAAAATTATATTAATGTATGTCTTTGTTCTTGCAAATTGGCAGTTTTTATTGATGTCAGTTTGCTTCCTGATTTGGTAGAGGAGGTCAAGCACATCCAGTATAGTCCAGATAAAAACTACTAGAAAGTTTTTTATTTTCTAAACTTGTCAGATAAGAGAACAGACTAATAAGAACCTCACCACTTCTTGTAAACAAGGCAGTGATCAGACCCTACCAACTTTGCAACTTGTTACAAATAATATTAAGTGTATCAACGTGAATCTTTCAATGCTAATACTCAAAATACCTATTGGGCATGTGTGCCAACTGAATGACTTGGCCACAGTCGTGGTATAGACATAATGAAAAAGTTTGGCGATACTGGCGATCCTACCGGCCTTTAAAATGAAACTGGCAAAGTCAAAGTCAACTGTACATGTCATGGTGAACTTTTCCCACTAGTATTAACAACGTACTTAGCTTAACTGCTTGGCTTCAGGGGTCCTAGAGGCACAAATGAAAAAATGTTTAAGCAGCTAAAATGTAGCTGCCTGGAACAAAAGGCCTAGCTGGATTCGAGTCTTGGTACAGTTAATTTAGTACTGCTAATTTAGAAGTGTAGACAGTAATTTCCCATTGACAGACCTCGAGTGACTTAAAGTGAATTTTTTAGTGAAAGATCGGGGTGTAAGACTAGCAAATTTTGTACACCGGATTATCAACCAGTCAACTAGTAAACTATCAAATTTTCAAGCAGCTATGTAAGAGTACCGAGACATTAATGACCCAATATCAAGAAAAGTTCGACTGTAATAGCTGGTAACATCTGATATACACACGCATAATACAGCATGGTGAAACGTCACTCTTTTTCTCAGGAATAATCCCACTAGGCGCAATTGATTTTCTCGTGTGCATCATTAGATACAGAGTACTAGACTTTGCAAATCAATTTCTCAGCTCCAAGCAACGGGAAGGCCAAACAAGAGCACCATGAAAACGCAATTTCAAGTAGCTCCTTTGCATTCTACAACATTCATTTAATGGTTATAACCTTTCCAAAATAACAGCGATACAATCGTTCGCTAATTTAATTGCATAAAATAATTTTGTTATGCACTATTCTGACATCAAATAATATTAAGTTAGGTCTTATCATATCTTATCAAATTACTGATTAATCGCGGCAATATGAAGGAAGATGAAACGAAAAAAGGCAATAGTAAAGAAGACAGATGGCAGTCATGGCACATAACCAAATGGTAACCCGAATTAAATAATAAATAATACAAAAACATAACTAAGTAAGAAGCTAACAAACAGCAAAGGTAAATAGGTAAAAAATAAAAAAGACAAAGGTGACAAATTCCATAAAAAGGTAAAATAAATAAGTTAAAAAGGTAAAGAAACAATGCAAGAAAAGCACAAGGCAAAATCGACAGATAAAGAAGGAATGTCAAAAAATCTCAGGAATAATGGAATTAGTCTGTGTTTGGACATCGCTGGTTATTTCAGATAGTTCTGCTGCACTACTATAATTACAATTATGCACACAGGTAATGAAATTGTAATTAAAAATAAATAAACTGGAAATTTGAAAGGGGTAGTAAAATATTATACTGTTTTGATGATCAGCAGGATCACTCACTCAAAAGTTAGAACTGCTCATTTAATAGAAGTATAAAATTATGAAGGCCGCGAGGCATAATTCTTAGAAATGTTGTACAAGTATCAAATACAAATACAACTACATCCTGCACGCTTTAAGTGAACAGTTAATGTCGGACTAAGATATGGAAACACGCTTTCTTTTAATTAATTTAGATAATTGAATTAATAATATGTTAATAGTAAACAATTAATAGGATTTTATAAGACACGAAAAATGAACCCGGAGTCTTACTATTACTATTAACGTTGTAGCTAACATTGATAACAATGCGGCCAAGGTAGCCATAATTGTGTGATGAGTCATTCTCTTGTCCTCAACTTATCAGTTTACAAATAATCTATGGCAAACTTCCGCTCACTCAACATGTGACAAGCTGACGCGACGTGTATAAAGACAGCGATAAAACATCCACAAGAGCTCCAGAAACTGGTAGGTGTTTTTACCTGGCTCTGAGTCAAGTTCACTAACATTTCAAGAATTTCGCTCAAGGCAACTATGAAGTGGCATTTCAAGCATTCCGTTCAGCGGTTAGCGTACTATGGTAGGTAGGGGCGGCGAAAGGAAGCAGTTATTCTATTAACAATTTGTACAAATTACGTGTAACTACGAGAAATAAAGCGCTAAAAAAGGAAAAATTCACTAACAAATAAGGTTTACACAAATGTTTGATTCTTACCAGTGCCTTTTGTTAAGACAAAGTAACCAATCTAAGAAAAGCTACTTACAGTTACTGCTAAATAATATCATTTGTGCTGCCACATAGCCTATATATTATAATAAGCTGCAGACTGTAGTAATCTGGCAATTACAAATGATTTCACATGCATGATGCAAACAAAACAAACAAATGCCTAAATATCTAAAGTTTTGATACAATCATTTGCAGCTTGTTTCTTTTCTAATATGAACTGGTCTTTAAGTGTTTATATTGATTAAAGAAACGGACCCTAGACATTTCACCATCTAGACATTAACTGACAAATAGTGCTTACCATAAACTAATGTAACACGTTTCTACAAAACTTGACAATGTCACACACTGAGATCTATCTTACCATATCCAACGATGTCAATTTAAGCTAATATTGCACGAAAATTACACTGAGTGGTATCCAAATGTTAAGCTTATTAAATATAAATATCGGGTGACAGAAGAAAAAATGAACTGAAGTTTAAACTACGATAATACTAGACAAAAGTGCCCTGATATGTAAGTACTCAGCACATCAACCAGTTTACATCATAATCTTCACCACAAAAGACAAAGCGCTGATAAAGATTTGTTGCCAAGAAAAAATGGGACTTAATCTTCTGGATTAAGAGTGTATCTGGAATTTCCTTAAAGTGAATGTGTACGATGATTGCACAAAGCCATTTTTGATACAAAGGAACTAAAGGCAAAAACTACCGAGTGAGAAACTGGGTCAGCTGTAGGAAGAAATGCCTTCGTCTAGTTTGCAGTGAAAATGATGGACGCCTAAAGCAGTTCCCGTAAATCTTAATAATAGTGACACAAACTTTTTTACCATTTGCTTTCTTGACTTAAAACTTCTATATCTTTGGACAAATCTAAGAGAATGATCTAAAATTTTTAGCGTTTATATATAAATGCCTCTACCATCAATGTGACCCAAGTAGGCCTATAGCACTACTGTTCTAACAAATGAATAAAAACACAGAAAATGATTCACAGACATTTTACTGAGCTCAGCTGTTCCACCGGTTCAAACCAGTTTTTTTAACTTTCATTTTCTAAGCACTCTTTAATCATTATCCACGTGTCAACCTTTGACAACATTTCGAAACTGCCTACATTTAATATGTCTAATTAACAAGCGGTCAGATTTTCCAGTCGCAAGTTATAATCTTGTTATATTTTGCAAAACTTGCCTCATTGTAATGAATCACTGATTTTTTAGCAAGTTTAAATAATTTGTTGACACTAATTTTTGCCCATACAATGAAGGCATTCCAGACAGCTTGGTTGTCACACTGTTAAGAATGCCAACCAATTTATTTTAATTTACAGCCAAACAAATAGATCTGTTATTACAGAATATTGCAAAATTAGTTAGTTATTAGAACATTTACCGATACCAATTAGGTCTGGGAGCTCTGTTATCTTTAAGCAATCTTGATTTTTGACAACTTATGCACAACAAAGTTATTTAGCGATAAAAAATACTTTTTATTGTGTATCTGGTATCATGTAGAGGTCGGGCTAAGAACAATTTTTGGTCTATAAAAAATTACGTACTTTCTGTTTCAGATCATAAAACCTTCAAATTTTAGTGTCCAAATCAATTCTGCTTTTGCACCATTTAATATTAGATGAAAATTTTAGCATAATTCCTTTAAAATGATACCTTACTCTGTATACTGAAACTACACAATAATTTAAAAGTATGTTTCATGCATCATATTAATATTCTAAAGGCAAATATGTTTTGTTTACAAAACCAAAAATTTATAGTCAGCACTGTATGCTTTAGTCCATATTACCTGGATGAGGGTCATAAATGATACAGGCTTTACTATAGTATTAAAACCAGATTAACGCCTAAACTTCAGAATTTAAAAACAAATTTAAATAACAGATGTGATCACTTTTGGATAATTGTGGAAGCATATTTGACAAAAAATGTTTAAAAATGTAGTGCCAATTTAATGTTTTAATACTTGAAATATTTAAATTACTTATTAAAAATAGAATATACTCAGAGTATATATAAAATCTAATCAATGACAGTAACGCAATAATTACTTTTGGTACAATATTTGTATGACCATAATGGCTTAAAAATGACCACAGTAACTGTAAGTATAGGCAAGGAAAATGCAAATATTATCTAAACTTTCAAGTTACTACGATGGTCGAACCTGAATTATAATGCTGCACATTTAAATACCGTAAATACATACCACCAATGTGTATGTGTATCATAAATTCAACAATATGCCAATTTACAACAATAACAAGTGCACAATACGGATATTGCAGAAATTAGCTAGCAACGCTTAATTAACTGTAAGCTAATTTGCAATGATGGCTGAATATTAATCTAATGTAGAAGTCGTATGGGTAGCTAACAACTTTACTGAGGTACTCACACTGGTAGAGATAACGTTATACTAGCTTTGCAGTGTTGTAAATTCATGCATATAGTAGACCTATTTCAGGTATTCTATCAAGATTATATTGGAAGTAAAAATAGAGTACAAACGATTTAGAATTTTTTAGTATTAAATTTTCGACTATATTTTGATTTTAACTGGCAATTTTCAAAGTGGCGCAATTCGATTTTGATTTTGAAATCAACTTGAAAGACTTTTTCCAGTTATGTGACAAATTTCTTCATTTGGTCATTAGTGTATTTTCCTTTCGCTGCCAGCACAGTGTCAAATTGCACACACCACTAGTATTACGATTTTTGGTACACCTGGGGTAGTATTCACACAAAAAATCTTTTACTATTTGCAACATTGTTTCAAACAGCGATTCGACAGCACATTATTACTATTATTATTATTATTATTATTATTATTATCAGCACAAAATTGGAAAAAGCCTTTAACGTAAGTAGAAGTACGTGCACTTGCTTGCACGAATGGAAAAAGTGATTTTTAATTGCAGGTCCCAATGTTTAGCAGGTTATTTTTCCAACTGATGTTTTGTTTAGATTTTCAGGAGGCACATATCGATTCATTAGTTATGCAATAATGAGCAGTGCTGCCTTAAAGGGGGAATATCACCAAAATTAAGTTGAGCTTGAATAACTCACGATTATATTGCGAATACAAATACGTACCTCATTCTTCACGAAAAATTCATGTTAAAGAATCCTTGGCAAAAGTTATGATAAAATTGTACACAAAACAAACATTTGACTAGGCGGACATTGAGCATGTATCTGCGCATGCGCCTCTGGTGGTGAAATTGCCGTACTACAGATGAAACTTGGCAAAATGCCCAAGGGGAGAACAATTGTATGCAACACTTGTTTGAGTAGTTGTTTACATCGACAAACAGCGTTCAGCATACAGTACTTTTACGCAATTTATACCTAGTGATGGTATCACGGTAAAGATTAGCTTATTGTGAATTGAATGCGTGATTTGCTAGGTTTCGGTCTTAATTGTTCTTATTGAAACACAGTCGTGGAATGTGTTACACTAGGATTCAGCAATTAGACGGGATGCAGCAGTCAGACGTAAAGTATCGAAATACGAAGCCAAAATATAATAACTTTTAGTTTCCAATGAGCAACAGAAAATTATTGAAGCAATGAAAGTACAATCTAAAAACCTGGATTCACTCGTACAACCTGTGTGATAATTTCAATTTCTTAGTTCTTGTTTAGAACACGATGAACTCTAGTGTTAAAAATATTGTGCTTACACTTTCGGAGAGATTCAGTCAGATGCAGTTTTTTGTAGTGTCTTTTTTGTTTCATTTTAAGCCCAAGTGCATAGTTTATCGATGCAGTTTAGTCATCTCTAGATTTATATCCATTTCAATAGAAAAAAAAACAATTACATTATGTAATGCAATAAATAATTATTTTGTCATCGAACCACATTATATCATTAGTTTTTTATTTTGTAAAAGTGGATAATAATTATATTAATAATAAATGTATTATTATCATTAATTTTTATTTCAGTCCAACTGACCACAAGAATTTTATCTAATCCTAATATTTTAATAATAGTGCTGTGTAAAAATAAACACAACATGATGTTATCATGTAAAAACAAAAGCTAATGAACAACGGACAAAGTTCTGTTGGTATTAAAAGTCTTACTGATTTAAATAACTGAAAAACGACAAAGTTAAAAATGTTCATATATGTTTAACCAATAAGTCTACAGCTAATATGTTACAGCATATTATAGTTATGCTTCAGTGAGTTTCTCTGTGTTTACAAATTCATTAATTCTTCTAGCAGAATGAAGTTACTATATCAGATTTGTACATGTGCGAAATACTGTTCTTACATCTTTGGACAGAAACTAAGTGAAACGTGAAGTGTCAGTTTAACAATGTAATGTTACTGTACAGCTATTACTGCCTCTAATATGAATATGAGAAGTTGCTACACAACGCTGTTTAGCGGGATGGGCATTCGTTACCGTACTCATGTCATAGGTATAGCCAATACTACTTTTTTTTACTAGGTACCTTGCATAATAGGCGATACGATAAGTTCAGAAAAGCGCTTAATAAGCTACATGAGCCCGAAAACTCAATCGAAAAATAACAAAAGCAAATATCTTACCCATATATTATAGCAACTACGTGAATAAGCCAAACGAATATCCATCCAGCAAAGAAAAGTGCAGCAATTGAATTTATCACATACTCTCTCGTTGACGCCATACTTGAAGCCGGTTAACTAGCGTTATGTAGTGAGGTACCGCCTCTTTTCTGGCGTAGTCAAGGAAAATTAACGTAAACTGTCCTGTCACTCTACACTCTGCCTCAGGAGACCCGGCAGGATTTCCGGCAACAGGAGTGAAAATTTAACATCAACGCGCAGCACACTAATAATTAGAACACGGACTCTAAGTGACAATGTCAGAAAGTAAGGACATTGAAATAATTAATTTTTTTGGCAGCAGTAGTCTTGCAGCAACAAACTTGGGGTTTTGGGGACAGCATAATAAAAGGTGTTCCTCAGGGATCAATCCTGGGAACCCACCCTGTTTAACGTATTTCTAAACAATCTACTGTTATTTGCAGAAAACAGCACTTTAGCCAACTTTGCAGATGATAATACACTCATTGAAAGAGCAGGAAACCAACAACAAGTAGAAAATCACATTATAAACTGTGGTGAAATATCTCGCAAGTGCTTTTGTTTACAGTCAAATGAAAGCTGACCCTAGCTAAAACAAATCAAAATCAATCGAATACTCATTTGACTTTTAATAATGAATGCATAAGTCAAGAAAACATGGTCAAATTGCTAGGATTTAAACTAGATAAAAATTTAAGTTTTAAAGAGCAGGTATTTGCAGAAAGGCTGGAAGGCAGACCAACGCCTTTTGCAGGACATCCCATAGCTTGAATGCTAAAGCTAAGCATACAGTTAGCATAAATGAAACCAAAGTTTCATTCATGCCAACTTCATGTCCTGCCCTCTTGTCTGGTTTGGTCATTCTGTGATGCAAATACAATTGCTAGACAATTGTTAAAAGAAGTTTACAAATGAGGGCATCATAAGAACCCTCAGTACATAAATGGAATGCTTGAAACGCGAAACTCAAACTACGTACTCACTGGAAGGAGACCTGATATCCTAAAGACTCCAACTCCTATACCAAAACGGTTTGCACTCATTTCAGTGTAAAATATCAAAAGCCTGGAATGGTTTAAAAAATGATGCAAGGATTTCTTCCACACTTAATATATTTGTAAATAAGGTAATAAGAAATGAATGATTTTATTTTTGCCTTTCTTGTGTGGGTATGAAATGTTTTATTTGTTCCAATGAGAAATTCAGTAAATTTACTTCTGAAATTCCGCAGTTTTACTTGTAGTAATACTGTAGTTCAAAACTCGTTCCAGTAAGTAATTCTATCATTTTTGCCTGTTTTTATCATCGTTTGTTTTAATTATATGTCACTTGTGCCTGATTAAAATGAATGACCAGTTTTAGACTTAGCTCAGTATATTAACTCACGTCATGTCAGAGGACGTGTGACTCCAGAAAATTATTCAAATCAATATGAAAACCACCGGACCTATCCATTATACTTTAAACTTTAACTTTCCCCTATAACTTGCTGTCCGAAGCATGTGTCATGAATGCACTTAGCCAGTGTTGTCCGGCAGGTCGGAACTTTGAATTTTCCATGCAAGTTTTCTTCTCAGTGTTTTCCACATGTTCTGATGGTCTTCTTTAAAAGTATTAAGAGTGGCCTTGTGCCACCCTTGAGCAATTTGAGATATTGGACCAAAAGTATTACACTAGTGAACTATGTACTATAATAAGACAAAGCTGCCTTGATCATGCATGTTTGGCTTATTATAGTACATACTTCACTAGTATAATATATATATAGGCTGCACTGTTAATAGCCAAGTGCGTCTGGTGCAAAAAATTAAAGCTATGAGTGCAGTAGGGGTACATAAAAAAGACACAAGCAATAAAGTAGAAAATGATATTTGCTACAGCAAATACTCCTACCTAAAAAAACTAAAGCACGCTTTTACAAATACAATCTCACATAAAATAATACATATTGTAGAGCTAATATACACACTTATCTTGACATAGACACAAAACCATCTCACGGTACAATTAAGCATTCGAACAGTACAATAATTTGTGTTTATATGTAAAGCAATAGGCCATATATCTATATACATACATAGCTTCAAACTAACGTTACAGATACAGTATTACAAAGACGTTCAAATACTATAGTAACACAACCACTGAATATACACAACTTTGAGTACGTAACTTGAAGGACATTAAAACAAATAAAAAACGATTGGCGTGGGCAATGATGCAAAAGGTGATAAAGCGAAACAGTATAATCAGTCTATGTCATCTGAAAGAATAATGTTCATACAGGGTAGTTTTATGGCCCATTGAACTTTTTTTGCTCGTACTTTTCAGCCTGTCCTTTGTTTTAATTCAGTTGTGTAATTTATTTCTTCTACTAAGACTACCTGGCCAGTGGCCAGTTATTTCCAGCTTACCTCTTGATGTCGGAATTGGTGATAATTTATAGGAAGAACTTCACTGATGTTTGCGTTATTGTTGAATTTCTGTAGCTCTTAAATAAGCTAAATCAATATCACATAATTTGCTTAATCCCACTAATATTGGACTTCTTCAACAATGCCATGAGTATCGTCTCGTAGACCTGTGCGACAACATGTTTTCAAAATACTGTTGTACTGCAATACCTACGTTACTGAATTGACTTACACTCAATAAAAAAAGTAAAATTAAGTTTCCCATTTACACCATTAACTATGCTGAAGATGTTGTTGCGGAGCTAGAAGATTTAGACAAACTGCTGGTTTTTTGCTTGTTTGTTCTTGCTTGTCTATAACAGCTGCAGTTATTCTGACTTTGGCTTCTATCTTTTATGTGCCCTGAAGTATAGGCCTATCTGTCACCGTGCCTCGATCATAACTGAAATTTTCTTCTTTTAATAATCTTCTTCTTCGCAGCAAACACAATGACTCAGTGTTTATCTCTTTCTCTGTTCTTCTCTTTCAATCATGCAAGCATCATCATAATGAAAATAAGTTTTATTAAATAACCTACCCATAATGCCATGATACCGTTTTTGCTACCTATGTTGTCAAGTAGAGATTTATAGGTGTCATAGACACCAAGCTAAGATAAGCAGATTAGCTAAAATTGTATAGTTTTTATTATTATGGTTTTCCCAAACCACATGAAGGAATGTCTAAACTACTAGCTGTTTTTAAACTACACCAGTTATAATTTTGCGAAACAATGCGCTTCAACTTAATGCAGCAATATACATTAAATTATTACCAAAACTAATAATTACTGTGCCCATGTAATGCCAAATTTTGAATTATTCATGTCAAAAACTAGCTACCAATTTAATTCTGCGTCAATGCCAGTTTCATTTGCCTAATCATAATAGTTTTTGTATGTCCCAGCACATACTTTTCCATTGTAACTCTTTCTGTCCAAAATCTCAAATGCTGAAGGCTGACAACGGGTTACTCTTAATATTCTTAAAAGAGACTATCAGAGCGTGAGAAAACAGTAGAGAAAAAAACTTACACGGAAATTACAAAACATGGCCTTTGGCTGCCGACTTAGTGCGCCTGGTTCGATGGGATTTTTCAAACGTGAAAATGCAGCATGGTGATATTGAAGTGAAAGTGTATAAAAGCAAAATGGCATTTATGTAAGGGTTTTAACAACGTCTTAACATCTAAAATTCTAAGTGTGTTTCCTATTCATGGAAGTGGAAGAATGATTTGGTTAGTCTGATTCATAAAAATGTGATGTTGAAAAGGCTGACATTTATAGACCATAGCAATAATATCACTATCATAAGCAAGGATTGTAAAAGATAGGGTAGTGAACGCGAAAGTAGACGGGAATATGAGGCCTGATGTGCAAAACAGGTTTCGTGCGGATAATTATTAGAAGATAATTAGGTCATAATTACTTTAGTTAGGAAAAGACCTAAAGCTAAAAACAGAAAACTATGAGCGGTCCTACTACTAGATCTGGAGAAAGTATATGATAGAGTTAACAAAACTGTGGGAGAGGTTAGGTGTAGTAAAAAACCTTCATTGAATTTTGGAAGGAATTGTGTTCAGAATCTGAAATTGGTAAATTGTCATGGAGAGGAACAAAAATAAAGTGTAAAAAGACTAAACTTACAGCATTCATCAAACAAGGTGATCCAACTTCGTCAATATTTTTTCCTTTGTATATGCTTGTTTTTTTTTGTAAAAGTGAAACATTGATTTTTATTTTGGCTCAATATTGAATTTATTTAGCACGATTTGAAAAATTTTAACGTTCATATCAAGCAGCGAATTGCATGAACACTTGATAAGGTAAAATAGTTTTACATACATGCGTGTAATGCTATGATCTGATCTTTTGCTATGCTATGATCTAGATACGAGACACTAACAAAAAAGTAACATGCTATTAAAGTCAAAAATATATTGATTTTTAACTACTAACATGATTTTATTATGTAATAGATGAATATGGGATGAATTTTAGTGCAACTCTAAGTGCATATTTCTATTGTTAGCAGGTGATGAGGTTTCTAGTGGTGGTGTAGGTGAGAAGTTTATGTTAAGTGGTTTTCACATGAAGAAGTCAGGTAAAGTAAAATGTTTAGGACTGCTACATAGAGAAAGCGAAAATGAAAATAGTTGGAAAGAAAGGATTCCGGATTTGAGGAAGGCTATTCATGCATTAAAGATGATTAAAATATACGGCTATGTCCTCAAATTCAAGAAGAGAAGTGGGCAGAACTGGATGGAAGTCTGTAATTGTACCTAAGATAATGTTTGGTTGTGTTGGTAGAATATTTTATCAGAAAGAGGTAAACTTTTATGACAGTATGCAGGATGATTTTGCAAGATGGGTATGGAAAACAAAAGGGTGTAGTGGAGCTGCTGTGAGAGGAAAGGTTGGTTTTTCATCATTTGAAGAGAGAGAAGCAAAAGCACGGTTAAAGTACTTAAATAGAATTATATTTATGAGTAATGACAGATTGGTTAAATTGGTAATGTCCTTTGCTGTGTGTAGTATAGCTGTGTGTGCGTGGATAAGGTCGAAGTGGGTTAGAAGAACAACTTTTTTTAACGGACAAATTAATTTAGAAGTGTTTTGGAAACATTTTGGTGCTAGGAGAACTTTCACAGGATTTGCTGAAGAAAATAACTGAAGTAAATTTTAGCAAAAAAGGTTGGAATCAGTTCATTGAAAAAAAGGTGAGGGGGGAAAAAGGCTTACAACTATGGAAAGTTAAACTTGAATCATGTTCTACCACTGTTATATATTTGAACAATAGACCACGACCTTATTTTGAAAACTGGATGAACTATACATATAGCCCTGAGTTGCTGGTGAGAGCAAGAATTGGTGCATTGGAGTTTAATGGAAATCCTTTATTTAGATGGAAGATAGCTGAACGTGACAGACTTTGTAATTGTGGTTTGGACTGATTTGGTGAATTTACATCATATTTTACTATACATGAAAATAAAAGAAGGATGGTTACTTAGGAAGGAGTTTCAGATGAGGATTGTGTGAGTTGGATGTTGTTCCAAAATATTGATTTTGTGTTTTTTTTTCATCTGAGTAGCACTTTTGACTGCACACTTTGGTACAAAAAGGTCTAGGCATTGAACTGAACTGAACTGAACGTGTGAGCATGAAAACATAGACGAAAAGCTGAAAGCAGAAAATAGTAATAGCAAGATACGCTTAGACAACATGAAAAGGGCAAGAGAATTGATTAAATGAATAACTAATTAGAATTCACGTCCACTTGAAAATCTTAAGAGAAACATAAACAAAATTCCAAACCATATAAACATTTATAATTAAATACAACAGAACCTTATTAAAATTTAAATGTTTGTAAATTTACCACTGATGATGACAGCAGCAGCTTATTGAAACGTTTGGCATGATTTTAACTTTTTAATGTAAAAGTTTTAATAAAGTTGTGTTGTTTTTAACTATAAATGAAGTGCCCATATAAATATAATGGTAGGTATTTATTCTTATGATGTTTTGATATTTTTATTATTCAATTCGTTAAGTTTATTTCGCAGGAATAAATATTATATTGAGAATATCCAAACCAATACATTGACAAAAGTTCTAACTGAACAATAACTGCTTGCTTAATGACTCACGATTTGCAATGTCTTATTTTAACAGCATTTTTTTATTTGCCTCAAAGCAATTTTTCTTTAACAACAACTTTTTTACTTAATCTGAAACATTAAATTACTGCTCGTTGCATTATTCTGTCCCGACTGACAGTAATGCTAAAGAATGCACTCTGTTAAGCACCGGTTTTACATCACCTGAATATGAATGCATTGTGCAAACTTTCTACAAAGGAAATCTGCCTACAATCTGCTGAAGTAATAACTAGTGTCTAGGTTAAATTGTCCCAAGGCATGGTTAGCCCCGTCGGACTTTATAATTAACCACCTTCACCCACAACATGCATTATTTACACTAAACAGGGGATTTACAGATGCATGTGTTGCTAAGATGACGCGGCTTGAAAGAAAAGCAATTAAACATAGGTAAGAAAGATAGTTCTAACATCTAAAACACAGTTCTAACATCACTGTTTTCCCAAGGGTGCTGTCATCATGTTTACTTATTTGTTCATACACGCTTCCAATATTCAGCTGCTACCTGTATGTGTATCAGACCGGCAGTTTGATCTACGTCGACATTTTATATGGCAAAAAGAACAGGCGCAATATGTGCCTACTAAATAATATGTTTAAGAAAACTGATACGTTGAAAATGTGTGAAGAAATTTTCCGCAGTACTGCAGCAAAGTTAAAATTAACAATAGTTAACTAGTTAAATTGAAAAAATTAAGTTTTATGTAAATATTAAACTGAGAGTTTGAATTAATGTAAAATAAATATAGTCTATTGGATATTTAATTTATTTTTCAGATATTTTAACGTGAAGTCAAGAACATCACTGATGATAATGACAGCGATATATTGAATTAGTGATGCTCACTTGCTAAATATTGTGCTTTGTGAATTTTTGCAGATAGATCGCTTTATAAACTTATAGACTAATATGCCTCGGTTTTTAGCAAACGATCACTTGCGAATGGTATGATTGGTATTTAAAGTACTTTATATACATAATTTATTTATTTAATGATTATGTAAATATTTTCTACAGTTGTGTTTCTTTTCTTGTTTTTCACTTTAAATAAGCTGTCTGGCATTCTAATGTTGTGTCTGGCTTATTAGGTTTACAAATTGTTTTCCCTGTTAAACCGGTCTGGATTAATTCAGAACTATTAAAGAAATTTGTTATTACAAAAAACTTGTCACATTATCACACCATAAATGATATGTTTTCTAAGAATAAATAAAATTCTTTAACCTATTGATTGTTTTTTTTTCAAAGCACACTTAATACCTAAGGCACAAATTGAGGTGCACTTCTGTTAAGTTTTAGAGGCAGTGCAGCACCTGGTTCTTATGCACTAATTGTGATTGTGCTTATGTTTCAAAAGTCCTAAAGTGGGACACCATGTATGATCCTGAAGGTGTAATTTTCTAGAGAGTATTTGGCCTGCTAATCTTGCAGTGCTGGCACAGTGTTAACAAAGGAAGGAGGTGTGATTTACTGCATTTGAATGACCTGAAAGAGTACATACATGTGTCATTGTCTGAGTCATTCATATTAAGTAAAGCAACTTCCGTGGCTTCCTTTTTTTATTGACTAGCAAAAGATAGTTGTTCCAGTTTATTTAAACAATTTGTAGTAAGTTTACTTCAGGCTTTGTAAATGTCGGTAAAATATAGCACGAATAAAAAATATTCAAGACGGGTGCGGGCGAGTAAGAGAGTGACTCTCTCTGAGGGGGTCCCATAATATCATTAGCCTAGGGGCCCCAAAACATCATAATCCAGCCCTGTTTACTGTAATTGTGCATGCCTCATCTGAGATCTGTTAACTTGGGTTGCAATCTTAAGCAGTTTTTCAGCTATTTGAGTTGTGTGTCATCTGTCTGGTAATCCTCATAGTATAATTTTTTATGGAAATAAGATAAAATATGAATAAAAGAAAATCATATTTGTATGCTATTAGCAAATTAAGGTGAGAACCTTTATACACTCACAGTGAACGGGTGTACTACCATTATTACATTTTATTGCAAACCAACATTCAAATAATAACATACATGCTTGGGTAACATCTCATATACTTAGGTAATTTATAGGACAGTTTGTCAGTCATTTAATAGTCAGTCCTATTACCTCCTACCTACCTTCCTAGTGCTCTTGTTACTCTTAAGACATACTGTTAAAGATGAACACTGCTAGTGTTGCAGCCAATAGCACCATCATACTTGCAATGCTGCTTATGCTACCATTATGGCTTCCATTATTGTAGCAACTGCTGCTAGTGTATCTGGAATCATTGCTTAGATAGGTAAATAGGTAGTTAGGAGTCTATAAGTGTCCACTGCCCATTTGATGCTTAAGTTGCCAATGCCCGTATGTCACATAGTGCCTTTGAAAGTCACTATTACAAGGAAAGGCAAACTGCCCCCGTGTGCACTAACATTAATTGAGTTTCAACTGACTGGCGGTTGGTACAACAGCTGTGATTGGCTAAACATATGAGCACTACATTAGCAAAGTGTATGTCTAAGGTTTAGGTGGCACTCATAGTGTTCAGGTACATGTCTTAAGCAAAGCCAAAGTGTGGTACTTGAATTCATCTTAGCGGGAGACTTACGACATGACTTGAATTGCATTTACGTCCTACAACTAGGCTTGCCATATGCCAGCAGTCGTCCAAGTGGTGTTGTACGCTTTGTACCCGAGTCTAGGATGGGTAACTACAGATGAGCACATTGGTTTCATTGGTTTAATTCTCTTAGTTTCTTTTTTTAGTTATTCACTACATGTTCACTGATGTAAACAACATATTACCTGTATTGAAATGATTGGGTTAGTATAGGTATCCTGTGTTTCAGGCTTTGGAGGACAAAAAAGGACTCGTGTCTTCTTTAGCTGTAATACCACCTAAGTGCATGAATTCCTCTAAAAGTATTGGTAGAAATACGGACCTTTCAAATGTGATGTTGCATCAGCGATTCTGGCTTTCTGGTAAAAATTGTTCGTTAGATAGCTCTATCTGTTTGTTGATTAAACATAGTTAATCTTGAAATTGTTATAGCAAAAGTATAGTTTCACTGTGAGCAAACTGCAGAATAAATGTTACATACCAATTTAAAGTGTACTTGGATATTTTTAATGGAGTGAAATCAACTATGCAGAACAGGTTTTTCCAGTCCACCATTTAAATTGCGCAGTACTTCAATTTTTGTGACGTTTGTTAAATAACTCTTTGGCGATAGTATTAATGTATGGTGTTAGCCATTCGTTGTGTAAGTTTTGCAAATCAAGTAAAAAGACATACTTCAGACAATGGCAAAGACTAAGTGAATTGGGACTTGCCTGTCTGAAACGTGACAATTCTGCGATTTATGCTAGGGCAACAGTATAAGCCAGTAAGCTAGAGAGAGGATAACCTTGTGACATAAAACAGAACATTGGGTCACCACTGTACATCAACCAAAGTGGCATGGATGTTGAACAGGAGAAAATTTTCACCTGAAACACTATAGGGCAAACTTTACATTTTTACTTTGCAGTGAACAGTTGAATCATTGCTGAAAAGAAGAGCAATTGTCCTGGTAGTGCCAAAACACTATTACCAAGATCAGTAACTACAAAAATAGCAATAACTGGCTTTTTTCATTGAGTATGCACATGCCTGAACTTACTATATTATGCATCAAATAACTGTACATGGTATGGAAATGGACATTCTTTACAAATGTATAATTTTGTTGGCATCTTAGTCATTTACCATTCTCAGTTAAAATTAATTTTTTTCTCGTGTGTTTATAATATTATTTTGTGTACATTTTCAGTGGAGCAGTATGATTTAGATGATGTATTAGACTTGTCAAACATTAAAGAACAGCTGATTGAAGTTATGGAAAACAACAGTGTGAAATTGCTTGAGGATTATAACAGGTATTTTAGGTTTGTGCTTTACTATTTTACATTTGCAGTGTTTTGGTGAGTTTACATTGAACAATAACTAAGAAGTTGCTAACTAATTGAATGAACATAAATTGAATTTATACTGAATCTAGATCCATCAGTATCTACGAGTCTATATCGGATCCTGAGCAGAATCTTGAAGCGCAAACCTACATCCAGACCTGATCCAAACTTAAATATTATTCCCTTATTATTAAAGTGCAAGCACTTGAACCTCTTGTTGCTGTTATGGATAACAAAGAAGTCTCTTCACTGCATCATATTTCTTGTTGGAATTACAGGCTTTATTACAATTTGTGTGCAGATTTATTGAAACAGATGCAAAAGCATTGTCTTAAGCATCATTAACATTCTTATCATTGTTATTATCTTATAATTATATTTTGCTATAGCCTAAAGACTTTGCTGCATCTGGGTTTCTTTTAGTCAGTTGTGTCAGGTCTGATCTGGATGCTTGCTAGCTTTAGGGGCTAGATTTGGGTATCAAGGACTGGTTCTGTCCCAGCACTAATTCTCTTATTAAAGGATTAGTTTACCGTGTTTCTGAATTATTTCTTTAACATATCGTAGTCTTTTTTCTTCTCTTCTCATGTTTTTGCTCTCTGCTGTCTATAAAATATATTGTACTTTACTTTTAGCTATTGTGGTATTCGTCAAAGAAGTAATGGATTAATTGAGCTTGTGTCAAATTGTGATTTATCCTCACCATTTGTGATAAATGACAGTAATGACAGCTGCGTGGACTATGACAGCAACGATGTGGAGGCGGTACTACCTGAGTATTTTGAGAAGAAAGATGTTAGCCTGCTAACTCCAGAGCTTAAGCTGATAGGTAGTAGTTTGTTATATAAAAAATTGGTATACATTCTCTGCTGGCTAGAGGCCTCCTGTTTGTCAGTTTGAAACGCAAGTGTTTGTCAAGTAACGTTTACATTTTGTATTTCACTAAACTATTATTTATTTTATGTTTGTATTTTTTTACAGTTATATTTATACTTTATATATTTATATTTGTATTACTTTTTTATTTTTACATAATTTTTTTAGTATAATGTTATTTTGTTTTCATCAGTCTATTTTGATTTACTTTTTTCGAAAAAACAAAAGTCAAATGGATTCTTGATATTTATTATGTGAGAAAGTCTTGTACTTAATTTTTTTGTGAAGCAGCTTAAAGTCGATTGGTCAAAGGAAAACCGGCTTTTAACATTAAATTGTTGTGCTGGAAAATGTGTTGTTTTGCATTATTCCATTGTCATAAAAATATCTGATATTTACACTATAGTATACTGTACGTATACGACTTTATATAATTGCTTTTATAAATTGCGAGGCACTTTGATGTAACATTCTATTTTCGTGTAACTTCTAGTAAAGACTCACTTCAATATTCATTTCAGGCAATTTGCAATTTTTGGAGGAATTGTTAGTAATGGACACACTTTCTGAGTTCCTCGATAGACCAGATTGTTTTGAAATTTGCAGAAAGTTGCTGCCGTGTGCAGTAGAAGATCCATTCTTGGCCGATAATGGCATTTTGCGTACAGCAGAGATGATGTTAGGGTGAAATTTTGACTATTTTTCTAGATATTCAATTTTATATGTACTTAAAAGTTTTATATAACTATCTTATTTTAAGGACAATTCACTTTAATGATATTGAACTGTTCGATGATGAATTGTTGACTTTGCCTTAAAAGAATTATTTCTTTTTTATGATAACTTTTTGACCTTTTATCACTGTGTTCTAAGAAAGCTGCTAGTAAAGTCAATGTCCTATACTGTGGATTGTAGAACAGTGAGTATGAAGTGCTCACCAAGCTCAAACAAGACATTCAGTCATACCTTCAAAAAAATTCCACTAAAACAGTCCACACAGGGACATGTTTCGAATTTAAATTTATCTGCATGCCGTACACTTATCTAATGCGTGCTTGTTTTGCAAACGTAATTAGATTACACTAAAATGCAGGTTGTGCGCATGAGAATGTTAACAACTCAGATAAATGACTGCTGAGTCACCTGTGATACTAAAGTTACATGTATTGCATTTTTTTAACTTTGGAAGTAGTGTATCACATACAAAAGGTAATGGTATCACAGATAAATAAGCCATACGTTAGACAAGTTACTTTTATTATACGAACGCTATTAAACTATTGCACTTTACTTAAAAACTTTTCGCAAGCAGTTTACTGAGTGTTAAGAGACTTGGCTTTATAAATAAACTATATGCATTGTATTAACAGAAAATGCAACTTGATAGGTCATTTTGGTCTATAAATCCACCCGTTTTACAAAATCCATTTAACTTCGCACCAGTGTGGATGGGCATACACTGTATTTAGCAGTTTGACTTCCGAGAATCTGCTAGGTCCTAATGCACACCTGTCTGTCAACTATTATGAGGTTATCTTTATTATTACTAGCGTATTCTCACCTTGCTACTTAAAAGTAACATTGCTTGAATACAGGACACAACTACTTTTGTACAGCGAATTGTGCATACAATTTGTTCTTGAAGTAAATGATGTCTAGACCAGAAAGTTTTCACCTGAAAGCACAATTATTCTGAGACTTGTCTTGTAGGGCTATAAAGCTAGTCAGCCTGGAGCATTAAAATATACCATTGTTTACCGTGAATCTGTATCAGAGAAAATGAAAGACTTTGGTGTAGTCGCTGAAGTTCTCAACCTTTTTGGGCCCACGGATCAGTTTGCTTTCCAAATAAAATACTATGAACTATACTTGGCTTTAGCCAAAGAAGCATTGCTCTTGGTAACTTTGACAATTAATAAAGGACGAGGAGCAAAAATTTTACTGAAACGGTGTTTCTGTTAGAATACCGTAATTGTTTTTTATACTTTGCAGTCATACAAATCACGTTCCATTCTTTGACAGAACCTTCACCTAATTCACAAGAAAGTAAAAAAATGTTTTTTTAGCAAGTTGCATTACCCCCGCCCAGAAAGTATCCAATGGACCACTAGCTTGAAACAGCTGGCTGTAGGGTTAGTAATTTCTAATTTGACTGAAGAGTCAGTGTTTTGTTTACATTGATTAGTAGCACAATATGAGCTACTGGCAAAGAACTGGCTGGACATACCTAACAATGAATGAAGGTTTCAGAATTGTAACACAAACTCTTTCTCAATAGCCAGCATAGATCTATTCCTTTGGGTTAAATTTTTTGCCCTATTTGTACTTTATTTGAGCTGTGTCAAAAGACAATTTTATCTATGTTATTTTGTTTAGTAAGGATACTTTCTATTTTGTTTAGTAAGGATACTTTTGGTGAACAGCCTGACAGCGACAAGTCATCTGTTGCTACAGGCAAGATACGCCATTGTGAGCAGTTTGTGCAGCAGCCACTTCCTACTTTTGAGGTTTGTTAATCTGTAGCATCCATTTTAATGTCATTATAAAGCCAAAGAACTCAAAACATGAGTTTTTATAAATCTTTAAAATACAGAGAGAAATCTGTAGGTTGGTTACTTTCTTCAGCCTGCCTATGTAAAATGAACTAGACAATTTAATTTGGTCACCATTTTCAATTATAGTGGAATTTAGGTGATCAGGCCCAGATTTGTGTACGATTAATAAATTTATGAACTTAGGTGACACCGCTAAGACAGTGTTGTAAATCATATTCACGAATCTGCCTTTCGGTGCAGATACATCTTGCTAGTAGTTCGATGTTAGCTGGTATTCAAAAAAGCTGTCTCAGACCATGGCTTGAGTAAAAGCATTTTGTTAGTAGCATTTTCTTACTAGTCACCTGTAATTTTATAAACTGTATCTTTCAGTCTATAATGTTCTGCATCATTTTGAATTATGATTATCGAGGTATAAGAGTGAGGACATAACACATTTTACTATAATTTTCCTAGGAACCAAATGGAGAGCACTTGCTTTTGCTGGAGCAAGTTGATGATTCTGAAAATATTTCCAGTGTCTTAGTCTTTGGTGAAATTTTGCATGATGTGCACCCAGATATTGATATAATTCAAACGCTTTTAGAAAGTGAGCTTCAGGAAGGTAGGTAATCAAATAATTTTGTCTATTATTAGTTTTTACCTTTTTAAGTTTGTTTGATAAAAGTGTCTGAGTTGTTCTTCATCTAACTGATTTTGCAAATATTAATTTTTTAGGATGTTTTTCTGCAAAGTTTTAACAGTTGTAATTTTATTCAGAATTATTAAAAGATTTTGAATGTTTGTTAGATGATGTAAAATAGCTATTACATTATCACTCTTTCAATGTTTTTTATGTTGTGTATTTTGACTTTGTTATAAAAATTGCTTGTCATATTGCTAATAATGGCTGTTTAAAGTTACATTCAGAGAAGAAATATCTTAAAAGGATCTGCAGGAATAATGATTTTGTTCCATCACTGCATGCTAATCATTTTTAATAATTTTAGTAATCAATTGTAATATAGATTACAAACAGATATGTGTTAAAGAAAACACTGCAGCCAATCTTGCAAAGCTAGAAAACTTTTCTGATCAAAAACGTCAGTCTACAAGTCTGAATCTCCAAGCTTTAGATATCACAAGTAAGTAGTATTTGTAATTTAATTGTTATTTATTTCTGTAATCATAGTTCAAGATTTTTAGTTGATAATTAACTCACTTTGTTCATGCTAGAGTAATTACGGATGACAGAGTAATAATGGGTAATTAGTTAATATCTGGTCATTTCAAGATTATTGATTAATGATGAAATAAACCTACTGTGGATTAAGTCTAAATTTAAACCAGACACATTTGAATTAAAAGTCCTTTAATTTGTGTGCAATTTGTTGCAGTTGGTTACTCATAACAATAGTCTTAATTAATTAAGTAGTGGGTTACCTGTAACCAATAGTCTTGCTTGTTACATAACTATTTTGTAGGCAGCTACTAACGTTTCATGGCATTGTTTACGTACTGAAATAGTTTAATGAGTAAAAGAGATGATTTATTAATAGTTAAACTCTGTTTTTCAACTATCTAACAACAGTTATTCTTAAGAGATAATTAAAATGGTATAACAGTACTTTTACTGTTTCATCAAAATTGCGCTTGTCAGGTACGTGGCTGTACTTGACTAACTGCTGGCAAAAGAACTGTCTGCAAAACTTATAAGAATCTTTTTGGTTAACTGTGATCTTTGTTGGTATACAGCTTCCTCATGCACTACATTTTTTTACGTACGAGTCGACATTATTTTTCCATATTTGGATTCTCATGATTTTACAAAGTATTGTGATAGTTGATTAACAAAGTTTGTCTGTGTTTTGTCTGGCTGCACAGTGAAGCTGAGAGACTAAGGCACATGATCTTTGCCCGTTCAACTTTATTCAGACAATAGAAGTACAATGACAGCTTTCTTTACTAATTGATATCAATATTAAAATTGGAATTCCATGCATAATGTTAATGAAGATGTGCGCTTAGCAGACGTGTGCTTACTTGCAGCTTTGGATATCGTATTTTAAAAGAGATGTACATTAAACATAGTTATCTTGTGGGCCTTGTTATAGGTGGTTCTCCATTAAAACCAACATTAGCTTCTGCTACTGATACTATCTTGTTAGAGTCGCCTTTGATGATGAGTGTTACTCCCAATGAACCATTTTTTGGCTTGTCAGATGATTTTGCATTAACTGCATCACCTGATAACCACAAAACACTTGTGTAAGTGGCATATGTGTATTCATTTGCATTTATTTGGCTTTAATTCTTTTAAACTTCACTCAAACTGTTTAAGTTCTGATGTTCCCAGTGAATTCTTTGTTTGGTGCTAACAGTTGCCTCAGTCTGCTCATCCTTTTTCTTATTTTCAGTTTGATTCATTTGTCGATTCACTTTCTTATTGATTGATTAACCAATTTATTCAGTTATTTGTTTGTTTACTAATTTTCATCATGCCAAAAGTTTGTTCATGTATTTACCTATTTTAACCATTCATTTATTTATTTACTTAACCCATTACTTAATTGTCTATTTATTGATTTATTTATTTCTTAGTGCATTCATTCATTTGTTCATTTACTAGTTTGGCACAGTTGAATGCATAGTTTTCAGTCATTTATGCCTTCATTGATTATTTTATTTATTAATTCATTAATTTTTTCATTAATTTGCTAGATCTTCATCCACTCATTTATTTGTTGAATTATGAATACATTTAGTCATACATTCATGCTTGGAAGTGGTGCTGACAAGGTATTGGCATAGCTGTGTATAGTTTTGTTGAGTTACTGCTGTGTTTAGTGTCTTGAGGGCAGATTTCTTTTATTTTAGAATTTGCCTGCCCAAAGTCTACAATAGATGTAATGGGAATATGATGATGATGATGATGATGATGATGATGATGATGATGATGATGATGATGATGATGATGATGATGATTGATGATGATAATGATGATGACGATGATGATTGATGACGACGACGACTTGTACAATACCTGTCATTAATGCAAAGGATGCTACGGATAAAAACATCCAGTTTGCTGAATCTTCCATTATCCTTGAAACATTTAATGCATACTCATTATGTAGATGTAGACTCATTAATGTAGACTCATGATTGTTAAGCAAAGTAAATACCTGACTATTGCAGGAAATTATTGTCTCCTGCTATAGAAAAAGTAATGCAGAGGAAAGCAAGGGAAAAGGACCAGTTCTTGAGTGAGATCAGTTCCATGTTAATTCTAGGTATAATCCACTTTAATTGATTTTATTACTTGTTCGTCAACTTACTTGACATTTTTGTAGTCTTTGATTTTTTGTAAATAAGCTGATAAGGCAAAGGGGGTAAAAAAGACTGTCTACTTGTAGTTTTGCCAGAGTGTGCAATGTGTACTGTTAAAATTCAGATAGATGATCATATTTTATATGACATCCTGGGTTTGTAGTCACATTTGACAGCCTAATAGCTACAAATAGGGAACAAACTTTGAAAAACAGTATACTTATTACTGTTGTTTCTTTGTTAATTCCATTAAGTAGCAAATTAGAAAATTATTGCTTTGATTTTATTTGAATACAATGAACTGTAAAATTTGTAATTGTAAGGCCCTTACCAGAGAATTCATCCGTACCAATTCTGCATGGCAAGATTAAGTTCTTGATTATGATTAAATAAAATTTATATTGGCTGTTGAAATTTTTTTCAGAGATGAAAGAAGAGAGCTATGAATCTCTGCCATTTATCAGTGAAACTTTGGGAGTGGTAAAAAAACTGGGACTTGAACAGGATCATAGTGATGGCAGCTTGGAATTATCTTTGTCTTGGGATCCTTTGCTGAACTCATGCTCTAAATCTCTTGGTGCTGTTTCAGAAACTTTGTTTTTATTTTGATTGAAAAGCAAAAGTTTTGTAACAGCTGTTCTTTTTGCTTTTGTTATTTTTATGATGCAGTCAATACTTGCTAGCTAATTTGGACTGATTAGAAAGCAGTCGGGCGTATGGCAGCTGCTTACTTGTCTGTTTTACAAAATCTAGTAAATACCTGGTTGGTAACTTTGTTTAGGCAGTAATAACATTGTACTCTCAAACAATTATTCAAAGGATAGTTTTGCATGCTGCAATTTTTCCTACACAAGTAATGAGTTGTAAGAAATTAACTGCTTGCATATGTTGGAGTCATGTGTGATAAAGGCAAAAATGTTTGCACATTGTTCATCATTTTACAATTTCAGATGCTAATACTTTTATGTTGAAACGCATTTAAGAGCAAATGCGACAAAAATGCAGTAAGCCTATTTTTGGGATAAACTGTTTTTCTCACTTGATTTGTGTCTGTATTATGGAGAGATTGGCAGCACTGTCTGAATTATCTAATTAAAGTATTTGCATATATACTGTTTAATGGTTGAAGCAATATGGTTGAATTTATCATTTTTCAGTTGGCTGTGAAAAGTACTCCTGCAGCCCGATTCAAAAATTTATACCTGAAACGTTTTCTAAGGCTAATGTACAAGGTTAGTCAATTTTTTAATAGTATATTTATGCAACAAGTTTGTCTTGCTGCATTTTAATGAAATCTATAATTTTATTATGCTTTGTTATTAGAACAAATGCAGTTTTATCATGTTGTTTCTAGTAGGGCAAATTTTTTAGTCATCCTGCTTTTGATATCTAATTGCTTTATAATTTTCTGTCTCTTTCTATGTGATTCATTGCGCACATGCTTTTATCACATCGTATACACCATTTATTTTTTAATTGTACCATTAATTTTTATCACGTTATTTTCTAGTAGGGCAAATGTTTTAGCCATCCTGCTTTTGATATCTAATTGCTTTATAATTTTCTGTCTCTTTCTATGTGATTCATTGCGCACATCCTTTTATCAAATCATATACACCATTTTTTTAATTGTACCAAATAGTTCTAGAACTTGTGACTAATGACAGTTAAATGCTTGCATAATTCTTGTGTACAATTTCTACAGTACTCGAAAACATGCAAAATGTGATATAACAACTATTCTGCAAACCTGGCAACATGGATTGTTCACTTTGGTTGATCCACATTATATGGATAAATCTTTCTGTTGCCAACATTGATTCCAGTACTTGTGAAACTGTTGCATCTCAAAACATTCAGTAAAGTTTTTCTGTAGTTCGGTGTCATAAACATACATATTGCAATATTCACTGTTGTATTCACACCAAATAATATAGGCACCGACCACCGACGTATAAGATTATTAGTCAGCCGCACTTCATAGTAAGTATTTAAAATGATATTTACAGCAGAATATGCATTTATAGTTGTAAATGTTAGTAAAATAATTAGTGTCATTTTGATCATTTTTTGCTCATATCTGTTTCTTTGTTTTCTTGCAAGTGTCAGTGTTTTACAGCATTTGATCTGCATATATGACATCATTGTCACTG
Source organism: Tubiluchus corallicola (assembly GCA_030141605.1). Classification (NCBI taxonomy): domain Eukaryota; kingdom Metazoa; phylum Priapulida; class Priapulimorpha; order Priapulimorphida; family Tubiluchidae; genus Tubiluchus; species Tubiluchus corallicola. Next base: position 312,638 of record JAQGDQ010000026.1, read on the forward strand.
TAAAACATATGCACACAGGAAGAAATCTGCCAGTTGTTTGTCTGATTGGCTGAAGAACTTCCATATTTGGCTCAAATTTGCTGCAAAAAAGTTTTACCCACAAGAGCATTTCTTCACATAGTAAACATCCAAAGTATATAAATGTTACTTTGCGTACGTTTTGTGGCGTGCACATTAATTTGTATGTTAGTGGCTTACCGATAGCAGCATACCGTACCACAGATATAAAAGCTGTAGTCCAAGTAGCAGAGTAATAGCACAGATCACCAAGTAAACTTAAAGCTTTGAGAAGTACCTCATTGCATTTCGCGGGTCCATATGTAGCAATGGTGAGTTCAATAAAGTAAATCCCTCCTTCTGCACCTTCAAACACCGCTAATGTAAGTAAGAGGGTGTTGAAGGCAGAAATAGGTATGAAATGAGATGAGAATACTAAAATGCTGATCACGTTTCCACAGAATGTGACAAAACTCAATGAACCGTATCCTACACCCCACATGTAGTCTTTCGTTGTCCAATTTCCAGCTTGCACGGTTCCATCACAGTTTCTGTACACTATGCTTGGCAGTAATATATCTGTTTCGTTAAGTGCTTCAGACATGGCTGATTTGACGCGTATTCATACGAAGGCTTTTCGTTGCAATTGAATTTATTTGCAAAGCTGCTAACGCAATCAACAAATTTCTTGATTTCAGTTTGCATGTGCATTGATTAACTTGGACAGAGTTACTTGCCGCTAAAGGCAAAAAGCTATTACTTTTGTTTGTACCATTAGACAAATATTTGATGTCTTATGTAAACATTTATTTTGTGGTTTTGTCACATATAAGACTATACTTGTGTGTTATCATATAAGTTGATTGCTGCCAGCTGCATACAATTGATTATCTGTCTTACTGTGTCCTTTTTGTTATTATACTTGAAATATATGAGTTAAACAAACTGTGATACTGCAATATTAATTAATTTTGGCAACTAATTACCTAAGCTGATGGTTACAATTAACTTCGTATAAACAGTAGGCGCCGCTTAATAGACTCACTTTGGGACCGAAGTGTTTTGACCCAATTACCCGACTGAACCTATTAGCTGATTGGTGTAGTAGATGGTATGTAGTTTAGTTTATTCGCAAAAATAATTGAAATACGTCCAAGGTTGGCCGATTCATTTTTTGTGACATGTTGGGTCAGAAAGTTCTCATAATCATAAAAATGTTTAACTGTTGTTGTATGATATACAAATATGTGCTTGAACTGTTAGTGGTGACCATATTTCCCCGCATGAGGCTTCATCTGTAAGCTCCCGCTTGCTTTCGTGACGTATTACTGTACTGTACCTGCATCCCTGGCATAACAGTAATGGCAAACTGATTAAACTTTCTGGGAAAGGCAGCCAGAGCTCCTAAAGCAAACCGCTCGACAAGTGATAAAATGTTTAGCTTCTAGGAATTCTTGGGTAACAAGTTTAATTGCAGTCGAGAGGTAACAAGGTTAATTGCGTATGACAAACATTCCTGCTTACACACAAAACGGTACTTAACATGATTGTTTCTATGTATATTATAGGACTAAAGCGAACTAAGATGATATAAAAGTTATAAAAGTTTATTAGTCACATGCAAGTGTATTATTGAATCCTGTGAAACAAGAATATTAAGTCAATTAGGGGGAGTTATTTGAGTCAATTACTGACAGTTTTTATATACATTTGAATAGAAGCGGCCCATACCAGGCGTTTTTGAGTCAATTAACTGATTGAGTCTATTAACCGCGAGTCTATTAAGCGGTGCCTACTGTATTTTCTTAGACTCTCCGTCAATGTTTGTGCTTGGCTTACTTTGAAATTATGCTCTGTAGGCATTACATACAGTTTGTAATTTACAGCTGAACTAACCTTAAACACAATTCATGTTTGAGGTTTTCCTGTTTGTCTATTGCCTCTCCTCCAGTAGTTTTTGCAGGATATGTCCAGTGGCATTCATCTAGCTTAGCTAGGTTGTGATGCTTTTTTGGCTCACGTTTGGTGGTCCTTCAGCTCACCCAGTAATTCTCCTCCAGCTCATCCAGTGATTTTTCTCGAGCTCGTGTAGTGTTGTTCAGCTCATCCAGTGACTTTCATTCAATTCATCCAGTGATTCTTCTCCAGCTCATCTAGTAGCTGTCCTCTTCCAGTGACTACCCTCCAGCTCTCAGCCACTTTCCCTCCAGGTTATCCAATGTCCTTCAGTTCATTTAGTGGTTCTTCTCCTCCTCATCATCCATTGTCTCTCCTCTAGCTCATCCATTCACTCTCTTCTGGCTTGTCTAGTGTTTTTCAACTCGTCTGGTAACTCTCCTCCAGCTCATTAATGAACTCTCCTACATCTTGTCCAGTGACTTCTTTCCAGGCCGACCGGTAACCTTTCACCTCGTTCAGTGACTTTTCTGCAACTCATCCAGTGACTCTCCTGAGTCCCTTCAAGTTCATCCACTGACTGTCCTTCAGCTTGTCTAGTGTCATTCAGCTCATCCAGTGACTCCTCCAGTGCTTATCCACTGACCTTCTTTCAGCTTGTCCAGTGTCATTGAGCTGATTCATTGACTCTGATTCAGCTTGTCCGATGACATTTAGCTCATCCGGTGACTTTCCTCCAACTCAACCAATGGTCCTTCCAGCTGGATTACTGAACCAGTTATAGAACCACTGAATATGACTGGGAAATTATCACTGGAAGTTATTAACAGGAAAAAGTATGACATATAAAATTGCCCATAGGCAGTTTTAAGTGGCCACCAATCCCATTACTTACCAGGTTGCCATACCCAAACCAAAAACGCAACACTTAGCAATAATGAAACTGACTTTTACATAAAGCTGTTTTTGTTTCCGGTGTGAAAAAGCTCGCTTCTTATTGATTACAACTTGGTTATTGATTGATCAGCTCAAATAAGAAATCAATTAGCATACAATTAGTGTCACTTTTGAAAGAATTAAAAAGTTTTTAATTCATGAAAATCAATGAGTAGTGGTCTTTTATCAAATAAAAATCTTTCTCATTTGTCAGCTGTTGTTATCAGATGTTGCTCTTACTTTTCTATATAGTTTTGCACAGTGCGAGTTCGTACCTAGACAAAAGTGTCTCTTTGACATGAATCAATTTTTACAGATGTTTCCGAAACATCAGAGGTGAGTGTAAGCACTGTTACGAATTTGACAGCTTCTGTTCCTACTAAGTTCAGCAAAGAATCCTCTAGCTTGCATTCATTGTCAAAACCTGAAACATCAGAGTCCAACATTTTGACAAACAGCAAGTCCACGAGTCCTGCAGCTTCTGCCAAATTCAGTAAAGCTTATGTTTCAATAGGACCTTCTGTCAGTATTACTGAAATGGACCCACTCTCTAAGTTCCTTCTAATGAGACAAGGCAGTGAAGGTGGGAAGAAACACGAAAGCAAGAAAATTAATTCTTCTGAACCAGAAAAGTCAAATAGCAGTAAGTATTACTTTTGTTATCTCTTTTGCTGCTGCTGACATGAGTTTTTCAATTTATTGCTAGGTTTTACATATTGTGTCATCTTAAAAGTGTAAGCAGTTAAAGATCATTTTATAAATTTGGTCTGTAATACACAAATATCCTACATTTTTCTGTTTTGCTTTTTGTTTTTTAACACTAATGCCATCTGACTCTTGTGGCACTTATTATTGTTTTCTACCTATTTTTCCAGAGCATCTGTCGATGAGACAGGAAAAATCCTGCAATGATGGAGTGAATAGTTCCACATTACATGATTCCAAAAAGAAATTAAAATCAAAAGTCCTAACAGTGGAATTAGATGGTAAATACAACTGTATTGAGTTATTAGTTTCAGCACTGTGTAATGTTAATTTGATACATTTGCTTTTTTAAATATTTGGATGTTTATTTTGTCCTGCATGTTTATAGCTGAACTGCAAGAAAACTTGTACTTCCAGACCTAACGTGCCATAAATGTACTTTTTCATTTACATGTTGAAAAAAATTATAACGCTGTCATGAGCTGCCACTCATGTAGCTATGTAACTTTGACAGCGTTACTTGGTTTGGACCTAACTGAGGTGTGCAGTTATGGAGAAAGAGTAAGAAAAGGAGGAAGAGAAACCTGGTGATTTTCTCATCTTCTGTGTGCACAGTAAAAATTATTGTAGCTAGTTGTTTGTTTACAAAGAAAAATTTGCTATTAAAAGTTGTTTTCACCTGTGTCATTATCAGCTAGGGATGTTAACAATAACAATACGTATTGATAATTGTCGTGTTAATAATTACCGATTATTGTATCGATGCGAGGAATTTGTTTATCGTTATCAATATTATTCTAGAAATATCGTTATCATATTGAATTTGGTGCGTATGACTGCTTATCACTCAATTTTATAAAATCATTTCATGTTGTTTTTCATTTACGCATTGGAATTACGCAAAGAATTTAAAAAGATAATTATTTATAAGGTTGTTTAAGTAATCTTCTTGTACTTTCTTCTGGCGATAGCACCTGTTTTCAGTTAGTTTGCTGACACACGAATGCCAAGTGCAATATTTCTAGTGCATTCTCCCAGTTGGGCAGTGCGGCTCACATAAATAAACGTACGTTATGTAGTAGTAGATCTGTACTTAATATATTTTTCTGTTGCATCTCATTAATTAATATTATTTTATGACTAAGCAAAGAAGAATATTTTTCATCGATTACATGTAGCTGTATATTAATCAGGAAACAGGCTGCAAATGTGTGGCGTTTCAGTACAACTGAGACTCCTTGCACAATAACCAATCACACGTTCACTATCTTTGTTATCATTTGAAATAATTTATCTTATCATCTGAAAAACAGGTTATTGATATTGTATCATTGGAAACAAGTATTGTATCTTATTGTTATTGTATTGCTAAATTTGTATCGTTTAACATCCCTATTATCAACAAAACAATCAAATGCATATTAGCTTTTTTATTATTTTAGGTTACATCAGGCAAATATTGCAGACAGTGGAGATGTGCACCCAGCGAGTACTCCATACTCTACAATCTGATGGCATAATTGCAGGATCGACTACTCTATCTTCACTTTCTCCTGATATTACTCGATTTATAGTAAAACAGCATGAAGTTGCACTTGCGGAGAAAACAACAACTATCAGTAAGTGTTTATGTTGTTAAATCTAACTAGAGAAAACTTTTTTATCACAATTTTTTATCTAATGATGCACAGCAAGAAATGACAGTCATATGGGTGGATTTTTTTGTGCATTGTTGATTATTTTACATTCCTTCATGTCTATTGTTTGTAGGTTTCCTTAGAATTCTGTAATGGCAAGCTTTAGTAATGTACAATATAGCAGGTAGTAACTTGCTTATGACAAATTGAAATTTTGAAAGCAGTGTTAACCACTGCACTGTTTCTATGCAACTTTAAACCTATCTCTTAACAAATTTTGAGAAGCTACGTGCATCTTTTAGTCAAGAAATTTAGGCAAGCAAAATACATGATAAAGCACATTTCCACATTTATGAAAAATATTACAGCATTTTAATTGCATTTTATGCATTTTAACTTCCTTAATGAAAATCTTATTTTAGGTTGCAAAATGAAATGTGTTTTTTAAGTTGCGTCTTCCTTATATAGGATTTATTCATGATGTTTGTAGTTTTTTTACATCATATAATATCTTGTTTTAGTGTTTTATTTTTAAAGTTTGCATTATCTAGTTTACAAAGAGCTAGATATGTCTATTCTAATACTGTTTTATGTTCTCATTATATTATAGGCATAAAGGAAACGTACTACATAGTAGTTTTGCTGCATGGACTGGTTAGTGCAGCTGACCTTTTTCTTCACTGCGGTTTAAAACCAGGAATCAGTCAACTGACCGAAGTTGAAAATTATTTACCTTCAAACCTTAGTAGTAAGCTTTATTTTCACTTAGTTCTCACAGTTCATGTGGTGAAGTGGATATTAAGCTGTACTGTAGCTACACTGATGATATGCTCCATTTTTTGCATAATAATAGTGAATGCACCACCCATGTCAGACTTCCAAGTGCTTCCTTCTATTAAGTTTACAATGGAATATGAAACTGATGGCAATTTTCTGCAACTTAGGATCATTTAAAAATCCTAGATGGCTGATTGTCATGAGGTAACAGTTTCAGATCTGCCATAGTATTGTCTTTCAATGCTGTGTACCAAAGGTGAATAAAATTAGAAATATAGGCTTACTTGTACACCACTATATTGTGCATTTTCTCATTGCATTACTTGGATATTGGTCAAAATTTTAAGAACTGAATTCCATAAGAGCTGTTGCGGCTACACTATTTTTTATCAGCCAAGTTAAGATGTTTCTTGATCATGTTTTTTTTAGCACAAAGTACTTAGCATACAGCTTCTTAAGATGCTTGTAATGACGATAATGCCTTTTACTACAATTTCAGTGTATAGGTCCGCATGCCTTGAATTTCATACAATAACTATAGAGACTGTCAAATCTCTTTTTCGGTTAGTGTTAACTACCAAGAAGTTGTCGCTGACGACTGTGTTGAAATGTTCTCCTAAAAAATTGCAGTCTCATGTTATGTACATCATGTACGCTTGCAATCCACTTATGTAGGACAGACAAAAACAACCCTTACACTGGAGTAGCCAAATACTGTACTGTGAATAGCAGCTGGTACACATCATACAAGCTGGAGATGTTCATCTCTTAACCGTTGGCTGTCTCAAAAATTCTACGGTGTAGTTTACAAAACTTTAAAATTGTTGATGTTCCAAACTTAGACCAGTTGTGAATATGCTCCTAGCCATGGCTCCTAGCAGAGTTTAGACATTTCAGCTGTTTAGGTTTGAATTCCATATATGTTGTAATTTTTTATGATGATTTTAATTATTGTGACACCTATAGAATATATGACATTTGAACGGAAATTCATCTACATTTTTCCTGAGTAAATCTCAGAATAAGTATACAGAATAAACTAGTCTAAGCGGATTAGTAGTTAGTTATTAAATGAGTAAAAATTTGCCAATGGCACCCTGTGCCAAATCACAGTACTGTGGTCATTACCCTGCCTGGTTTTGTTTTTCATATTTTTCTCATTATAGTAAAGATGCTTATTTCATTTCGACATCTAGAACTTATTAGGGATTTGAAGAAACAACTCTATGGCATTTATGGAGAAGAAAAAAAAAGCAATAATTTTCATCCAAAATTGAGTTGTGTGATAGCTACAATGCGACGTTGGTTGCATAAAAAGAAACTGATGAGTCCGGAAAATGATCCAAAGGTACAAATAGAAAAACTGCTACATTGTTATTCAGTGATTTTAAATTCATTGATTATATGATTTAAGGGAAAAAGAGTTAAGATGCGGTCTTCCTTATTAGCTCTACATTGCCTGCTTTCTTTGCACTCTACTAGTGGTGAAGGTAGAATGCTTCATGTTTGTTTTGTTCTTTGAAAAATGATAGTAACTATGATAAAATATCAAAACATACAAAATTCTGCACAGATTTGTGCCACTTAGAGCGGGTCTAGTGCATAATAATTGGTTTTTCGCATGCAAGACTCGCAATAACAATGATGAGATGAAATTATTAAAAAGGGAAGCCTGAGGCAAAAACCAAGCCAAACTTATGTTGAGTTTCTCTTCCAAAATCGACAGATTAATTTCTGATTCCATTTTTGGTTTGAAAGTTTGGCTAAGCTCATGTCACAAAAGTTATTATTGTTGTTGTTGTTGTTCTCGTTAGAATATCCAGACTGTTTGTCTAAAAAAACCTCTAAATATTAAAAAACACTCCAGTAATTTGAATCGAGATATTGAATCTGTATCTATTATCAGCAAAGACTGTAATATCTGTACCTCTTTTACTCAAACTAAAAACCAGCTGTATGTAGCAAATTTTTTGAGAAAAAGAAGAGCTTTTAGGTAGCTTTTGAGATTAAAAACTCTACATATTTTTTCTTGTAGTATGGTACTCAAAGCAAATTATAAGTTTACTGTTTCACATGTTCCAATTTAGATATTATTGATATTGAAGAGGGAGTTAACAAGCCTTGGGTCAGAGATAGAGGGTGGAATTGAAACAGCACCTGAGCTTACAGCGACTGTCCTGAATAATCCAAGCGGATTTCTGTCTCATCGAGAAATAATCAAAGTGTAAGTACAGAGAAAAAATGCCAAAGAATGTGATATTTTTGTTGTTAGAGGCAAAATACTGTCATCCGCAAATAGCCACTTTTTACCATCTGATTTATATTCTGATAATGAACATTCTGAATCTGACCTCAGAAGTCATGCATTACAAATTATTGAAGAGACGTCCATTTTTTAAGCGCTTAAGGCGTGGTTTTTCAACATTCCGGTCGCAACCCCAAATGGGGTTGTAAAACGAATTTTGTGGGGTCGCGAGCGTTAATAAAATTTACTAAAAGAGAAAGTGGCTGCTAAATGTTTCTCCCTGTTGCCTTGTCTAAATGAGCATTTAGAAGTCTCCCGATACAAACTCAGTGCAGTGGACAGTGTTTCTTGGGAAATAATTAGTCATATTCGGTCACTCATTGAAGAGCTTGAATACTACTTTCCTGAGCTGGATGTGCAGTCTTTTACAGTAGTATGTAACCCTTTCAAAGTTCCACTGAACTTTTTTGATGAGTAGGATACTGCTCAAGAGGAGCTTGTCCAGCTGCAGCAAGATACAGGAGCAAAGGTTCTTGCACACACACTTTCACTGCCATCATTCTGGATGAAGATGTTCCCTTCATACCCGACCTTGACAAGGTTTGCCATAGAAGTTTCGATGCCTTATCCTTCGTCCTATATATGTGAACAGTCATTCTCTACTATGGTGGTTGCCAAAAACAAGTGCAGTAAATGACTACAGTTGGTACATTATATGATTCTGGCCCTGACAGCTACGGCACTTCATATTGAGAACTTGGTCTCTGATAAGCAAGCTTAACCTTCTCACTGATTACAACCTTGCTTCTAACTAACTGTTATTATTTAAAACATTTTTTTAAATATTTTAGACCAAATGTTTGTCTGTAGTTATAAAAAAGGCCTTTTAATGTACATATTCGGATCTCTTTAATAAGTATCAAACTTAGTTTAGAATGGCTGGGATCGCACGCTGATGCAATTGGGTCCCCTTCAGAGAATGGTAAAAAAATACTGATTTAAGGCATTTATACACTTTAGGATCTGTTAAGATCTTATTTAGAAGAATGTTTGATAGGTTTGTTTAGTCAGAAAATTATAAACATAGTTGCATTTAATCTTAAAGTAGCCTAAATATTGAAACATTTAAACTGTTTTTGTACTTCTAAATATTTTTTAAGTATTTTTTGTATTTTTCCAGTAAAACATTGATATATGTGCTATAATGATTGTGGTAAAAACTTTTAGGTTAGATAAACATGTGCTGTTGATAGTGAGTGGAATTCAGATAGGACAAGACTTTCCTTGGTCCCAATTTTCACTCATCATAGAATATGAACACTTTGATGCATCATCCTGGATGGAATTGTGTACAAGACAGAATATATGGCACTGTTCTTTCCGCATGGCAAAATATGAGTCAAGACCAATTCTAGATAAAGGTTTGTTGTAGCGATGTTAATGACATTAATTGATGTAATGATGATGATTATATATATTGTTAATATATTGGAAGGACCAAGGAGAAGATGTATAAAGCTCATTGGTAAGAATAATGAACATTGTTATGTGTAATGATACGTTACTGAAGATGTTAAAGAAAACTATCATAGCAGACATCTTTCGTCCTATACGAAGAATTTAAGTTTCTGCCACACAAAGTAAGATTAAATGTACCGTTTTCAAGAACAAATCGCTTTAAATTTTCATTTGTTCCGACCTCAAAGCATTCAATATTAGCCAAACTCTAAACACTTCATTGTTTTCCTTTTGTAGGCTTTACTTCAATTGTACCATTTAGATTTAAATGTATATTTGAATTTAATTTACAGTTGCAAATTTGTTGTGCTAATTGCTAATAAAATTGTTTTTACTAATCTGTGCACAGCGCAAACGACAATTTTTTTGTATATCATGTGTCTAATAAAGATGTCTCTGTCTATGTCTATGTATTATATTTTATTTTGAATGTATTATTATCGTTAGTTTTCCAAGACTTTGCTGTTCAAAGTGAACCACTGATTTGGATCAACTAAAAATCTTTTGCACATTCGGAAAGCACATTTATTTGCTCTTGAAACAGTTTAGATAAGATTGAAATGCCCTATAGAAATTTGCTGAAGTAGTAATTTTGATTAATTTTCTGTAATTATGGAGTTCTAGTTCTACCATTGTTACTGAACGTTCTATTTAGGGTTTTGAAAATTGACCAAATATGGGCATGAAACCTTTGTTATTGGTGGTGTGTGACAATTTTTCTAAGGTCAGATTAACAAGACCATTAGTAAATAACAATTTTGTAGTAGCAACACCAAAATATCATTATTCAGTACTCCCATTTCAGCATCTTCTGTTTGACATTTAGTTTATAGTTTTGTTAAACACGGTGTATTCATTACTTTATGAAACTAGTAGATTTTCTAAATGGAAATATGTGATATGGCCTTAAGCTGCATTTTGGTAGCTTAGTTACATTGATTTGTACCGTTTTAGATATAGTTGTTAATAAACCACTTGGTGGTACGGCAACAACTGAGAAGGCGGAGGACGTGGAAAAGATTATTATAATTGCTGCAAGAAAAGTGACGGCCAATAAAACTTTTATCAGTCTCTTAGAAAAGAGGTGAGACTACAATTCCTGGTTTATATAAAATCATCACAACAATTGCAGGTGTGCTCAGATGCCTCACACTCAGATTTACATATTATTAGTTAGCATTACTTCACTTCAATAACTAAGCACATAGCAGGAACACTTGGCTATATACCTTGCCTAGAACGCAATAGTGTTAATTTTTCAGTATTGACTTCAATAGTGACTGCAGTCTGAACAAAAAGTGAGCATTAATTTATTTTGTAAACTTATTTTATAAACATGAAATAACAAATGCAGTCCATTTTGGTTGAAACAAATTTTTTAAATCATTTTGTTGAGACTCGGTAGTGTTCAGTTTTCTCTATAATTCACATATGTTTTAGGTTTGGCATTTTAGTAACAGAAAGAAATTATGAGCACTTGAAGTCTTCCACTCATCCTAATTTACACTGGGCAGATATGACACTGGACGAATCAACAGGAATAGTATTGCAATCAATGGAAGAGCTATCTGCAGCACATACTGATGCAGTTTCTCAATTGTTTCATGCCATCTCAGCTATCAGAATGCAGCTCACTATGTGTTATATTATAGCCTATAATCAGAACAGATACAGGTATTAGTAAAAACTTTGTGATTTTTTCTTATTACTAGAAACAGGAGGAGTTTCTATACATGTGGATAATTTTTTTAGAAAAAAATGACTAAGAAATTACAATTGCTTGGCAAGTGGCATATAAAAATTATCTATATGAAATGCTGGCACTCATTTACCATTGTGAGGGTTAACCAAAATGTTGATTATTCATATACGCTGTGTTAAGTTCTTATTCCTATATGTTAATGTGTCATTTGGCTTCCATGGAAAATGAAATGTTAGTATTTAGTTTTGTGATTTGACATATAATTTTAACGAGTGCCAGCTAAAAAAACTCTTTTTAATTCACTTTCCACTTTTTACTTGAAAATTTATTAAGGAAGTTTTGACATTTCAGCTCTGATAATATGAGCAATTCTGCAAAGAACTTTAGTCGTCTGAATGCTATTGTAACACATTTCACAAAAACTCTAGGTGATTGCAAAGTCAAGGTATGTGTATGATTTTAAGAAAATTGTAGTTTAGCAAAATTTTAACTATGTCAGTCGATTGATAAACTTAAAAGCAGTCAAAAATTAAAGTAAAACTTGTGCAAAAAGTTCATAATAGTAGTTAACTGTTTTAGGGAGCTATAGCGAGGCTCATTGGATTGACTGACTAAAGATTGAAAAGCTGCTTGCCATTTCCCAGTCATGTTAAATTCCTGCGTTTGGACTCATAAAAACTTTCACCCAACCAATTTCTGAAAATTTCTATGACTCATTTTATACATCAACACTTTTGTGAAAGCACATCATCATCTATTCATATGTAAGCAAAAATTCATAAGATTCAGTACAACTGTTACACATTTTGTTCCATGTTGCAAAGTTGCAAAACTGAGGTCATAAACCAAGTATTGTGGTCTACATCGTGCATAATACAGCTCCATGCCAGCTTTTTAACCATAGATATAGTTATAAAAATTGAATTACATTTCAAAATATCCTGAAAATGTGGTAACTTGATACAAATAATTTACTATTTTCTGATAAATTATTATTTTCCAAATGAAGTAAATAGATACTAGTACTAAAGATCACAGTTTTAAACTATTCGTTGATATTAACTTATATCAACTTCATGATAATCGCGCATCTAGCACGACAGGGGTGCAGTCATATCATTATGTCACTGTAGCGCACTGTAACATCGCAATGTTAAGCTAAATGTGGAGATTAAACTGATCTTCTCTTAACTACACAAAAATACCTGATATTTTCTGCAATACCAATGTACATAATTTGTGGTAATTTGTGTAGTTTCTTCTGACAAATGTCATTAAACAGGAGAATGGAGACCATTGGCTGCAATACCAAGTACAGCCGTGCATTTTGATTGATGATCTTTCACTGATTTTCAATCTATATAGGGAACTTCAAGAATCTTTTAATAAATTTTAACACATTGAAATTATATGTGCCAAGCAGAGAAAAGCTATTACATTTTTATATTAATGAGTTTATCTATAGGTCATCTATAGCATGTTGAAAAATTCTATATGTGGTTTTTTGAGGGCATCAGTTGATCAAGAAAATAATTGCATCATTTGCGTGTTGATTACATATTTTGATTGTAATATTTTGCTGTAATGTTTTTACTTTGACTTCTGTTGGTCTACTTATTGTATTGACGTTTATTTGGTGTAGCTCAGTCATGTCTATTATTTTCTTGCATTCTGCCCGAGTGGACTCTAATCACTTCAAATTTGCTCAAAATTGAGCTTGTAATTCTAATATAATTTAAACTTTGTTTGTGTGAAGCCCCGAAATTATTGAAATGACTATGATCCAACATCCTGATGTCATGATCTTATTGACAAATTTATTAGATTTAAACTGAGCTAATAAATGCTAAAGTTGTTCAAACTTTAGTTAAACTCACTAATAACAGCCTTAGACTAGTAACCGTAGTTCCATACAGTAGAATTATTCCACCACCATAACTTTCCTAATCATGAAGAATTGTTTGCATTTGACCATAGAGAGTTTGCCACTGGGAGACGAGATATCTGTCATTCAGGCAGTATTTCAAAGCCATCTCAAAAATTCAGGACAAATTCGTAGAGTGCATTTTTATTTTTAATATTTATCTTCTTGTAGATTGTTTGTTGTAACTCACTACTGGAAGTAGCTGAATCAGTTAGTAACATAGCCAAGGAGGCATGTAGCAATTCTGCAGTATGGAGTGCAGATTTGTGGGGAAGATGGACTTGGCTTAGTAATGAAATAAGTGTGGTACGATGTTTGTTATCACAAATATTTGTCAATTTTTCTTTCTGAATTTTATTTTCTGCCTGTTCTATTTATTCATTCGTTTAACACGGTAACGTTGTAATAGGGTTAGGTTCTTAAATTTGAGAATTCTGGTGCATTTGATTTGTGGCTAACACACCTAACCTTTTCTGTGTTTTTATAGGATGAACAGTTTTTGTTGCAGTTTCCTTTTGTCAGTTCTTTCAGGTATGTTGATTAAATTTTTATGGTGATAAGATGTGGCAACATCATCTCGGCTTACATATATTCATGTAAACATACATAATTTTCTTGCAGATTATCATGAATGTGACCCTAGGCCCAGGGGTTCAGTATGAGCTACTACATTTTCATAACTTCCTTTTATATTGTAAGACTCGTAAGAAAAATGTTTATGGTGTCCTTCGGTTTTTTTTTTGTATATGATTATTGTAAGCAGCATTATCAATGAAAATGGTAACTGAGATAATTTAATTCTGAACAGAAAATTTGTGTGCTATTTCATGTGTCAGAATTTAACGTTATGCTAATCCGAAGTTCTCTGTTTTTGGTTCATTAAGTCATTATCATTGAGAATTTCCATTAAGAAATACTTGAGAATTATTGTTACATTAGCTGTGAGTTTTAGCATTGTTGTACGTTTATTCAAAGGGCTTTGTTGAACCGCGCTTGTAAGGACACAGACATCAAGAATCATACTGCAATCATTTTACGTATCTATATCAGTTACACCGGCTTCTTGTATATTATGTGAATTTTGTCACAAGGCTTGTGTTTATGCTGTAAATGTGACTTATTGCTTATTATGCATATCATTTTCTTACTTTAGTGCACAGCTAATGTTAACTTATGCTGCGTTAAAACAACTTCTGACAATGAGTTTTGAAGAGTTACTTTCTTGTTGTTCTCATGTACCGCAGAGAATCCTCAGGGTAAATATTTCACTTTATAGCAGCTGGCCTCAAATTGAGTAACTTATTAATGTACGTAATATCTAGCTCAGTAAAATAATATTAAAGAATTCATTTAATTTGTATTACACTACCAAAATGATATTAGTAAAAATTTAATGGTTTACTTGGTTTGTGGAAAACAGTGTGTAAATGCTTTCACATTTGGCAGTAGGAACTGCTAAAAAAACTTCATTTTTTGCATGCTGTCGCAATAGCTGTTCTGATACCGTATGATACATGGTATCATACCATTTTCTTGTACTGTTAAACCATTTTGTACATTTTGCTTGTAATGCTATTTTGCTCTTTGTTTAGAAATGTTATTTAATTTTACACAGGATTTCTTCAACTTGGCACATTCAAAAGATTTCGGTAATAATAGACTGCATTTGCTTCCAGTTGTGCATAACAAAGATCCTGGCAGGTATTGCTAACATAGTAGTGTTTTGTGTTTCATTTATGACCACATTCATGAATGTGCCATTCTGACAGATGTAACTGCTAGAAAAAATTACAAATAAGTACACATAATGATAATATAAGTACAAAGGTGCAGATGAATAAACTAAGTAGTACATTAAAAGTAAAAGGAATAACATGAAAAAATAAGATACGTTACAATGGAATATAAGCACTGAACAGCAGACAACAGCTGTTCTTGTCTAACAGCATTATATATCTGACAGTTGTGCGATGTTAGCAGTCAGTTTTTGAGAATAGTCAGCATTTTTTTAATCTGCAGAACTTATTTTTACTGTATTGCATGCCTAGACAAAATATAGGAAAAAAGGGTTTAAAGGCTTTTGAAATTTTGTTTGCTATGAATGATTAAATGATAACTTTTTAGTATTCCTGGAACCACTACATGTGATGGTTGTGAGGAACAACTAATGGGTTACGCTTCGCCAAACATTTGTAACAGAATTTCGTTCCCAGAAATAGGTAATCCCTACAAATTTGCTTTGTTGTGCTTAGCTGTAGAATCTCGTTTACGTGAGCAAGTTTTCTACGATCTGGAAGAACGTGTGACTTATCAGATTAACATACGGTATATTAATTTATGTTATTGTGCATTTCTCTCTCTCTCTCTCCCTCTCTCTCTCCCTCTCACTCTCCCCCGCCCCTTTTTATCCTTTTTTCTTGTCAGCTTGCCCGCATCTATGTAAACACATAAGTTTGGCACAGAAGATGAGATGTGTAGGAAAAATGTGCTGGTGCAGAGCATGGATGGATACATGCAGCAAAGAAAAGCTGTTCATGAATGCAGCCATCGCACAGCTGTTGTTAGAGAAACTACAAGTGTCCAACACCACTTGTATCAAAGCAAAAGACCCACAATGAATAATAGAGGTAAAACTGGTTATTGAATTTGGATACCTTTATTTATTCACTGCTACCTATGTTAGTTATTTTGCTAATTTTTAATATTTGTTGTCTTCTGACATCTGTTTGTAGATGCATCCATGCACCAAAGATCGCAAGATGTTCCTGAAGTGTTTTCTGATCAAAGTGCACAAAATTCTGAAAGAGGAAGTATGTCAGGGTACTTTCAAGGTGGTGAGATTTCAGATGATACTCCCGAGTATAACAACATTTGTCACGACTCTAAAAATATTGGCGATGTCTGTGAGAAATATGTTATAGCTGGCTCTAAAGGTCTGTTAGTTCCTCATAGTTTAGCTCACGAGAAAATAAATCATGCTTTTGCCCTGAAGAAAGCAGAACGGTGTCAAGGCCGTATTAAAATTAATGATAGACAAGCTTTCAACAGCTACAGGAATGGACTTGTTGCATCATGTAAAAATGACTACGCTAATGGCTTCGTGGCAGACAAAAATGACTACGCTAATGGCTTCGTGGCAGACAATCAGAACAAATCACACCAGTGCTCTTCTTTTAATTACAATTATCAATGGAATGACAATAATTCATGCAATGAAGATACTAGCATACCTAGGGAATGGCAGTTAGAAAGTACGCTGCAAAATGTGCCTTACTCTCATCAAAGCTTCTCAAACATGTGTGAGAAATCTCCTGCTGCTTATCATGTGCCTCACTCAGAAACTGAATTTGGTGGTCCACACTTTTCATTTGACCAGAGATTTGACAGAAATGGGCCATGTTCACACTTGGGTACGTTTAATTAAACTTTTGCAATTCAAGTCACCATAAATATAACTTTTCAGATATCTTATACTTCTTTTGCTTCATTTTGCAGTATTTATTCTGCTTTTAATGTGTTTCCCTTATTAGGTAGAATGTTTCTTAACTAAGAACCGTGATTCTCTGAAAGTTTGTTTTTTTAATTGTATTGTGATAAGTATTTAGTGGAAAGTATATAATCTGACTTAACATTACATTCAACAGAGAAAGTCAAACAGATTTATGAAAATTTATTACAAGTAAAAATATAAATTAACTTTACTAAATTTAAATAGTATAACTGTGTCAAGCATCTTACTCTAATTTCATAAGTTTAGGTACAGTGCTAGTTATCGAAAGACCTTGTTTTTGTCTCTGTTGCTTCCAGAATAACTGGATACTTTATATTGTAATAGAACTTTTCGATTTTTATCAATTTTATAATTAACTACATGAAAGTATGTAATGCCGTTACTATATTATATATATATATATATATATATATATATATATATATATATATATATATATATACATTACCTTGAGAAACATGTTGGAATGGTTTTTGACTAATTTATTTGTTTGTTTATTTAGATGATTCACCTCCGATGGATTTGTATGCTACATCATACAATCATCAGGATTTGTTACAGGTAAGCCACTTCCGTAAGACTCTTTCCCTATTTAAGCTTAGAACGCTAAGATAAAGCAAAGATAGTGAACATAAGCTGGCTGATTAAAAGGCATAAGATGTCTCAAGTATAGTACTAAATTGGCAAAAAAGCGTAAGAAAGAATACAAGTTTTATCTTCTTTTTTTGCGGATGATAGACGTTGATTGTAGTAGGACTGCTAGTATTGTTTAAGCATAATTTATTATAGGAGAGCTTTAGATAGTTTAAAAAACATAATTTAGGATCCTTACCACAACAAACTATATTATACTCTATTTACAACAACAGTTACAGTAAGAATTGACTATACCTACACAAACTGACAAGTTTTACTACAAAATTACATTAGATATTAGTACCAAAATACAGTTAAAAAATATTAATGTATGAATAATGAAGACTGACACATCTCATATCAGATAGAAACTACTAAAAGTGGTTAGTACGAAATATAAAGTCATGTATGCATTGGAATATTTTGCTGTTAACAGCATAATTAAATTTATCTTTTCCAAACAATAACAATTTCAGCAGATCATAATCAAATCAAATCATTTACTTTTCATCCCAATAATAATATATAGAAAAATAGGTATAAATTAAAAAACCAAACGAAAGGGAAGTAGTAGTAGCAAAGAACATTCGTTATCGAATCAGCCATCCCAAGCTGAGTATTAAATTAGTATTATGCACACGCACACACACACACACATATACTGCAAATATATGTACTGTAGTAATATTAGAAAAAGAAAAAAATTATTTCATTAAATTAGGTACTTCATTTGCCTGTGATTTACTATACATTAGTATAATTAGTATCCCAATCTGTGGATGCCATCAGTAACTAAACAAAAAATTAATTAAGGCAGCTATATTAAAGTTTTCCGGCAGCAGTATTTCATTTAGTTTATTAAACATAACTACCCTAGTTTGTTCATACAATGGGCAGTGCAACAAAACATGTTCAACAGACTCAAATCGAAATCCTCAATTACAATTTGGCAATACTGGATGATGGTTATTATCTTTACAGCCTTGGAGAAAAGGTCATAGTTTAGTTGAGAAAATCCGATTTTCATGCACGTGTGATGCACAGAAATTGGGTGTTTACCAAATGAAAAATGCTTCTTATGCAATGAAAAACTTACATTTGCTTCTTACGCAATGAAAAACTTGAATGAGTTTTGAGCTGTTGTTTGAAGTGTGAAATGGATGTAATTTCACGAATGTTCTCTGGTAAGTTATTCCACATATTAATTGCCGATATGAAAACGGCTTTTTCACAGCTCACATAATAGGGGGTAACTTCATTTACCTGGGGCGGCAGAATTGCACTTAAATAATATGGCGCTAAGTCATTGATTATTTTGAAAAAAGACATAGGCAATGATAATGGAAGTGCATCACTAGTATTAGTATTATATTAGTATTCATATGCTTGTATTATATAAAGTAAGAAAAAAAAGAGTGTGTGTATGAAAGAGAGAGGGAGAGAGAGAGATGGATGGGAAGGAGAAAGGCAGATCGAGGGGGAGGGGAGGGGAGAGAGAGAGAGAGGGAGGGAGAGGGAGAGAGAGAGTGAGAGAGAGAGGCTGTTATATAGATAACTACAGGTCTGAAATTTTTGTAATAATAATAATAACTTTATTTACAAATTAAAAGTATTTATGAACATTTGAAATGCTGTAATTCATGGTGACATTTTGCACAAAAAGCTTGTAAATTTAGCCCATATCAAGTTATAACCTAAACAATAATTTGGGTAACTCCGCCATCAGTAAAAAAATCCTGGTGGATGTAGTTGTAAGGTCATGTGGTTTGCACTTTTTCCATTCTCGTTTCCATGGCAGGTAAATACCTGACTTATTTTCAGGTGTTTTGCTGCTGTTTGCGAGCTTAAAATCACCAATTTTATTTTTATTGTGGTTCTTTAATGTGAAATAATTTACCCTAATATTTAATTAGTTTATACTGATTTTTTTCAGGTTTATGATGCGGATACCAGTAACGGGAGGACTTGGCAAGATCCAGGTTTACAAGACCCAGGTAGACAGCCAAAACTGACTTATAAAAAAGTGCCTGGCATTAAAGATGGTCAGACCAAGCTTGCTTTCAGATAAGAATATCAATGCTGTTTAAAGCCTGTCAGTGGAGCTTATGGTAAAATGCTTTACGATTAATTAATTCACTTTGCTGATGATAGGTTATGATAACGTCATGTTCATTAAAAATAAGTCTGCAGTTATGAGCAACGTAATTGTACAGTGATTAAGGCAATATAGTAATTAAAATTTCTCTTCTTAAATATCTAATTTATGTATTAAGTCCCTTTTCATCTAGTTTCCCTTTTTACAATTCTACGTTCTTTTTGGCATCATTAGTGAAATTGGTAAAGCAAAGCTGAAGTATTTTTTTGTAGTTATATTTATCATTACCTATACTTTAATATTCCTTTATTTACCAGTATATATTTTTCAATTTTAGTAACCTCTCTTTTGTTGCTTTTACGCAATATTAAATATTTGATTGCCATCATTGACAAATTATTAATTGTAATATGTATTCCTTTGCTAAAATTTTATGCAATATAATTTATTTTCAAAGTTATTGTTTTCAAATTGATTTTTTTTAAAAAAATAAAGCCAGTAATATTTTTATACGACATAATGTAGTATTTTTCAAATGAATAAATTTTTAGCAGTTATTATAAACACTGCAGTTATTTTAAGATTGACAACTCATGATATTTATATTGGTTAAAAGAATACTGGACCTAATTCTAAACTATAACTTAAAACAACATACGCTATAAAATATTGAAAAGGAACATGCTATTTTTTTACAAATAACTAATTATGTGAATTACTATCGCAGAACTGTGATTTTGTATTCACAGGTTGTTAGTTCGCTGTTACATGCATTTTGCCATTCGCTAGTGAGATGGGAACTAGCTCCTGCATAGCGGAAACGTGTTGCACAAAAAACAGCTGTTGTACCGCTCACTTCAGAGGTATTCAGTTGTGATATAGCGCACACATCCAAGAGCTCATGCGTGAGCTCAGCAGTAAAGTTGAAATTTGAATTTTGTACTTAAAATTTGCAGAGTTTTTGCATATCACACTGAATGTTGTACAGTAGCACTGCATTTCAATTTTTGTTTTCGTAAACACGTGCAACACGCTTGTAGAACGTTTGTTCTGTTGAAAATTATGTTCAGTCATGATGTCATCACTAGTTTTAATCTTGTACACAGTTAATTAAGTTTCTAACTATGAATTTATTATTAGAAATGCTTTAGCATTATTACAGGTGTTAAAATGTATGCTTTTTACGATATTTCAAACTGCAATAGGATATGAAAATCATCCTGTTTTCTTTTAAGTAGAAGCATTTATACTTAGGCAGTACAATATGCATATTAGTGACCAAGCCTTTACATTAATTTGTGTATTTTTATGACAGTGTTATAGTCTAATTCATTACCATTGAAAATAGACATGCAGGGTTACAAGAGCACAAAACATAGTTAAATACTTTTATACATTTACTTAAAAATAATTTTAACTTTATTCTACAAATAATTAATATAAAAACTGCACAACACATATACATTATATCAGTAGTAATTACTTTTGAACAGTTGTTTAGGTGATAAATCACACTCATATAAAGAATTTGTTTACACGCAAGTTAGTAATGCTTGTAATGTTTCTTCATTGTAAGTTTTTTATCAGTACAATGGAATTTTTACGTTGCAATTAATCGCGATAAATATTAGAATTAGTCATACAGCATACTAAAAACAGTTTAAGTAGTAATTAATCTCTACAACTTATCACTGATAGTTTAAAATAAGAGGAAACATAGTCAATAGTACAAATAATAATAATACCTTTGTTATCCATGCATACATTAATAGGACGCGCAACAAATATACATGTGCCTGAGTAGCTATCTAATCTCCTGACTGAATAATTTGTGAATTGTTTGCAATTACGCGTTTTCGTTAGGTTTCCTACAACTATTTACATCTAGACATTCGCTTGGGTTTAGTGCTTTTTTGTCCATATCACAAATCTTAGTTGGTACATGCCATGTTGCACGAATGTATACTGCATAGAACTACCACTGGTCAATAACATATTAGTAAAAGCAGTACTTTCAATATCAAAACCTGCTTATTATTAAAAATAAGTTTTAGTATCACAAGGTTACACCATATTTTCATTGTTAATTAGCTGATGAGTAAACTACTACAATAATTTAATTTCACAATAAACACAAACAAAGAGAAATGGATTCTCTGTGCACATATTTACACAACCTAGAAATCTACAAAGAATGAAATGCAATAGATATTTTTAATAAATACAATAATGCTAATTAATGTGAACAGCACAATAACATAAAAATTCAATAAAATTTTATTGCAGTTGCTTAATTATTTAGTAATCATGAAACATAAAGTAAATTAGTACGAAAACCAAGCAAACAAACTACAATTTGTAACAAAAACAATATATCACTGTAATGATGAATCTGATGAATTAAATAATTATAATCTTAATTTGGAGATTTTTAGTTAATGGAGAAATTACCACTCAATTATTGAATTTTTAAAACAAAACGACCAAAGGAAAGGAAACGTGAAAAGGTCATCACTGAAGTGGATTTGTACTAAGGGCCTTTGGACTACAAGTTCAGTCCCGTGACCACTAGATTACAAAGCCTTTTGTGACCCATAGACAAATTAATTATCTAAAGACTAATTAGGTAAATTAATTACAAAATTAGTCTCATCAGTTATCGCACCTAGTTTTCTAGGAGTGAATAAACACTTGGAAATAGAGGATTGACTGGGGCAAGTTATTATCATTATCATAATATTGTCATAATCAGAAGGGCCCGTGTACTGCTTCAGTTGTTGGAACTGTAATCAATCCTTGTCTAGTCCCGACTTTGTCACGTTTCTTTATTTTTGGTAAAGTTTAATTTCAAAAATACAATAATTGTGTGTTTACTGAGTCATACTAGTGAATCTTAGTTAAAAATGATTGAGCAAAGAAATGTAAAACAAAAATTATGTATTATGTACAAAAAACAAGCAGCACCACAATCTCTTGAATAAAAAATCATTATATAGATGCATCTACTCTGTTACCACATATCCTTTTCAAATAAAAGAGTAAAAATAAAGTTTGAATACTTGAGTGGCATTAACATTCTTCTAATTTTGATTTCTCCTATTTCTATTCATTTAAAAAGGGTGAACTGGGCACAGACAGCATTTTGTTTAGTAATTTAATATACCCAGGAGCTGGTCATTACTTTTTTCTATTTTTAATATTTGGAACTAGTTTTTTATAACACAATAAGAAATAAAATGGAATAATTCCTGCAATTTCACCCATGGAAGCTTTAATATGGCTGCCCCATGAACACGCAACATTCAGTTTGCTCAAAAATGCATTTTCCAGATCAGAGCGGTCACACAGTGTCATGATTGACTGACTTAACGTCTCTGTGAGAATAATGTTCACCATTATGGGCATTTGAAGTATGTAAATGTGAAAACAGATGACAAGAAATAAGTGTATACATAAAGTTATAAACTATTCTAGGTCAGAAACATCATGTGATTATGTCACTGTAACAACCGATGTTATTATGACTGCTCTATGAGGGTAAATATTTGATTAAGTAGCAAAAACAGCAATGTGAAAATTTGGGTCTGTCTTCAAGGTACCCACATAAGTCTGCAGATAAACATGTTCCAGATTGTTCGATGACATCTCCAGTGACCTCAATATGAGCAGGGCTGGATTATGACCTTTTGGGTAAATGAAATTACATGTATTGCCCCCCCCCTCAGAGGAAGTCAGTCTTGTATATTTTTTACTCGTGATATATTTTAGCGACAATACATCTTGAAGTAAATTTATTGCATATTCTTTAAATAAACCAGAATAGCATCTTCTGTTTGTCAATAAAAATATTCTTTGAGAAGTACAATTATTTTACTATTTACTGCAAACCAAATTAGCACCCAAGCTTGAGGTCCCTTGGGCTGCATCCTATACTAGCCTATAGGATAATCCAGCCCTGAATATGAGGGCAATCATTTATCTTTTTCTGTAGCAACCTGCATTTCCAGGCATTGAACAAGGTAAAACCAATTAAGGTATAGTTTCTAGGACACTCTAACAATAGCAAAAACTGGAGTTAATTTTAAAAAGTTCTCAACCTTCTCTGCAGCAGTCAGTAAGGACCGAAAATAAGCATATCTTAGCATTTCACCACTTTCATTCACCATTGTTGAGACTTGAAGATAAAGATGAGACATAGTTTACACTCCCAATACCAAAGCAACTAATATCAGCCTTCACTATAAATCATTGACTCAATGAATACCCTAGCATAGCTTCCAACACCATGTTATTAACTTGTAATCAGAAACAAGCAGTATCAATGTGTTCTAGTGTTTTTCTTTCTCATTTTTACAATATAAGTTGGGTTCCATTAAAGGGCTAGCAATTATGTGGGTTTAGGCATGGATGGTTGTGGCATTGAGTCAGTGGTAGGATAAGGAGGTGGATTTGATGAGGGTTCGGGACTAGATGAAGGATACGGAAGTGGGATGGCCTGTTGGGGATTTGCTTTTTGTGGATTAAATGATGGGGCCATAGGAGCATACTGAGTTTGCCCATGATAAGGTGATCCACCTGTTTGGTTTCCTGGTGGCCTGAAAGGTCCTCCCGGATATCCCATTTGACCTGGTGGTCCATATGGCCCACTTCCTGGTCCTGTGGGATATCCTTGAGGAGATGGAAATCTGCCTCCGCCATACTGTGCCTGTGGAAAACCTCCATATTGTGCTTGAGGTACTCCTCCATACTGTGGCCTAGGTGGTCCAGAAGGATAACCTACATGTACTCCACCAACTGGTGGTTGCCTGCTTCCTGCTTGCTGACCTGAATATAAAATGGTAGCATATATAATTGCACAGTAAACTGTAGATTGGTTTAATCACATATGACGATCTAGCATACAGCTATTTTATAACAAGCTTACTTTGTTCTTTTAATCACTTTAACTAAATTTAACAGTTGCTCTTTAGCAAAAACACGAAAACCATTGCAAACAATCTGTGATGCTTTCAGCCATTTTCTTAGTTATTATTTAGTCAACAGACTTTGCATACCAACTAACTAGATAAACTGCTAGTTGTTGCTATTCTGCACATTTTTAGTAAGGACCTAGCTTGACCATGATTTTTCACATTTGGTCGATAATGTATCAGATAGGAACAAATAAATGAATTTCAAAATAGATGACCTTGGGTCAGGGCTTGATCACAAAAAATCAGTGACATTTTATTTATAAGATGTACCTTTCTTCTGAAGTCAGCAGTTAGTTAACAGAACAACCGTACCAATTCACTGCTTCACTGTGCTACTTAAAGTTTGCCTTTCCCTGTGCATTTTTGAATAATGACCTTTTGGTGACCTTTGTCTGCTATCTTAAGATCCCTCTGATGTTTACTTTACATATCATAATGATAATTTGTAGACAGAAACCGAGTTATTACACCTTCACTCAATACCACAAACATTTGCGTACAACCCTAGTGTTACACAGAGAAAATACCGTAAGACATTGCTGTTAAAACAAAATCAATATTTTACCCGACTGCCTTGGCTGAGTCTGTTTTAATGACAAGTCTTCCCTACCTAGAAGTAAAAATACATTGCTTTACTTTCAAAGTAACGTAAAGGTATTAAACTTGTACATATGTTTAAATGTTAAATCATTATGAGCTCAGTAGTTTACTAAAGACTAGCTTTTATATTTCAAGCCCTAAGCTGTGGATACATAGCAAATTTAATTCTTGGCACCCAAGTGGTGAAATGTTGAGTAACTATTAAACACAAAAGAATTAAAAGCAGTCAGTGAATTACCATTTTGACTTGACTTGCGTTTACTCTTATAAAAGCAATATGCTATTCCAATAACTCCAAGCACTGCCAGAATTCCAGCTACAACACCACCTACTCGACCAGTCCTAAAACACAGTTAATAAAAAATCAACTATTGATATATAAATGTATACAATACATTTTCCAAACATTGATCATTCATATCTTGTTTCATATATAGATGCCATACCAATCCTAATCCCTGCTTTTTCAGTACAGGACATTTCTTTTTCTTCACCTGGTAAATGTGTGTACTCAGCCAACACAAAAACAGAAACATCGACAATATTTATAATGGTTATTACCCAGAACCAAATGAGCAGCAATACTGTGCATTACTCGGGCCGCAACAGTATTTATAACTGTACGACTGGTGATACATGGGGCACGTGAAAATGCCTTGTGGACCTCCTGTCTCGTTTGTATTTTGGTAGTTTCTGCATGCTGACCAACCATGCCGGCCATCTATAAAGCGAAAAAAAAACAGTTTTCAGAATGAAAACCAATAATATTTCTTGAAGTAGTCTTATAGAAAGGCTTTATAAACCTCAACATTTTAGAAAGGTATGTGTTCAATGTCTTTTTCACTGATTTGTAGAAACTTTTATATAAATGTAATACTAATTTGAAAATATCAAAAATGAAGTATTTTCACATCTGTAAATAAGATGTATCACGTCTGCAAGTATTCCCATGGTACATAAGTGATAGTAATTGTACAATGTTCAAATATTTTCTACTTTACTTGTGACACACACTAAACAAACATGATCATTAATGTTGCATAATTGCAATGTAAATATGTGTTATACACGTACTGTAGTTTACGAATTTACTTACAACGCAAGTTATTGCGTCTTGTTGCAGCTAATCCTAGTCCAACTCCAACTGCTACTCCTAGACCCACATTTCTGTTCCTGTTCCTATTGATACTTGTTGTAGGTCTTCTGCGGTTGCCACCAATTCTTATTCTTGATCGAGATCGACCACTGTTTGCTAGGAAAAACGGAACACTAAGATCTCAAAGGTTCATTTTCAATGTATTGGTATTTACATTAATTATCATAGTAGTAAAAGGAAAAGCACCCTACAGTGTTGCTAGATTATGTCACTACACTTGCATTGGTGGTAGTGGCCATGGCAGTGGTGGTGTTAGTGATGCACTTGCTGTTGCTGATAGTAGTGCTGATGGTGACAGTAAATTGCTAACGCTACAGCTGCAGCCAGTAGTTGTAGAGGTGTAATTAGTGATAGTAAATTGCTAACACTACAGCCGCAGCCAGTAGTTGTAGTGGTGTAATTAGGGAGGTGTTCAGGAGCTCTCGTCACTGGTTGCTAAATGGTATAAGTGCTGGAAACTGTAGTATGTAGTACACATGTATCTATGCTTCTTACCTTACATGGGACATTCCTAGAATAACAGCTTATAAATTCTTGATTCAAGAGGAACAAATTCAACGGATGTCTTTTTATCACAATAACGAGAGACAGAATGCATATAACTTAGTAAATAAGACTTAATGAGTTAGATGAATATTGTTTCTTTGGATGTGTACTTATATCTTCCTCTTTTTACTGAACAGTGTCGTGCATCGAGAAGCCAGTGACCTTATTTGTGAGCATTTGTATAATAAAAATGTAACACTATTAGATAATACTTATGAGGTTCTATTACAGTAATTAGTACCCATTTAATTTTAAACAATAGGCATCAACTACGTACCGTAGGGTAAAAATCCGAGAGCTAGTATGATTAAAAGCAAGTGTAGGTTGAGGATATTATACGGTTTAATCCAATTCAGTAGTGAATTTAATGTTATTAATAACGACGCAGGCTTCTGATTACTCCGTTTTGCACTTTCTTCAGCTGCCATCTTGAAACTCCTGAAACCGCGAAATATTCATTGATTTTGGAATGAAGCCTGCTCATTTGTGGATGCTGCTTGAGTTACGCACGCGCTATATGGCTTCCTGCATGCGATGTTAGATCCAGATCATCAGTTGTGCAGGACATCGAAAAGCCGGAGATCATAGACTTCAGAGCCGTGTGGAGATGGATGTAGAAATGTAGGACTAGGTCAGCGCCTTAGGAAATGTATGCCCCATTTGGAACTAATTAAATGTCAATCATGTCATGTCAAATATGCAGTGTTAAAATGAAAGCATATTATTTATGTATGGGTGCAATGGCGGTATACCCTAAAGTAGACAGGACGCTTTCGAAACAGCACGCGTGAGTCCCTGCGTCGAGAAAGCATATGGAACTGTGGGGTATCACGATACCCCATGAGCCTACTGTCTTAAAGGACAGATCGGGTACGTAATGCATACTAATTAATAGCCCACGACTGAGTTTGCATTTATCTATTGCGATATGTAAGTATACTATTGTAACTATAATTATATACACAGACTAGTAAACTTATTTTCTAGGAGGAAATTTTTATTTTTGATGACTTATGATTTTTGTTAATTTATCGCGCAGGTGCAGGAACTTTGAGCTTTGACTACACTGACTCAGCGTTGTACAATAAAATTTTTTGCTAATACATGTAATACTGTTTGATGCAGGATAAAACGTTTTCCACACCTGACTTCAATGAGTTATAATTTATAGGTAGGGTTGTAAGTGAAAAAATGTATTAGCAACGAGACTCTGCGTGCAATAGTTTTAGTGTGACGTCACTGGTATTGCGCACTGGGCTGCTTTATTATTGTAACGTCGTTAATTTTTTTTTTGATCATTTCTGCTTTTTAAATGTCACACTGCTAGGTTGCCTTGTACCCAACTTCCCTTTAAAACAGTGCTTCTGACAAACATGATCATTTTTACGTATTCCCACAGATCAGAGAATTTTAAAAGCATCTTGGACTCTTAGGTATGATTCCCTGATTGACGAGAAAAATCTGGACTGCGAAGCAAAGTAACAAAGAGTTTGTTCCGTGCACTTAATTTACCTACGACGGTTTAACAAGACCGTGTTAACGCATGGGAACGTTGGGCAGTTGCCAGGGGGCCTCTATGCTAATCATTATATGCATGTTTATGTTGTGACTTGGTGTCAATGAATAAATACTATACTGTTTTAGACTAACATGTAGTTTTGTGTGTGTGTTTTAAATTTTTATACCTGATGCAGTAAAATAAATAGATAAATACTATACTATTTTAGACATGTCTGTGTTGATTAATCTTTGCTGTAGAGCATGTTTTTTAATAAACACTAGTTTTGTTAGAAGTGTCGTAAACATAATTATGTTTAATTTTATTGACCATTTACATTTTTATTCCTGAGTGGTTGTGTAAGTAGGGGTCTCAGTGCACTGCTTCGCCCGGGGACTATTATTATGTTAAGAGGACCCAGCAGTTTGAGCCTGAGCGGGTATAGTGTCTGACTTAATGTGAGGTACCAAAGAAAAAGAAAACTAAGCAGAAATGCTAGCGTTTCGGATAGCATTTTTTAATTCTTTAAAAGAGTGGTTTCCTAGATTTTTAGACGTTTGGGCATTTTTTCAAATATGCAAATGAGGTTCCATAGAAGAAAAGCTTTAAATCTTTAAGTGAAAAATTTTGCTCGTGGGCCAAGATTTGACTGTCGTATCATTTTTGTGCAGTCGCAAACCTTAATTTATTCTATGTGTAGCTTTCAAGTTCCAACGATTTTGCCCCTTGGCTAGCACGATAGACGGGCGATTCCACTTCAAGCATAGGAAATGAATGTTCCTCACTCCGGTCGCGTTTTGTGCGATTTTTATGATGAAGTAACAGTTACTGGGGTAGATCCTCTTCACCAAAATCGTTTATCAATTAGACGACTTTATTTTACCTGTAAAATCACACTATATTATAGATCATTTATTTAGTCGTGACTGTCTGTCAACAGTTGGTGAAACATCGAGAGAAATATTTCAAAATGTGGAGAAATGGGTGTTACAAGGCTTACCCGTTAAATCCGGGGGGGGGGGGTTTGTAATGTCTTTTTCCTGTTCTAAGTTTAACATAGTTTTTATGAAATTTAGCTAGAAAGGTTAATTGTTACCTTAACGGAGTAATAATTATTGTGCATGTAACCTAGAAAGTTGTGGCAAACAGCTTACTTGCAGCTTGATTAAAAAGTTTGATTCGCGGGAGTACTCGGTATACCTATTATTGTTCATACAGTATAGACTACAGTCTGATATAGTTTCCATACGCTTACAGTTTAATTATTAATGCATAGATTGCTTCTTACTTGATTTATTCTAAAATTATTTTTGCCGCAAGTGATTTATGTGTAGTCTGGTGCGTAAATTCAGCGAGTACATTTTCGATAGAGTAGCATTTTATTTTATTTGCGTTTTGTCGCATAATCGCATGCTTTGCTAAATACAGTGGAAGTAAAAATACCTGTGACGTTCGCCAAAATTAATACATCGTAATTTTATGTGCACAAAACTTTTCGTCAATTTTTAAATATGATAATTATAGTCATCAGCAATAACTTAATTATAAATTAATTTGAGTTTTTCACACCCAATAGCATTTTGCTGCTTTTTTATTCCGACTCGGTCATCTGCTGTATCCGTGTAACACATTATTGGCTTGTTCCGTAGTGACGTTTTTGCCGTCATCAATATGTCTGCTCACAGTATGAGTAAGTGACTAAGAGTAGTAAAAACAGAAACTGTGAATATTTTCTTGTCTTTGACCTAATTTTGTTTACCAAATTGGTAATCTATCGTTATGAAGGCTAATAAATTAATAATAAACTATGATAAGAAAATACGCGCTTATTTTCGTTGCAGGATCTTAATACTTTTAAACTGTTTATGGGGGACCATGAATGAATTACAGCTGACAATGTAAAATACTTATGTTTGTATTTTGATAATAATTGTCATGGAAGACACAAATTGTCATGTATATAGGCTTAATAAGCTCATTGGTCTTTTTCTAAAGTGCGATATTCTTAGATACCTTTATCTTACGAATGCTGTCCTAAAACCACTCACTACAGCCCAGCATAGGATAGTGAAAAACATTACATTTAGCCCAAATCCTGCTTATGCCACACCCTCTTATGTAAAGCTTAAACTGTTAAAACTTAATGAAATTTACCAATTAGAGCAGGCCAAATTTATGTATCGTTTCAAAAATACGAACTTAACAGAACTATTCTTTAACTATTTTACTCCCATATCTGAAATCCATAACTATGAAGCTAGATCTGCTGCTCGTGGTCTATATCTTTTGCCCAGATTCTGTACCACTCGTGGGATTAAGTACTACCAAATATAAAGCTGTTATGTTCTGGAATTGCCTGAGCAGTAATATTAAAGATTCTAGCGGTATCTCTAAACTTAAAAAGCAATTGCTATTAATTTACTCAGATTAATGTTAAGCTCTTACTCAACTAGACTCTATTTTCGTTATCTAACTTTATAATCTTGACTACATTAATATTTATAAAACAGAAAACACTACTACATGAATCTGTGGCTCAGAAAATATATTGTATAACTCGAGCTGCGGATTCGTACTTTGAATGCTATTGCTTATGACATTAAATAAATCCTCTGGCCAATACATATATCATAATATCAGGAATACTTTGTCTTTCTTCTCTTCTTTACAGAGCAATTATTAAAGACATACCTTGGTACTATTTTATAAGTAAAGTTGTAGGAGTTGCACATAGATTGCACAAATCTTACCTGTTCTTTATGAAATTATTACAAAAACCTGTAATTTGTCTAGTCAGCATATTGAAAATTATTTTATGTATTATTATCATCATCCAAAGTTGGTATATTTATCTTTAGTAAGCCTAGACATGATGAAGTTGAACTCATAATCGAAATGTATTTAATTCTTGTTGTTGATTTACTGTATTCTTAATCCAGATTGTTTTAATTATGACATAACAAACATGGTCTGTTTTTCATTCAAAATTACAATGCTGATTTCTTTAGTTTATGCAAGAATGACCCTATTCCATTGACCCCATAATTTATAGTATTTTCTTTATTTTGGATTACTTAATTATATAGTAATTGTCATAATTCCAAAAATTATAATGTTTCCTAAATTAAACTGACAACATTAATTTTCATGCTCACCAGTGTCATCTAGTGATCATTTTTTGTATTCGGTAAATGATAGCAGACTAGATGACTTATAGTCTTTTCGTTGTCTTTTCTCTAGTTTTATATCTATCTATTGTAACCATCCTTCACGACTTACTATTGATTTTGTTATTAATAGTTCTATTGTACTGATCTAAAGAGATAAATAAATTGAAATTGAATTACTGCTCCTGATATTTTAGGTTAGAGATTTTCAAAGCTTTCCTTATTTTTATGTTAAAGTTTTTATTTTAAAATACTTCTTGTAATAGTCATGCATACTAACGAAAACAAAATGTAGTATTATAATATTAATGGTTTTGTTTAGGAATAATTCAGTTTTGATTTTAGTTTAATCCATTTGCACTCTGTCATGAGCATTACATTACTGAACTACTTATTTACGGTGTTATACTACACTTGCCACATAATTAATACTCGTGTGATTATGTTTGGTGTTATTATTCCATTGACATTCGTGCCCAGCGAACTTTGTAGTGCAGTTCTAAAATGCTTCATTTATGGCTTACTCTACGAGATCTATGAAATGCACGTGTGCAAAAGAGACATACTGCACCATAACTAACATTGTAAAACCATAACTAACATCTTTGTGTGATAATAGATTTTAACTCAGTACCTCACTGAAAGAAGAACTAGTGCTGGATAGCTGCGATTGAACTGCTTTGCGAGATACTCTCAGCAAGAAATTACATGCTTTCTGACAGTTTGCTCCTGAGTGCGCTCATTCTAGTTTTTGTTATAAATAAGAATTCTGGTAGGCTACTTACTATTGCCGCTATCCCAAAGTATTATCAATTAAATATTTTTAATAGTGAGTGAGAGATTGGATGCTTGGTGATCATATGGTCTTATGGTCTTTCTCCAACTTGTTCCTTATTACCAATAAGATAAGATAAGATAAGATAAAGAATTTATTGTAATTGTAATTGAATATTAAAATATTATTATAATTGCATGTTGGAGACATAAAAATTCAGTTCTCTGTGGCCATCTTATCAGCATAATATAAGCAGGTGAAGTGTTTGTTATTGATTTGGCTGTTTTATGGCTCTGTTTCTTCAACTTATAAATTTTTCTGCAATGCATTTTACATTTAACGCATATATTTAAAGTACATATTCTGTGTAATATATATTTTTATTACAAGCAGCACTCAAGGATTAATACTTGGTCAGTTTTTCCTAGGTCATTTTATTTAACAAATTTCAGAAATGGCTAACTCTGAAGAAAATACCCTTCATCGATCGTCTGCTGTGGCATCGACAGCCAAGCATCGATGGCAGCTGCTAGCAAGAGCAATTAAGAAAAACCGTCATGGAAGAAGTTCTACTTCATTGGCCAAAGACCCAGTATCCGTAAGGCGTTTTCAGTCTTTTGGAATTTTGCAGCAAATCAAATGTAACTGCTTACACGTTGCTGATGATGGGAACACTGTAAACCATCTTAACAGACCCAATTTTGATATGTGGTTCAATTTTTGCATTCCGCATTTTCCAAACTTTTCTGTGAGTATAAAACTTTTGGATGATGCCTCGAATCTGTCAGATCTGATAGGTTTTAACAATACTGGTAACATTTGCATATGGCCATCTGAAGAAGTAATGACGTATTATTGTTTAAAACACTCGAATTTTTTTCTTGGAAAAAATCTATGTGAGTTGGGTGGAGGTATGACGTGCCTTGCTGGGCTTGGAGTAGCAACTACTTGTGCAGCTGATAAAGTCTTGCTAACAGATGGAAATGCACAATGTGTCGTGAATCTACTTGCACTTATTGAGCAAAACAAACCCAGTGTAAAATGCAGCGTGCTAACAGCAGAATTGATAAGGTGGGACAAACAAGATACCTTTGTTGACCATTCTAATCAGTTTGACATTATCCTGTGTGCAGACTGTTTGTTTTTTGATGAATACAGAGAAGACTTGTTACACACATTGACACAGTTATTGAAATCTGATGGCATTGTCTGGATTTTTGCCCCTTCTAGAGGTGAAACATTGAACTTGTTTACTGCAACAGCTGCAAAGAATTTTCATGTCGCTATTAAGCATGACTATGATCCTCTTGTCTCAAAACTTCATAATGAAGCTTTAAATTGTAATAGTAGCTATAAGCCTGACTTACATTACCCACAGTTTATAGTAATGCAGAAGAAGTGAATTACATATTCTGTAAATATTGTGTACACTAACTTTCAAACGCTTGTTTGCTGTCTTACAGGTACAGTCAAATCTTGTTATAATGCCCCCTTTATAATGACAACCTCACTTAATGCTAAGTATGTATTAATAGACCTCATTATAATGCCTAATTTGCTATAATGCCAATTTTTTGCAGTCCCAAAGTAGGCGATATGAAGAGGTTTGACTGTATTTACTTCATAATTGGTTGGTCAAAATTTTTTTCGAACAAGGTTCATTTCATGCTTAAATTTGCAATAGAACTGTTTCAAATAGCGACTGCTTAACATGTAGTGACTCCTGCAGTAACTTCCACATAGTAGAAACAAGATAATGTGTAAGTAAAAGACAGTTTCTGAAAACTTTTATATTAAGGAATCAACGTGCATGAAATATCTGCTTTTCAAAAAGTATTTGTTTTTCGCTCATTCGTTTTCTGTTGCTTATAGACAAAAAATAACTTGGTGTCAAAATATAATGGTGATAGACAAAATTGAAATTAGTCTTATCTGAGATTTTACATTTTGCATTCATTTTTTCTTATTCAAGATTTTGTTGGCAGTATTAAATACTTTAAGTGAAAGAGTTGTTATTTGTTTTATGTGTGCATTTTTCACTTATTGAATTAACTGTTGCTTAATACTTAGCAGTAGGCCATCCACGAACACTCATTGTTCCAGTATCCTTTGCACAAAAATACATAATCTACATGTATAAAATGCAAGTGTGTATAGAAAACAATCGTATTTTATACAAACATGGTTGCTATATGTAAGGTTATATTAACTTCTCTCATTATTACAGTAATATTTGTGAAAATTATAGTTGACATCATTGTCATCACTGTTTCCACTGTACCTGTAAGTATCTTGTCAGCTGCCAAATTTTTGAGTCTTGATGTTACAATAAATTCTAAAGTCTTTGAGTCACTGCTTATTAAAATGAATGTACTTTCATTTAGTTTTCAAATATTCCCAGAACATAACCTGACTGAGCAAATTTATGATCTCTGTGTATTTGTCCTCATTATATGTTTATCAAACATTGGCATTTGTATGCCGGGTATCAACAAAACAGCTTTGATGTCAACCATCTACGTTACCATACTGTTCGTTCATTGCAGTGTGCTGTGCATTTTGAAGAACGTTGTCACATAACTTGTCAGTGTCACTTTTTGAAGCTGAACCATGTCAAGTGCCAGCAA
Source organism: Tubiluchus corallicola (assembly GCA_030141605.1). Taxonomy (NCBI): domain Eukaryota; kingdom Metazoa; phylum Priapulida; class Priapulimorpha; order Priapulimorphida; family Tubiluchidae; genus Tubiluchus; species Tubiluchus corallicola. The sequence goes on from JAQGDQ010000026.1 coordinate 347,559, forward strand.
AATTGTGAAGTGTAGTTTTGACGGTATTGTATTCAGGTACAGCTTACAGAATTTATCATGAGTAGTCACAAAAGTTGAAAGAAATTGACTTAAATTTACACTAAATCTTAAATGGCATAATTATATATTTTTACTCTACTATTTCTCAAGGTCACTGCTTGTATACCTATATTAAATATATTTTACTTACAATAGTTTAAATTATAGAAAATAAATGGTCTTGAAATTACATGCTTTCTTTATAGACGGGCTGTACCTGCTGATTGGCTTAATGTGTTCTACGTAAATAGGAATATCTATAATGGCAAGGATCATCTTTCTTGTGAAGCCACATTCAAACAGATGCTGAGCCGACCGTACAATTATGCATTTGTTGCTTGTGATAAAGAAACTGTGGTAGGTACCTATTCCCTATCAAATGACAGAGCTGGAGGCGGAGATATCTTTCTCATTTCTATTTAGCTCATGGTTGGGCTCCTGAATTTTCATAACATATAGTGGCAGCTCGTGTATAGGTACTATGGAACTACAGCACCCCTATTTTCACTCAATATTATCGATAATATTTAATACAATAAGTCTTTTCTTTAGTTTTTTCTTTATCGTTGTACAGTTTGCTTCACAGCCCAGCACAGTGCACTCACAGCTTAAGCAACATGGTGTTTGGCTGTTGTGCGCATGCGGCCATGCACACATATATATATATATCTAAGATAAGACACTGCACTTTAGGTAGAAAGAGTACTGTTGCTCGTGCAGTGTGTATTGTCAGTTGTCACCTGCTTAAAAGCCGTGTACCAGCATATTCTTGAACTGCAAACATTATTTTCTGTTTAGGATTTTATCAAGTTTATGTACAAATTTTCATACGTTTGTTTGTTTAAAATTACAGTTACAAAGTACAACATTAAAATATGTTTGTTTCATTTTACACAGTACTAAAACAGTGGCTAAAAATTTTCTGAAGCAGTACCCTCAGTAATTTTAGATATGAGCTGCCACTGGTATCATATCATAGGAATTTGCACAACTGTTTTTTGATTAGTATCTAATCTGTGCACCAGCATGAATTCATAGCACTATCAGTTCTGCAGGGCATACAGGGCAATTTTTTTCAGATATCAGTTGCACTATGGAATGCAATTTTCACTAGTTGCTAACAGATTTTAGTTTTGCATCACAGTTACTCCTAATCAGTTTTGTTTTTTGTTTTTTTTTTGTTTAGTTGTTTACTTCTATAAAAAACGTCAATGGGTAAAAATACTATATAAAAATGTGAAATTGCTACACAATTCTAAAATAGCCCTTACTGTAAGGCAAGTTTTCCAGCATAAGTTCAAGCATTTGTACCATAGGAGTCCTGTAATTTAAACAATTTTAGAAAAACAACGATTTGTTACTGCATCGAGGCCAAAAATTGGCACTGAATTTTATTTATAGGTTTCGTTCATGATGGTAAGCTTTGTAGATGATGGTAAAACTTCCATTGGCAGGTTCGGGAGAACCTGCGCAGGATACGAAGGTTCAGGAGTGCAGCACCGTCTCAGAATGTCATCTCAGGGCGTCTTTGAATACTACCCATTCGTAAAAGACTTTGTGGCAGTGAGAATGCATGATGGTAGGAATTTTGACCACAGTACTTCCCTGGGTAAAGCTGATGTGTTGTACATGAAGGTAAATTTTTATGTTGAAGAAATTTGTAAAGTTAAACATGGTTACAAGGAAGATTATGAAAAAGTCAGCTTCTAGGAATTAACACGTTTATTGAGAGTAGACGATCGTTTTGACTATTACAGTCATTTTGAATATTACAGCCAAAAAGGAATAATTAGTATAGTGATGCTACTAAAATACGAGGCACAAAATGACATTGCAATACTAGATTTAATGAGTATCAAGTTGTCCGGTGAAGGACTAATGTTGCGAAACATTTCATCTCATTTATTCGTCCTACCATGTGGAACAAAATACTTGCAAATATTAAGTCAATTTCACTGTCACCAAAATTCAAAAAACATTTTAAAAGCTTTATTCTTAAATTCATATTAAAGATTGAGCTTGTATAGTATATGACGCATGTTCAGATTCACAGTAAGCGACAGACTGGCGTATAGTGTACTTCTGTTCATAAATGTGTATATATTTTTGCAATATCCTATTAGCAATCTCATATTCATTCTAATTCTCATTGACATCATTTCACTAACCTAATCCTACTAATTCTCATCTCCTGCACTCCCCACTATCATTCCATCATTTTTTACCTTCCCTTTTTTACACCCTAACACAAGCACCATTAATTGCATTATAGTCACACAAGTAATGCTTCTGACTATAATTCAAGCAACAATTTATATAGATATCATGCCATGTCATTTTTATTATGAAATTAATGTAACTATGTATACCATGTTATCATAATGTATTTTGCTATATTGTATTGTTGTTTGGTGTTTTTGTAATAAAAATAAAAAAATAAAAATTACAAATCAACAGATTAAAATTTAAATTGTAAAAATAAACGTTTGCTGTAACTAGAAGAAATTGCAGAGAAATGTAAAAATGTTTACCTTATATATGAGATTCAGAAGAGATCATAACACAGCTAAACAGTTAGTTGACACAATGTCTGCAGTTACTATGTTATGATGTTTTCTGAATCTCATATATAAGGTAATTTTTTTTACATTTTCTTGCAATTTCTTCTAGTTACATCCACATTTGTATTGACAATTTAAATTCTAACCTGTTGATTTGTAATAGTATTTTGTGTCTTCATATTTTAGTTTCTTCATTGTACTAATTATTCCTTTTTAGCTGAATTTATAGTATTAAAATTATTGTGATTGTAAACAAACATGTTGATGGTTACAATGTGTAATAGTATTGTACTGATAAGGATTCATACATGCCTACAAGTGTTAATATGAGTAAATAGCTCATCTAGCACCATTTAGTCAAATGTGCCAGAAGCAACACATTTTTTAATTAGTTTTATTTATTCTAACTTTTTTAGCTTTCTTTTTAAGCCTTACTGATACTAGTTATGTAGATTTTGGAAGAAATTGTACTATTTGATGACTATTTAAACAGTATTGTAATCAAGTGGTCATTCGCTGCCCAAGTTGAGTCCAAATTGTTGCCCAACTGTGAGTGATTTTAGTTCTATTTTAACTCCAAAATAAAAAAAAACAGTTGAGACATAGCTTATAGTGGCATACTGCACATGATAAACATAATTCTGTTAAACTAACGGCATGTTCAGACTAGCAAGTTTTCTGTTCCGAATTTTCTGTCACGGGTTTTCTCTCTGACAGCAAACTCGTAAGTGTGAATTGCCTTACATGTTACTGCCAGCAAGCTATAGCAGTCTCCGAGAGTCGCTGCAAGTTGATTTCCTGCCGTACTGTCTAGTGTGAATGTCTCAGTCACTCTCGACTCTTCTCACAATGAATAGATACAAGAAGTGCTAGCTTGCCTTACTGTCGAAGAGTAAATCGCAGCAAGTTTTGCTTTCTAGTCTGAACTTGCGAGTTACTTAGCAAATTTCTTGGTGAGAAAATTTGCTAATCTGAATGTGCCGTCATGTACTAGTGTGTAAAAAACATGTTGAAAAATACTGCATTTGAATTCTGAGTTTTATTAAATTCAGTGCATTTGAGAAATATTGATGTATAATAATAACCCACGAGAAACAGAGAAAAAATTTTTGAAGAAGGACCTCAGTGAATGATTCACACCTAGGGGTCTAACTTTCGGAACCCTTAAGAGAATTCAGATACAGATTCATTCTTTAAGAGACAATTTGTGGTTCTAAGCTTATATGCATAGGAACTATTGGCAGTTTAAGCTTAGTGTTGTCACAGTACTCGGACTAATGAGTCCGAGTCTTCAGCATTGGAGTCCAGGCTGTCGCATCGTTGTTTTTATGCTCAGATTGCAGAAGCTTAATTACATGTGCTGTAACTATTTTTTTTAATGATTTATTCTTTTCCAGAATGTTTTCTGGGCAAACAAAATGTTCAAAATTTATGATATGGTTCTTATATATTTTCAGCCAAGAGCTTCATATCACTTTGTAAATGCACAAGAGCTATTGCCAAAGTGCCAAGCATATGCAGCTGAACATCAGAAATCACTCGTTCCTCTTTCTGTTGTTAACGATACAGAGAAGCGCCATTTACTCACAGATGCAGAAACGAGCCAGCAATTGTTTAATGATGGCCGTGTGCTGATTGATCTCATGGTGTACAAAACTATCCCAGAGAACTATGACATCATTATGGAAAATGAAAATCCACACATTCTAGCTCAACTTGATGCCAAGAGGAAATGTGTTTCTATGAGTTTCGGCACCAAGTATGATCTTTATGATCCAGTGAAAATGAGATATAAAATTGATATATATGCAAAAACTGTACAGGAAACAACAAGTCATTTGTTTAAGCAGATTTGTGATGCAGTCAACTTAAATCCTAACAGAAGTATAGCATTTATCGTCTGCATTGATGAGATATTTACAGACATAAGTAAACAACTAGTGTTTGATGAATGTAAAAAGCTTGGTATGAAGGAAGTTTTGTGGACAGGAGAACATTCGCCATATCATTTGGTTTCTAGAATAAATATGTCAGATTTAATTCGCGAAAGTACACAAAATGAGATGAACCCGTCTAAACTTTAGTCTAGCGACTAATCTAGGAAAGGGTTATTTTTACAGTTGTCTGGGACATAAGTGAAAATGCATGTTGAAATGTGCATGACAAAAACAATTAATGTAAGTCTTTCAGGTTCTGATTCGGGTTATTGCATTTGTTCTTAAAGGAAAGTGACTATTGTCATAATTCAATCGATTGCCTTACAATTAGAAGTACCACAAGCCTTTCACAGTTTTAGATGTTTTTTATTGCACACCTCCATTTACACATATAAAACTGTATAAAACAACAACCAAATCAGATATTTATATCATAAAATGTTTTATACTAACGAAATGGACTTACTTTTAAATAACAGTACAATTTATGCTTTCCTCTTTGCCTATATAATTACAATGGTTGACCAAGCTTGTATTATTGCATACTAATTTCGCTAACAAGTGTCATGCTATTCTAGCAAAATGTGTGTTTGTTATTGTCTGTTTAAAATACTGCATTAGGCTGCATTCACATTTTTGCAAAACATATCAAATGCAGCAGCATAATTATTTTGTTTCATGGTATGCATGAACGACTCCTCATTTACATTAGATTTATATACGGGCAAGGATTATGGTTTGATTGTCAAATTTATGTTGCAAAACGCTGTCCAGAACGGCAAAGAAAATTGATCTGAACATGCATTCCTTAGAATAGCTTTGGTAAACTGAAAATTATGTACATGTAATTGACTACATATTTCAACCTTAAGGAAATCATAATTAATCACACTTCTGTCATGAATAGTTTCATTACAAATAAAAAAGTTAGAAATGCTGAAAAAAGCCTCTACTACTGTAATTTCTACCTGGGAGTCATGATTGATGTAGAAGCTGCTATTGCTCAAGGCCATCAGGGTACATCACGGCAGCTATAAAAGCTAGCCCTAATTAGGAAACATGATTTCTTTGATTAGTTACACAATAGAAAACAACTGCTATTTCTACCAAAAATTGGCTACGAAGCAAACATTTTCATTCTGATTCCAATTTTTTCAAAAACCAATGAAACAATTAATAGCCAACTACAGAAAACTCAATATTGTGATGAAATGTCAGGTGATGAGAGAGTAAAAACTAATTTTAAGAGGATACAATTAAACTGCAAACATAAAAATCTCCAAGACAACAACAATAACTTGAGTTACAAATAGTGCGCAAAAACTTTGAAGGTATTCAATTATAACAAAACATTTTGGTCCCATATGTGTCAATATATGCATATCATCGGTACCTTGTTTAAGACAAATTTGCATGACTAGTAGTAATTAGTCGTCTTTTAAAGGACCCTACAATTCTACAACTGAAAGTTGCAAAACAAATTATCAGATTTGAAAATTTTTATAGCCTAAGCATAACATTTTGAACTGATCTTTTAATTAGAGTATAGCGCATAATAGCTAATTAATAAACACCTTGACATTGCACAGTAAACTTTAAGATAAGCAACAGGGATAAAATACAACTAATACATATACGTACAGGTATCACAACTTTGACAAACATATTAAATGCTTAAATAATAGTAATAAATAAATAAAAGCCTAATATTTTAGCAATGGCAAAATATGCAGTGACAACATATGAAAAGTGAGAATAATAAAAAGTTTACATAATTATTACCAAAAAAAAACCATTCAGCACTACAGACTTCATAGGTGACAATCAAACTTGAAATGTTTATCATAATCAGTCATTTTCATCTTAGCACCAGAACACTTTTGTACAGCCGTTTAATATTAGCAGTTAATGGTTTAACTGCCGCAATAATAGCAATACACTATAATGGAGCAGCTTATGAGTGCAGAGTAGCAGAACATGCTTTGGGCAAAGACATTAAACAGTTAAAATTCACAAACAATTTTCACTGGTCAGAACACCCTAGAGTAACTGATGGAGCATGTGAATTCACTCGACGACAATGAAAAATTCTGGGTTTTACCTGCAAGCTTTGCTCAGTTTAGGGATGTACCCTAGTAACTAAAGACCTCCTTTTTAGTGCCGCATCTCAAAGGTTTAACAGTGATAATGACACAGTTCCCATCATGCCACAATCTTAAGGAGTAGATACTGGCAATGAGTGTTTATACTGGCTTGCAAAATGCAGAACTGTATAAAAAATATAGTTTATGTGGACGAGTATAACTAAAAAGTTAGAAAAAATGTTAATAATAGAAAACTTACTATGTGGCATCTCAGTGGTTAAAAGCTACAGTTTTTCTTTTGTTATTACAGTTGTCAAGAAATTCTATATAATTTGAAGTAAATTTAAAATACTTGATTACATGCACGCTACCCAATTCATTAAAGCATCATAACCAAATCAGAATTACCAATAAAATCTTCATAATTTTACACAATTTTTATTTTAATGTGCCATTTATAACATGTGATTAACTTATCGGTACATATAAAGTTTGAAACTTCAAATGTATAAAACAATATCTAAATGGAATAATGCCTGGCATTTGTCCTTAAGACAAATCTTCTGCACAGCTAACTAGCTTTTTATGGTAATTAACAGAAGCAAAACTGCAACAATAAACAGTTACTGCAAAATCATAAATTACATCTATTTAGCCCCTAAAACGTTCTTTGAATAACACGTAAACAATATGAAAGTGAAATTCTATATTAGTGGTCTCCTGTACAGAAAATAATAACATACGTAATAATATGTAGTTCATATAAAATTTATTAGACATCCCATGATTAAAACCTGATGCTCTGATGCTCTTGGTGAAGGCATGGTTAAGCAAATAAAGTTATTTACAAAAGTATTAAAATTACTAATTAAACTGTGCAGACACTCTTGTCCTCTTGCAGATGGCATGGCAACTGCTAACATGTATCTATATGTTTGTAACCCTGAAGAAAAACTTGCTTAACGGCTTCTAGAGCTTCATCTATGAACTCTTCAACTTCAACTATTTGTAGGGATTTTTGCAATGATCTTAACATCTATAGAATAAAAAAAACGTACATTATTGTTTCACTAGAAAGCACGAAATATTACTCGCCTACATATATTCACAAGAATTACATGATAATTACATCATAGGCAATACCTAATTTCTATTTCCATATTTTGTCCATTGTTAATAAGTGAAACTACAAATCAGACATCATTTCATCCGAGATTCTCAAACACCATCATTTCATTCATGAAACTCAAACACCTGAACACCTGATATATAGATGCAGCAAAGTAATTGTTAACCGAAGAAAACACCTAGAAATGTTGCAAGGTAAAAACATAACCAGCGTATTTTTCAAGAAAAGGGGAAGCATTAAGCAAAGCTCTAGTCAATTTTGCAAAAGACAGTTTTATCTTATCAAGTTTGCAAAAGGACGTAAAAGGGTTAAATGCATAATATCCCATCCACACACACACACACAAACACACACATATTTAATGTTATATATATACACGTAAAACACATTGATTGTGCAAAATTTATTCTTGTTTTATACTAAATTTTAGCAAAAACACTTGTTCTTTATTTTGAGTGAGTAAGGAAATATTGATTAAAGTGACATGTTTACATCCATCACACATTAGATTTAAAATTACTTTAACCATTCTATGTACAACAAAAAATTTAGACGTAAACCCAGCCATTCAGGCTTACAAGTCACTGCCTACTAAGACCAAAAGATTTTCATAACGTGTACATGTAACAAACTTCATACGGATCATATCATATTATATCGTGCACCTGATAATTATAAAATAAAGATTTACAACTTACTTTTTCCAAGTAGGTCATATTCAAACTAGGGCACGTGCTTAACATATTGATTCTACTTCCACAGTCCACATAGCGCTTGACAATATCGCATGCAGTGTTGCGAATGTCAGCTACAGACAATTCACTCGTTACTTTGTTAAAATCAAATTTGTAAGGTAACCCTGAAAATGAATTTTTTCAGTGACATCAGTCAATTACATGAAATTTTAGAAATTTAAAAAACAAATAAAGCTAAATGGTTTAATTCTGTCAATGTGTCAGCGAGAGATAAAGTGTGAAAGGTGTCACAATTTTCCAAAATTAGACTGATATGCTACAATACAGCTCTGAATAAAATTAAAATACTAAGTACGTGCTCTTTAGCTATTACCATAGTGATGGCATATTTTAAGTAAATAAAGTTATTGAGACAAAGCTGTTGACATTACTAATTAAACTGTGCGCAAACAGATGATGTGGAAACTGCTAATATGCATCTATACGGGCATAACTCTTAAGAAGGACCTGGTTAACGGCTTCTAGAGATTCGTCTAGAGAACTCTTCAGACCCAAGCTTAAAGGAAAGCTAAGCCTCATAAATCATTAGTAAATTTTACTCACGGTAACCATCATGAAGGGTATCACTCACAACAAGACATGTGAATTCAGTCAGTGGTGACTTGTTAGCTTGATTATAAGGACTAGCTATCATTCCGATAAAAGGACTTCCACCTTGCGCAAACCATTCCTGAAACAAAAAAGCTTTAGGCATTGTTCCCTGTACAAATATTACGAGATTTTACAGCAGTTTTCTTTGCTTCACATGATTAATTAATTAACTAACCACAAAAAGCCTGTCACCTCACTGCGATCTGCGGACTGAGTCACAGTTTTACCATCCCCAGTATACTTTAGCGAAGACATTTGCTTGACGCCTGAGCTGTTGTGCATTTGGCTAACACTGACTTGGCAACATAAGGGATTTCAATAATAATCCAAAGATATTGTAATGATGCATGTTAGGAAGGAACAAAGATATTTCATTACGATGACTTACTTAATTTTGATGATCGAAACATCTACTAATCTGTGACTTGTCCATTAAGACATTTTATTAACTTTTGATCAATATTATAACCAAGATTACCGCATTATCATAATGTTCATCTGTTGTCATATCTCTTCACACAGGAGCCACATTGTTGAAGCTTCGTGTGACGACCTCCTTTACTAACTTGAGGTCACAAGTTTTTCATCAAACTAACATTCATCTCTAAATGCTACAAACAAAATTTGGTCAAAAGTGCCCTTGCGGTTCAAAATATTATTTCATATTTGGTAGGCAAAATCTAAAAACTTTAAAAGTAACTTTAATCTTTTCACTGACAGAACCAAATTTGGCATGTTGGTTCGCGGGCAGAACGCCTTTTTCCGCGTTGTGCTTAAGCGGTCAATGAAGCAATGATAGCACCATAAGCGTGGATTAATCTACTGCAAAGACTTTTCCAATGGGCATTATATGTTTCCACAGCCTTGTCAGGTATCTTTTACCTCATTAATTATACAAACATTGTAAGTATCTTGCTAGCAACCGTGTGTTGGCGGGTGTTGAGTTGTTTACATTGTTTGGTTGTAATAATTGTGACAGTATGTAATCTGACATTACAAAGAAAATAGTAATAAACTACAGTGAAGTTGCATAGATTGTACAGAGAAACAGATTTAGCTGATAAAAATCTAACTACAAATACTCATGTAGTGCTAGTCTACCAGCAATGAAGTGATGCTGTTATATCAATGTAGTAGTACAGCAGTTCGTTATTAGTTATGTAATACTACTGCAAAATTGTAGTCAGTTTGCACTTAATTGGATCCTGGGCTACTTGGAAAAAGGTAAATTTAAGTATTCACTGTATGACAAACCACTAGTTACATACTTATTATATAAAGACATAGATAAGCATAATGAATTAGGTTTTTAAAAGAAGCCTCTATCATAGCATCACATTGGGATGTACATCATTATTAGAAATGCCTATTAAGTTCAAAACAATAAAAAGATAGCTTAGCTATGTAAACCTGTTTTGTGCTTTAAGGGCTTTTAAGTACCATTCTGTAACATTACTGTAATATTATTTGCATATTTTTTAATGCAAAAATACATAAAATTCGTCAATGAAAGGGATGCAACAATTACCACAACAACGTGGTGACGATTTGTGCACTAAAAATGTTTTCTATCAAAAGCCAAATTTCCATTAAAATAAATTAACAGTAAGAAAGTTAATCACAAAAACAACAACATGAGATAAGTAATTTCATGTTACTATTAATGCAAAGGCAGTAGTCAAATCTGCTGCTGCTGCGAGTTTTTATTGCACAACTACTATACTGCAAGGAAATTGACGTCTAACATAATGTCAATCATTTCATTGATTGCCCAATCAGTGAGCAAATTATTTCACACACCCTTGCAGCAGGTACATACGGGACACTTAGCTACAGCTGCATCTAATACTGTTGTTACTGTTGTGGAAAATGCTCAACTTTTCATTAGTTAGAGGGAGAAATATTGGCCTGGTTCTAGATTTTGTTATTGTCAATTGAAATTGCAAGTGAATCAGTGGAAATCTATGGTCTAGTTTCGTTTGTAGGAGGAAATGCACAATGCTTACGTCTATGAGTTGCTGATTAAACCATTTTGCAATCAAGAAAATACGCAGTTTAGTTTAGTTTATGGCTTTGCAAGTTAGACAAAAACAACAATTTGATTAACTTTAAATAAGGACAAAACATAATGTTTTCTTTATTGGCAAGTTTTTATAAACTTCAATGAGATGACTTCACAGTCAAAATTAATTCACATGTAGTCAAAACTTCTATAAATACGTTAATGTAATATTAGTTAATTTTACGCTATTTTTTTGGTTATAATCATGGTTAAAAATGCCATCATAGTTACAAATGCCTTATGTAACTCGGGCATTCAATATAAGGGTCGTCTGTGGAATGAAACAATCTAATTTATTCCATTTCCATAGCCTAACAAATGGAAAAATACAAAAATTGAATAAACCTTGCAGACGAGCACATGATCAGTTAATATAGAAAAAATATATCGCATGCATGATGTCCGCATGTTCAAAAGCAAGAGAGACTTAATATTTTTGTTGCTCATTTATTTTAAAGTAAGGCTAACTGGCTTAGCTTCTTTATTATACTTAGGTCTCTGTATTTTGTAGTGCTTTGAAACTTCGTTTCTATATTCGGTTTAAATTGAAAAGTCATTTTTAGGTTACTTGAACTGTTAATTTCGTGTAAAAATAGCTGCAGCTCTGCAAATTTCTGTTTATGAAAAAGTGTAATCAGTTTATCTGCTGATTAGACATTAATTGTGACTGTCATGGTGGTTTAGACAGTTGTCCAACGTGAGCTGTTGTCCCGAATGCCGCTGAGCATGCATACGTCTCAGCGGAGGCAGAGCGATAGACCAATATGTCTGATGTCAATTATATTACTATTTTCGAAAATTAAATTTTTAGCAAGGTACAAGACAAGATGGAGTTAATAGTATTAGTAGCTTGCTATCCATCATTGTAGTGGATATGGCAGCAAATTAATATAATGACGACAGCACTTAAACTCTACCTGCAAGTCTGAAGTTCTAGTAAATGCCAATAAGTTACAAAATTATGTTACCTGAAATTTCCATTGTGTTTCAATGTCCCGTAATGATGGACTCGGAGCAAAAGTTGGGTGAGAGTGATACCAGCCAACAACTTTGTAACCTTGCTGTGTAATGCGCTCACAGGCAAGTGTCTGAGAAACTGAAACAAAAAAGTTTAAATTCATGATTTACCCAGGGATGGCATTACACACAAAATCTAACACTTCACTGAATAGATTTTTATCAATACTAGAACAAAAATTCGCAGTGAGTTAACGTTGCAATGTTCAATCTGTTACCAAGTCAACATTAAAAATGTAACAAACACAAAATCTACAAAATAAGTGTGAATATTGTTTAGAAAAATGGTAAATCTAGGTTTAAGAAGAAATCTATCGACAGCCTAACAATTGATAAGCAGTTTAACAGTCTTGTTTGCACCTAGTTGTTATAACCTTGTGTGTTACCCTATTAGATTTTAGATTGTTCCTTACTTGGATCCATTTCACACTGCATTCCTGTACTGAGGCTATTGCACGGTTCTGCCACTGTAATCTGTAGCATTTTGTCTGCCAATGAAAATGTGCCACCCAGCAAGCCAATCACTTCATTACCCGAAACGTGTGAATGAATGTCAACCGTAACCATCACCGCTGTGTCGACTTCTACCATAAAGGGAGCCTGCAAAGACATAAGAAGTTGTAATGTTAACAAACAATGAGTTGTTTGATCTTCCATGTTCACAATAATGAAACAGCAACAGTCGAACACCAACATAGTGAATAGAAATTGAAAATGCATTTAGTATGGAGCATGCCTGAGTACAATCTTAGTATTAGCATGCCTGAGTACAGTCTGCTGCCCACTGTCGGTGTTTTTACATCGCTTGCCAGACTTTGTCCCTCAAGCAGAAACCTCTGTCATTCAGACCAGAATTATTAAAAAAGTAAAAAGGAAAGGAAGATAAACATAAACACAGCAACAGTTGTTAAGTTAGATAAAAAAGTTGTGACATTGGAATTACACACATATCTCGGTTGGCCAGACCTTGCTTTTATGGATATCGGAAAATTCCGAAAAAATTTGGTCCGTAGAAAGTGCCGCATACTATAGACACAGTCTGTTATTTCACGAGCTCACCACTAGTTGGCGGGCCGTCACTTTGTTTATATCCAAGCCACATGTAATGACACATGTGTAGCTTGTATGTCAGGGTGTTTAGTGGTTTAGTCAGTGTCTGTAAGTGCTTTAGAGTCTATTATGAGGAGTTATTTGAATCAATTACCAACAGGTTTTATATAATTTTGCATAGAAGCGGCCCGTGCTAGACGTTTTTGAGACAATTAGGTGATTGATTCTACATTGCCATGAGTCGCCTACCATATTAGCTTAGTATAGGAAAATACAGACAATCTGCAAATTCGGACCGACATCTCTCCGCTTTTGTCCAGCAAATCGAGATATGAGTGTACTTGCAGACAAACCTAGAGATGCTTTCAGAACACCTACACTGGAAGTATAAGTGAAGCAATCGACCTTCATTCGTCGGTTCAAAATCTGATGTGAATTCAGAACTAATGAATTTAGGAATAACGTATCTGATCAAATAAGTGAAATAAGCAGTCAAGCTCAAATATGAATTACTTGTCTATACAAGAACACATATGGTTTAACACAGAATAATACAGATGGAAATTTGCATTAAGTGTTAAGAATTCTGATTAAGGTACTATATTCTACTCTCTCAGAGTGAAACTTCACGTTAAGATTGCAACTTGCTGTATGCCATTCCAGCACATTATTTTTCTGCAGTGTGTGATAGAATATTCAGAAAATTGAACTGAATGTCATTGAGTTATGCAGCCATACTGTAGTTGACAAATAACAAAAAAATAAATAAAATGCTTGACAAAAACAGTATTTGTTGGTAATTGAATGATTTTTTCTGATTTTTGGAGCTTGTAAATTAATAAAAATACGCTAGCAAACTTACAGGATTCAGTAAGGTAAAATCTTCAAGTGGAACAAGTTTGAACGGATCATATTTAGAAGCTCGACGTCTCTTCATTCGTACAGCAGCAACTATACTGTAATCTTCCTCACCATTGTGCTATAAAAATAAAATGCTATTTTAAGATGACTTAGATCACATTACCCATGTTTATAACCAGTAGTATCTTATTACAGCCACATGGCCAATAGCATCTTATTATTTATAGACCTGAGTTCGTTATTTCAGCTGGTCATTCAATGTTGGGTTTTAGGAAATTATATTTATCCAACAATTTTTACAGTCACTAAGATATTTCTAGTAATCATTTGCAAATTTTGCATACTAGCAGCATAATTGCAATAGACCTACTTCCTGTAACTACTAATTGTTTTTGCCTAAATGACAATTATAGTACCTGGCATTGTAATAATCAAGTAGTTTAGCAATACTGAATTGTTATGTATCATTTACAAAAAAAGCTGTTTTGCTGCATCCAACTGATACAGTACTTTCACTAACACAAAACTGCATACTCGAGGTTGTTTATATACGGTCTATATTTACATTCATGTAGGCTCGCTCATCCCTATCCCATCAGTGAGATCCTAGGATTAGCAGTTTATAAAAGAAACATAAATAATGGTCTAAATATTAGGATTTCAAGTAACTAAAACAACTGAATGAACTTCCACATACAAGTTTTCCAAACCGAGAGCAATTTATAATTATTTGGTGTGAATTTGGCTTTAAAAGATAACAACTATTACCTATTGGTAACAATACAACTTCTTTATCCATTAAGATGTAGTTAATAGATGAACGAGTCACACAAGTCTGTTGTAGAAAAAAGGTACCTCTATAGTAACTCCTTCCACACTATCCAAATCGCTACCATACATATCACGCACAGTCCGTCGACGTGGACGCATAGTGTTCTTCCTCTCAGCTTGCATAGCCAACTGTTCTTCTGGGCTCCGTTTCTCTTTTAGAAGTTTTGAGTTTGACATCCGCCCTTTCTTTTTTGCTTACAAAAGAACAGGTTGGAAGTCATTATGTAATGCTGTACATGTAGCAAAGGCAAATTTGAAATAATAGTATTTTTACTTATTTAGAAGCCTTAATCACCAACCAAACTTGTTCAACTTATTAAATTTTGCATTCTACAAATGTGCATTTTTGTTTTCTTTTCACAAATTAAATGTTTATTGGCAAAGACACTTGGAACTGTGTTTTTTTATTTTCATGAGCCTTAAGTGTGATTAAAAAAGAAATCAAATGTGAAAAAATGAAAAATTTTACAATAATTTACTACTGACAAGCATAATATGACACATAACAATTACACATGATACAGACATGGCACTTGTATTTGAAATGATACCTACTACAACCAAAATTGATTGCTCCAATCTGCTCAAGATATGAATGGATTTGGCTAATACAATTGACATCGCATTTCTTGAAACGGCTTCGGAGAGAAGTTTTGTTTAAGTAATGTGGCTTACTTTTAACCCTGGCAAAATATATAAAATGTTGATCTAGAAAAATATGCAATTTTCAACCAACGCCCGATGTGACGTGCTGACAGTAACTGTCGTTACGTACATTACAATTAAACTAAATTAATGCACTGTGACATTAAATGAAGACAAGGTGATTTTTCATATACTACCCCTCTTTCGAGTATGGTAATACATTTTAATGCCAATAACACTGCAAAGGTGTTTCTGGTGATTAAATAGTAGATTAAAATCTTAATTAATAGCGGGCAAGCCCAACTATTGATGACATCAAAACGAACATAATTCTCAACAGCAGAAACATGTTGCACGTGTTTTCAAAAGAGAAAATTGAAGTGCACCACTACTGTAAGAGATTCAGTGTGTTGTACTAAAACTCGGCAAGCTTTAAGACAAAAATTTAAATTTCAAATTTTACCAGTGCTGAAGCATGAGCTGCGTAATGTGCACACTACATCACAAACGAACACGTTAGAACTGAGAGGTACCACACTTGTTTTTTGCGCAACGTGTTTCCGCAATACAGGCACTAGTGCCCGAGTAACTAGCAAATGCTGAAATGCATGTAACATATGCATTTATAATTGATGTTCTGCTGCATGTTACAAGCACGTGTATTACATGTCCAGTGTTCATTATTAGTGTTTAGCACATAACAACAACAAAAAACAAGGTGGTCCTAAGTTGCGGAATACCAAGCATCATTGCTGCAACTTTTGGCATGTTACCTTAAGCTACCAACTTAAGGTCATTTGAGGTTCCCACAAATAAGTTTGTGGTTTTCTCAACTGACACTTGCTGTTTTCTAGTTAGTTATGATTATGCTACTGCTGTTTGGATTACAGTCTACAACACTTTAGCAGAACAGCAACTGAGATCTTTGCTATTGTAATGCAAAAATTTAGTTTAAGCTTCGAAATCTAGGAAAGTACGATAAAGTATGGAAAGTATTGATGGCCATCAGCTGCATAGCAGTTACACCTTTTAGCAAAACAAAAATCTGCAGTATTCCCGCATGTGTGCACGCGTCACAGTATGGTAAGAATTACTGTATCTATTACGCATTTGAAATACCAGAATTAATACTTACCACTGGTCTAATATAAAATTTCGTATCTGTAGATAGCGGTCTGGTGTTTTGTTCCCTTTTGCTTGAAAAAACTCAGGAAAAGCTGCTTTCTCTTCTTCCCTAACAAAATGTCTTTCCAGGATAAGCTCTGAAGGAGGAGGGACTGGTGGATGCACCAATTCTCCTTCACTGTCAGACATATCCTGAGCAGACCAGTTACTAACATCACTCTCACAACTGCTGTCAGGACTTGGCAAATTGCGTATCTTCTTTGCAGATTTCGTAGAATAGTTTGACTTTTTCTTTTCAAGTGTGTACAATGTTTGCACTGTGGCTGGACGGCTTGTACTTATAAAAAAGTTATCACATGTAGCAGTAGTTGCATGCTTTGCAGCACATAACTGTGCAACAATATCATTGAGCGAACGTTTGTTGAGAAACTTCTGACCATGTAAACGTGATGTATTCATTCGAAGATCATCCACAAGTAAAACATCACTATCAACAGAAACTTTACTGTCATGTCTGCCACGAATATTTTCCTTAACTTCTTCAAAAGTATGCGATGTTGATGGCACACCATAATTTACATTACAGTTAGGGCTACTGCTGATTGGCATTAAATCAGTTTTATGAACATGGTTTTCTGAAGTTGCTACAGTTCTCTGTGGAGATGAATTTGCAATTCGTAAATATTTACTCAGGGTATCACTAGCCCAGTAGTTAGACAAACGTTGACTTTCTGAAAAAGATGCCTCATTCAAATGTTTGTACATAGTTGTTTGAGAGCCATTTGTGGAGACTTGTGGCTCATTTTCTAATTGTCTTATCACACTATTAGGTCCATCATCATCACGACTGTAAGAAGATGGTTCAGTCCCGCTTTGTGCAAAAGCTTTTTCAAATAGGCTAATAAACTGAGTTTTATTCATGTTTTTTACAAACTCTGTTTTATCAAGCTCATTTACTGCAATTTTATCAAATGTGCTTTCATTCCAACAAATGTGAGTTGGAAAACTTAAATGCAGAGCAGAAGTGTTTTCATTCACAACTTTGTTAACGACATCATTGACCACACTCAAAATACAAGATTGTTCGTGATTATCATCATGTTTCGTAAAAGTATCACTGCTGTTAATTTTAGACAAAGTTAGATCACCATCAACACATTGATCTTCAGTTGACAAAACAGTTATAGAGCCCGAGACTCTACGAGGAATGGCAGTAGATTCTGATTCTATGTCAACATCTTCGTCTGACTCTTCTGATCGAGTCACATTAAGGACCTCGCCACGGGCGACAAGAGCTGGTTCTTGTTGTGTCAAATACATCTTCTTTATTCTAGCTTCATGTTTTGCCTATTATAAATAACAACAACAATGAAAACCATATAAAATACTTGTTCCTATGCAGTGTGAAATATGTTTTATAATTATAAGTGATCTGTTAGTAATTGTAATTAAACAAGTTGACTGTCGGGTTTGCCACATTTTTACAGCAGTTCAGAAATAAAAGCTAATGCTAGATAGAACTGAGTGTAAATCACATTTCAGGAAAATTGGCAAAAAGCTTTTACTACAAAAATGTTAACAATATCAAGTGCACATTAATTAGCAAATAAAAAACTGACTACCATACTCACAAGCAGTAGTGAAACCTAATGAAAAGATAAATCAACAAAACATTATGCCATTTTTGATCAAATTCTACTATTGAAATTCTGATATCAGACATACTTTATGACAAAACTTTATTTGGATATTTGAGACCCTTTAGTCATCGTCATTATTACGATTGTTTCAAGTGACATTGTCCAACACACATTTAAAACAAAAAAGGGAAAAATTTGGAGTGCTTTAGTATCAAAATGCCTCTATATCACTAAATTCTTTGTTGAAATAGCTTATAAATTTACACTAATAAGTATAAAAAGACCTAATTATATATAATCTGCATGGTATATAATTTTATATTACAGGCTTTTCATATTTGAAAGCTTTATCATAACTCATAATGTCACATCAAAGTAAATAGGAAAATGAAACAATTCACATGTCAGGTATGTAAGAGCCGGAGTGACTGAACAGTAAATAATTGTGTTCTGAGTCATACATGGTCATAAACAGAGTGTCTATGGGAAAAACGGTTAAATAATTAATAAGTTACCTGAGTTTTAAACTTTTGATGCGCATAACTTTTTACTTGTAAAGCCGTCCTCGTTCCCATCATTTGAGCAATTTTAGTCCAACTACGACCATACAATTCCTATAATACAGAGAAACATTAAGTAATTAATTAAAACTGAAGTATTCCTAGTGCTACGTCAGTGGCAGCTGACATCCCAATCAACCCACTCGTTCATTCGAGTATCAGTACCAATAACTGATACAGTCAGCATGAACAATACATTGCACAACTATTAGTACTAAAATTAATATACAAAAATGATTTCTTGCCTACTGAACAATGCCAATTTCTTTGTAATTCTGATCTAAACCAAACTGAATTATTTGGATTAGACCCATTGCCAAATACTGGACATTATAAACTTCAATATCACACTGCTAGTGACTACAGTAAATAGCTTCCAATACACTATCAATTATGAAAGTGAAAAGAAAGGGAGCTACTTGTTAAAAATGTACAGACCTAATGATTATAAGTAAAATGCCACAAAATAGTCATTTTACTTAAAGTCACAGAAATATTAAGCTAGGGATAGCTATATCATACAGTGTACTAAATACAATGCTCCAAAGTTGGATAATGAACGGGTGCACAGTGAAATATTGACAATTAGTATGTGATAGTATCATTAGTTAGTTTTGTTTTTCCAGTCCGATCCAATACCGATATTTAACCAATTTGATGCAATCAGATATTGTAAAAATTTCGCGATATTGTATTTGTCGTCTGTGTATTCGACACCAAGGTTAAACACTTCAGTTTCACTTTAACACTGAGATCAAAATTTCATTAAACTGAGATGATGAACTGAAACAAACTGACAACATCATTACAAGAAAAAAATCTAAAAAAGGGAAGATGTTAGCACTTGTACTTTAACAAAATAAAACCGTGTAACTAGTGCAAATCATTAACAATATCCGCCACGCAAAATCCTATTGCTAAAAATCTAAACAATCAATTAATCACCTACAATTACTAATTACACATTTTGCTATAAAGTTGCTAGCAGCTATGGATGAGTTAAATGCAGTCAGTATCTAATAATTTTACTTATCAGTGGCTAGACAGGTTTAAGCTTAGGTAAGGGTTTGAGTGTTCAACAATGAAAGCATAGTAGTGATGGGCGGTTTTGAAATTTTGTAATTCGATCAATCTTTTGAGGCGATTTTTTAGTGTTTTAGCCATATTTACCAATGATTGAGGTGAAATACAGCCTATAAACTTTCTCACGGCTTTCGTCGCTGTCTGCCACTTCTGTACTCGAAAACCATTTTTACAAACATGCACACGTACATTCTTTAACTACTTTATGACTACGTCACTACACACATCCTGTGCCAACGAATTTGAAGCCTTCGGTTTGCATCACGTTCGCAACTGTGTGCATTGTGTAAGGCGAAAAAAGCGAAGAAAAAACTCAAAGATTCTGATTATTTGTGCTAAAGCACTGCCTTTTAATCAGTGTGTAAAATGTACATTTTATGCTCGATTAATTGAATTACTGTTCAGTTGCTAAGTATACTGATTCATACATGGTTGTAATTCACTAGAGTGCAGTGAGTTGGGTTCATATGAAGGTTTATAAGTTTAAAATTTACAGAACTCACAGTGTACTGTATGTGGCTGAGCAATATGACTTACTGAACATTACATACGTGAAGCAATAATAATAATAATAATAATAATAATAATCTTTTATTTATCTTTTAACACACGCACAGTTACAATACAATTAATTTAGCAACAAAAATGTGAAGGAAGGGCAGCGAAAGACCAATTGGTCATCTAGTCAGCTGCCCTTTGGCTAGTGATGAACATTTTTTATAGGCGCTATGCTAGTGTATTAGTGTTAGTACTGCTTATAATAAATAAAGTGTTACGAATGACATAAAATTGATAATGATATGCTTATAATGTGTTAGTACAATTCATACACAGTAATAATAAGTGCATAATAATAATAAAAAAAATCAAACTGAACATAACTGAAATAAGGACTGAAACAAGAACTGAAATAAAAATCTGACATCAGAAACATAATAACAACGGTAACTGAAATTTACTTTATAACACAAGCATAATGTAAAAAAAAAGCAAAGCAGGCAAATTGTGTTAGAAATTTTTACATTACTGTATACTAGAATTAAGTTAACATTATCACTGCTTTGTGGAAGCTATTAAGTGATCATAAGTACTTTACCTTTTCTGAATATTTGGAGCTTCAACCAGATAAAAATCTGCCAACATTTAGGTCAGGAAATATCGGAATTTTGCAAAATACCTATTATCCGATATGTAATACATATATGCATTCAGATACTGAACACTAACCATTATATCATTGTCTTGGTTAGTATGTACAAAAAGGGCATATTTACCATTCCCCTTAGAAACAGCTCTCTTTCATGTAATGTCCACATTCTTTTGGGAGTACTTCCTTTATGAACAGCTCCATATTGTGTACTGCCAAGAAATAAAAAATAAATGATCACATAATAGAATGATTTCACTAATTTACAGCAAAGTTTATACAAATGATGTTTGTCATTTATATGCTGCAGTACGTTTAATTAAAATGAGAAATAGAGTAAATTGTAATTAAATGTGCAAACTGCAATTTTTATATGACTTCAAAAAAACCACATGGTGCAAAATTACTTTACCAAATTGCATAAAGGCAGTTTTGTACTTCAAGTCGCCAAATTTCAGAAAAATGACTGTTGCTTTTGGCCAAGATGAATGTACATACTGAACTTCTTGAGCAAGCTAATAGCAGCAATTTGTTATTTTGTTATTACTCAATTTAACTTGGAAGGACATAGAAATTGGGGGTCATAGAAGTTACAAACAGTAATATGTAAATGATATGTAACTACCGTTAACTTCTGTATCTACTATAAACCAGTTTTTTTTCAGCTACTTTAAATTTTGTAATCAAAATAATATTTCACTCAGGTTCACTGTTGATTCTAAACCCTCACCAGTAAAACAAATTATAAACTATCAACAATTAGTAATTAGTAGTGGCAAATGTTATGATTGCCACTTGTTATTTGTTCAGTTCAATACTTGTTAAAATATAGCACTTCTGAAGAAAAAAATCATTTCCTCAGAAACAGTCATAGCTTTATATCATAAATTACAAATAGTAACATCAAATTTAATTTTATACAGACCTGTTTATAGGTGCAGTCTGTTTTGTGGTAGTGTGTTTCAGGAAATCTTCAGGTTCCATGATAAGACCCTAGAATGAAACATCCAACATAAGTAGAACATAAAGTGTGTAATCATTTATTGGTTTATTGCATTCATTCCAAATTCTGTTCTGTCCTAGTCATTGCAAATGTGATTCTACTAAGTAACAATACATATTCCGTGAAACTCTAACACTTCTTTGTGCAAGAAACAGCCAAAATAAGACAGTACGAAATAAGCTGTCAGAATAAAATTCAATTTAAACTGATAATACGTTAGGGATAACAAGTAGGCTTGAAAAATTGTTCCTTACTATTATGATACACGAATCTTAACACTTTACAAAATACTTTACAACATGCAACACCCAATGCTTTCTTGGACCAAATAAATAAACTGAATCATTAAAGCTGAGTCGTTATTGCAACTTTAAAAATAAAGGAAAATACACCTGAGCCTCAGGCTGTTCAAGATATGCCCATGGATGCTGTGAAAATTCTGGTAGGAGTGTTGCAGTGTCTAATTCCACTTCGCTTAGCACTTCCGGTGCGACTGTAGTTCTGTTATCTTTGCTATAATAGTAGAAAAAACATTAATTATTACAAAAATTCAAGACAGTGTGTAGTGCTAGTGCAGAACGTAATTTTCAAATTACAGTCAAAAATGGAATGATATTATACAAAAACAGTCATACTGGGATTTCAGACCTATTATTCTAATTTAATTGGCATTGAACATTAGCAATAGTCCGGGATTTTGGGATAGCTATGGCTGATATCCAAACCTCCATGTTGAAGCTCTTCTCAAAATTGCTGTAGTTTCGAGGAATTGGAAAGCAAAATTAAAAATAGGCATTACATAGTAATGAATAAAGATATTAGATTTTGACAGTCGGTGTTTTTTTGATAAAAAAACAGTCTCTGTTGTAGTTATTTTAATTTGTTGTTTTGATTTGAATTGTATATTTAGGCATTCATTTGTTTAAAAAAAATTCAAGCTCAAGTTCATTATTCATACTATTCAAGTTCAAGTTTAGTGTGCTATTGAAATATTGTTTAGTGGTAAGTTTAGACAGTTAATTTAAAATAGAAGGAGGAGACATTGCGTTAAACGGAGCACAAGGCAATGAATCTGTAGATTTACGAAGTGAATTTGGGATTGCAAGTAACATTGTTAATAGTAGTACTAGTGATATTATTACTGTCATGAGAGGAAACAGCTGGAAAGAAAGAAATTCAGATTTGAGAAGCACTATTGGGGCTACTAAGTAAGCTGCTATGTCTTCAGATGCTAGAATGTTGTCTTGGAAGAACCAGGTGGAAAGCAGTGATTATGCCTAAGATTATGTTTGGTTGTGTTGGCAGAATCTTTTACCAAAAAGAAATATGCTTTTATGATAGTTTACAGGATTCGTTTGCAAGGAGGATTTGGAAAACTAAAGGTTGTTGTGGGGCTGCGACAAGAATTGAGGTTGGTTTTTCTTCTTTTGAGGAAAGCGAGACCAAGACAGGTTATAAATATTTGAACAGAATCTAATTTATGGATAGCGAGAGATTGGTTAAGAAAGTAATTTCATTTGCTGCAGCCAGTAGAATTGGATCTAAATGGGTCAGCAGGATAACCTTTCTAGCAGACAAATTTAATTTATCAGTGTATGGGAACATTCTAGCATTGAGTGATCTATCGCAGGATGGATTGGAAAGAATACCTGCTAAGAGTAAGGCTTTTTGAAAAAAAGCTGGGATAATTTGAATGAACGCGGAGTGAAAGAAAAGGGCTTACAATTATGGCAGAATAGATCGTCAGCGTGCTCTACTGCTATTAGGTACAAAGGAATAAATCAAAGCCCTATTATGAAACCTGGATGAATGATATGTACGATTCAGAACTGTTGGTAATAAAAGCAAAGATTGGTGCCCTGGAGGTCAATGGAAATTCCTTGTGTGAATGGAGGATAAATGAGAATGATAGGAAGTGTAAATGTGGTTCAGAGTTAGAAACTGTAGAGCGCATTCTTCTGAAGTGCTCTCTCTACGAAAATGAAAGAAGAATGGTTTCATGAGCAGTTTCTGATGATGATCGAATAAATTCAATTTTATTTCAAAATACTGATATGGGTAGAAAACTAATCAATGATATAATGAAAAGACGTTGCACAAAGTTTATGTGCATTAAGAATGTTTTCTTTCTTTTTCAACCAAGTACCAGTTTTTGACTGCTCACCTTGATACAAAAAGGTTCAAGGCCCGGAATTGAACTGATTCATGTAAAACTTACTGATCAAGAAAATAAAGAATGATTAATTATTTACCATGGCTACTTCTAATTCAGTAATTGACTTGTAGAATTTGTACTAAAAATAATTTCTTCACACCTAATTTTTTTCTATAAGATTATTGTTTAAAATGACAAATTAAGCTTTCCACATAAGTGTAAATCATCTGCTCACTTAAATCTTTTTTAAGCTGCTTTAGTGCATTGTACAGTTGATTTTCTATGCCTTATTATATTTCTTGTTGCTTTACTGAATTAGCAAATTTTATAATAATATGAAGCCTGTTGCATAAGTATGTTAAACTAGTGAAACTTTAATCGTAAAATAGTACAATTGTTTGTTTTCCTTTTTGTAAAAATGAAACATTGATCTTTATTTTCACTTAATATTAAATTTATTTAGCAGGATTTGAAAAATATACAACGTTCATATAAAGTAATGAATAGGAGAAAGACTTGATAAGGTAAAAATAGTCACATGCATGCATGTAATTTACTAGGCCTATCTTATTGACGATAACCGTCGATAAAATTAATAAAGCAGTCACACCGATTACACAAAACTATGACCCTTTTTCAGTATTTGCTAGTGTCAGATTTGCGATGTTACAATTCTAACATGAAACACACCTAATTTCCCTTGGAAAATCATTAACAATATCAATATCATCATCATCTTCGCAAACAGAATTGGTAGCCATATTGAAATAAATAATTTTTGCTACAGACCTGGCATTTTATACTTTGATTTATGCCCGATAGATGGCAGAAAAAAGCTAGTAATTCATATTCATATCTATGAGCAAGCTCTCAGACAGCCGCAGTTCTGCGAGCATTTAACACGCATAACCGAGACCGCCACCTTTTAAAAGTTCGACTTTTGACTTTTGAATACCCTTGCCCAAAAATATAAAGAGACCTTCATTTACAGAAGTGTACAAATCGTGGCTGATCATAGCATCGTGTGTCGCACACCCTAGTAATTATTAACAAACATGCCATAATCTTTTGACTCGCTTTGAAGTACTGATTGTAACCGATAAAAATCGATTACAATTACTAACGAGCGATGCATTTGCACGATTGTAGTAACGTTTGGTACAAGTAAGTTTGGTACAGATAACTTTGGTAGGAGGAAATTTTGGTACTGGAAAAATTTTGTATTAGAAATTTTGGTAATGGGAAAATTTCGCATTGGAAATTTTTGGTACGTAGTAATTTTGGTACAGGTAAATTTGGCACTGTCATCTTTAGGTACAAGTAATTTTTGGTACTAGGAAAATGTGGTACGAGGAAAAAAATGCACCCTGGAATGTTTGGCTTTAGCTTTGGTTTATTAACATCTATTAGTACACAAAAAGACATTCATACATAAAAGCAACAAGCACCGCGCCCGACATGTTCCTGTTTTCTAGAAATAGGAGGTATAAGTTTTACGAAAAACGGGCAAAAAAGTTCATATATATATATATTATATATGGTCCAATATATATATATATATACTGGAAAATATATACGGAAAAGAAAGCATTTATATAATTTTGTCTGTATAAAATAATTGTTTCAACTAGAAAATAAAGAAGTTTATTCAGTATTGAAGAAATTTGGTACTAAGAAGTGTGGTTTAATAAAAAGTTCAAAAAACATTAACAGTGCGTGGCAGGCTAAAAATTTACCCGTGATTATCCCGCCCATATATATTTGAGAATTCTTTCGCAGTAAAAAATGAAAGGTTTCCAACTCACCATGCAAATTTTCGAAAAGCCCTGCAATTTATTTTTCCAGGAAAAATGATCACTCTCTGCGTTTTTTACAAAAATTATCAAACTGATATAAGAACAGGGCAGCGACGGCCGATGATCCATTCGTTCACAATTCTGTTTAGGGTCTACTATGCTCATGACTGTGACTATAGTAGTTTTATACTTCAGTTTTTCTCACCATTGTTTTTATCTGCTGTGTTGCTGTTTTTTTACGTGCTAGTATCAATTTATGTGTTAATAATATAAACAAAAAAAATTCCCAAAAACTTGTTTATTAGTTTTAGTAATTCCATGTGACTTTTTTCTCTTTTCATCCTTTCTTATTCGTTTGAAAGTGAACTACAACGGTAGTTCAAAATGTTTGCTCCTCTTGGTGGAGGCATCCTAAAATGCGTCCCACATCATCGTGTAGCCATGTTCCCTCTCCTTTGTAACGGTGGCAGCGTCCTAAAAGGTGCACATTGTGTAGCCGTGTTCCTCCTCTTCTCAAAAAACTACATATCTCCTTCCTAGAGTCACACGAGGCTCAGCTAGAGCGTGTTTTCTACGTGGTATTTGGTCAAAATTTCGAAAAAATCGAGAGTTGGGTTGAGGAAAACGTCCGTTGCGGGAAACCATGGCCCTGCTGCGAATTTTAAATATGCCTATAACACCCACCGTTGAAAGGGTTGCTCAACCAGTATAGGTCCCGCGCCCGACACGTCCCCGTTCTTTAGAAATAGGAGGTATAAGTTTTGTGAAAAACGGGTGAAAACGGTCATTTATATACCACCGAAATTAATTCTTCTTTTTCCTCCTCTTCTGTTGCTCTAAATATCTATTGTAGACACAGAGCCTCTATCCTTTATTAGAGCACCCACTCAGGCCCACGGTTTCCTGCCTGCATCTAAAAAGTTCAACTCCTGTGATGCTATTGTTGGGTTTGGTCTTTGTGTTCATGATACCCAAGTTGTTTTTGGTTTGCGTGGAGGTCATTTAGTAGGTTTCAGTGCCTCGTTTAATGCTAATCTTACTGGTGTTGTTTCTGACAATCTCACAAAATGTCCTATCCATCTTAGCATTATAATTATGATTTTAGTGCTTCATTGTTCTTCTTTGGTTCTGTTATACAGCTGCTCATTTGAAGTGATATACGGCAATTTTATTATAAGATATTTATATTATAAATACAATGATTTTATGGGATAATTGAACACAATAAAATACATGTGTGGCTGAATGAGAAAGCCTTTCCGTCTTTTTCTGAACTGTTCAAATAAATTTGTCGTATGAAAATGCGTTGAGAATTTTTAATTCTGCACGGCGTTGACCATATCATACACCAATTTTTAATGTATCATCTCAAACACCTCGGGCCAAAACGCTTTTCTTGGAAAAAACGACGTTATAATTACTGGTGTATATTCACATATTTGTAATTCACTGGTTCACATTGATATAAAAATGCCATGACATATCGAGGATTTCGCTTATGACAAAGAGGAGAAAATAAAAGAGAAAATAATTGCGCAGAATGCATTGACTTATTTAATTAAAATTGCACTCGTGTTACAACGCAATTTCGGGCTAATATTACTGTCTAACTGGCAAAGCAGTACAACAAATATTCTGCGCAAAATTGATATTTGTGGGTTATTCGTTTACGAAGTAAGTCTATAAACATATTCGTTTCTTCGGTGACATGGTTGTTGTTGCTGCTGCTGCTGCTGCTGCTGCTGCTGTTGCCGTTGCTGTTGTTCTCGTTGCTGATGTGGTCGTCGTCGTTGTTTTGTCGTCGTCGTCGTTGTTGTTTTGTCGTCGTCGTCGTCGTCGTCGTCGTCGCCCACCGTCAGACGGCATAGACTACGACTATAAGAAAATAACGCATCTGCTTTTCATCTGAGCGATTTTCAGTTCAATGTCGCGGTCGTTTCATGAGCATCAACTGCAATTCAATTTTTTAAGCACTCTTTTATAATTTATGC
The DNA here is from genome assembly GCA_030141605.1 of Tubiluchus corallicola. Classification (NCBI taxonomy): domain Eukaryota; kingdom Metazoa; phylum Priapulida; class Priapulimorpha; order Priapulimorphida; family Tubiluchidae; genus Tubiluchus; species Tubiluchus corallicola. Next base: position 375,621 of record JAQGDQ010000026.1, read on the forward strand.
CTTTCCGGCAATAAAAATTGCCTTTTCCTTTAAGAAGTGCTTAAGTAATGTGTACTTCAAGCTACAATCAAAAACATATGCGGACGTGAAATCATAGACCGCGCAAAGTAAGCAGCAAGGACAAAATGGTACCTCGTGAAAATTGTTTTGTCTTCATTGATTGATATCTGGATTTTCCACATAGGTGAGGCGTTTTTGCTGCGCCCTGGCTTTTATTTTGAAGGTTAAGTACGCGGCAGTTTCATTTGCATGGCCTAAATTTTTCAAGCAGTGAAAGTGAAAATGAAAAGGTCATCAAACACACATCGCTGGTGAAATGGCGCAACCTTGTGGAGTCGTGAGCTTTCTTTGCGTTCACATAATAACCGTAATAGGTATTCACTGCAAAGAAAGTTCTTCAATAATTAGTGTACATGCGCTTTTAACATGTCACCTTGCCTCGTGCACCTAATCTATAACAAGACTGTAACGCGGCAGACATGCCAGGGTTCAGAGAGAGCGGATTTTACCTCACGAATACGATCGGAAAAATATACGTATTTTATGGAAAAGAAAAAATCTAGTTGTAAGTTTTATATTTTGTTTTTGCCGAACTTTTAAAACAGCATTTCCAAAACAAAAAATTTTTCTTTTCCAACATTTACTGGTCTAAATGAAAAAGAAACTGAACTTTTGATGTTTCTTTATTTACGTAACTTAGAAAGCAACCCTGACTTAAATCAACTAGATTTTAGCTTATGGGAGAACGTCGAAACTACACTATAAGATCAACTGCTCAGTAATCTTCAGTTGATGTGATCTGGTTTTACTAATTAAAAAAAAATCATCTTCATGAAAGTTCCAAATAATTCACGTTATTTATCTGTTACCAATGCAAACATTTTAAATTGAAATAAATACAAACCGTTGGGAATAGATTTGCCACAACATTTACCATTTATCAACAAAAATTCAGCAACGTTAAAAAACTTACAAATTAATTTTGTGTTAATAATTCTGCTTACGTCATTAGAAAACTCTAAACAGGTTGCTCATTGCGTATTCGTTTTCTATACATATACAAGACGTTGCCTCCTTTCATTTTTACTTATTGGTACTTACTGGTAACTACCCAACGCAATCGTGCTTATCTGAGATGTAACAATAGTCGGATATATTATTGGCACAAAACTATGAAGCAAGCTGTTGTACATTGTTAGTAATGCGACGCATTAATTTAGTTAGTTACTTAATGCACTCATTCGGGTTGATTAAACTATGCAATTATCGTTAACCAGTAGTAACTAATTATTTACGAGCAGACTTGTTTACGAGTACGTTTTCAGGAAATATTACGTCACTAAGATGTTACCCACCGCACTTGTTTACGAATAAATTTTCAGGAATGTTACGTCACGTGAAAAATGTCTAACATGTCGTTACCCAGTCATTTACTTGTTTACAAAGTCACGTGTGGAATTTTTTGCGGGAGACTAACCGAAAACCTGTTTGGGCGATGTATTAGTAACAATATTCTAATGTCAGATAAGCGTATTTTTCCTGACTTGCGCAAAGATACCCCGCACGAAATGCAGTTGGTTTTGTTTTTGTCTCAAGAAAAATGAAAGGTTGGTCAAGATTAATGTAAAATAGAGTCGTTTCTATTCTGGTTGTTATTCAGAAGTGCTTTCTCGCTGAATATCATCATTATTTGTTCGTAGGCCTGCATTTGTTCGAATCAACGTGTAAAGGCCTAACTGCTCACTATTAACAACATTTTTTACTTACAATTTACTAAAGAATGAAGGTTAGACATCGCACAGCGGATCACGTACATCTAAGGCTACACTATACGGCTACGTAAATTCCTATCTGACACTAGTGCTAAGTATCGTCGTGACCTACATTGAATATCGAATTGGTGAATAGATCGCCTTCTTAATTCGCATAAAATTAAATAGCCTTACAGCGGCACTCAAGGTCAAGCTTTTGACTCGACTGATAACTGTCAGGCCTAGGAGCTTGCTGAGCGCAGTTAGTTGCAGGTCTTCAAGGAGCACCGCAAGGAACATTATAACTGTGATCACCTGTGATCAGAGTGACACATTTATAGCTGTAAGCTATTCGTGGAAGTTGCAAGAAGCAAAGTGCGGATTACCCTAGATCGCTTCAAAGAAAGGCCTGGAAGATTCTACAACTAAGTCATTGTCCTGCCCGCTGTTCTCATGACTTCTCGTAATCATGAATACAATCATAACCCCTCAGTTGTTGTTTCGATACCCACTTCACCCGGATTGTATACTGGTGCTATTATGCTTGGCGTTATCTATAATATGGTTCGCACTAAAAAAGCGATGGCGCCTCGTACCAGGACCAAGAGGTCTTCCTGTTTTTGGAAATCTTCTGCAGCTAGGAACTCATCCTCATCTTGTGTTGAAGGAGCTCAGTCGTCAGTACGGTCCTCTGTTTGAGATTCGGATGGGATCTGTGTCTGCAGTGGTGCTCGGTGATCTTCGGCTGATACGATCTGTTTTTAGTAAAATTGACACTGCATGGCGTCCAAGTTTGTTCCTCATTAACCATGTTCATCAAGGAAATAAAGGTAAGAGCATTACTTCACTTTTAATTACTCAAAGTTATGCTTTCAATTTTATTTTTCATAAATTTATTTTGTTTAGTTAAAGTTGTTACGTAAAAATGAAAAGTGTGGTTTTGGCTGTTGAATTTTCCCTTATTTAACAAGACTAGCACAAAGTTGTATTCGAAGTTTAAGATAAAGCGTTAAGAGAAATTAAAGAGGCACATGTATTTGTTTTGCAATCGCTTTTCTATCGTATATGATGAGCCTAGTACTGTATTAAGTTGTATCGTGCAAACAAATGAAATTAAGTTAGGAAGAGTACCAATAATCTGAAAGGCTTTTTGAAAAAACATAGTAGCTGTAATGATTAGTTGTCTAAGAAACAAATGCAAGCCTCCCTTTCAAACTATGGGCAATCTGTCGTTGTGCTTGAAGACAGTGAAAAAGAAGAATGAATGGAAGTAAAAGACACTGGACTAAATGTAGGTAGAACTATAGCTCAAGGAAAGTCATTGTTTTTAACGGTATCACAGAGGCAGCGTGGCCATTTTGACATAGTTACACACATGCATAACTGGTCAGTTAACTGACTTTTAAACAATACTGAAATTTAGAAATAGAAGAGGGCAGATAGGGTTTAATTAGTCTGAGACGTTTATTGCATTTAGACTAATAGTTTGGACTTGGAGATCCTGTTACTTGAGTGCTATCGCTGCACAATGAAACGCTTTTGGAGGAATTCTAAGAACGATTAATTTTGCAAGAAAACTAATGCAGTGAAATTACATTCCAATTTAGGATATAAGTCACATTCCAATTTAGGATATGAAATCATATTCCAATTTAGGACATGAAATCATATTCCAATTTAGGATATGAAGTCATAGTCCAATTTAGGATACTGTAAAAATAATATATTTTAAGAAATTCTGTGGTTTGAAGGCAGCTTTAAAAATAAGCAGAATAACTGATTAAATGATGTTCGTTATACAGGTTCAGAAGTCTAAAATTTGACAAGTGCACTCAAAATCTGAACTTTGATACATTTTCACTGTAATTAAAATTATGCAGTGTAAGTGTTATGGATAATGTATATGATTAGTATAATTTCATGCTTTTCATATTTTTGTGTTTGCCTATTTTAATGTATAGGAACTGTAGACTACTTACTGTGACAGTGACAAATCGCTTTTTGTAATTAACCTGAGCCCTTCTGTAAAGAAAGAATTAAGAATGATGAGCTACCTCGAGTGATTCTTACTGTAAAGCCGGTGTTATACCTGCAGACTGTCCTTGACCGAGATAACTCGCTCATTGGCAATCGCTCAACTTCAAGCGACCTCTACTCGTAACGTAGGATTCTAAATAAACAAAAAGTGAATGTTACTCTAGATTGTTGCAGATATAACACACGTAGCAAAACCAAACGAGAGTTTGGCGATCGTCAATGACTCGTATGACTTCTAAGCTCTGTAAAAGTTAAGCAATAACAAGGTCTATAGAAGCAAGAATATAAAATACACATGACCTTGCTAAAGTGCCTGTTGAAAATACCAACTATTTTTTCTCTGGTATGGTCATTAATTATTATGTAAATTTCGCGCATATCTGTAAGTCTGTAAGGTCATCGGTTCTTGTTCAGTAAATATGTATATGTATAAGTTAAACGAACAATGAATGGTCAATTACAACTGCTGGTATTTTTCTTGGAGTTTTGAAATATTTTTCATATTTTTGCCGAGGTATACCTGCTTTCGTGATTTGTAGAGTAAAAGTGCATAACAAGCTTGAAATGTACGCCTGTGTCAGGCACTCCTGTATGCCGGGAGCGAAAGCAACGTTAAAAGAGATGAACATCATGATCAATCACTTGTAAAATCAGGACTACATCAAGAATTGTGCAAATAACAAAGCATGCAAAATTGTGATGGTGTTGATGCATTTTAAATTATTAGAAACTTTAATGGAATACACTGGTATATATTTCAACACTTTTCTGTTCAGAATACCGAATTATCAAAATTGACATACTGTTCGCCTTTAATGATTTTGGTTGCATGTTATTAATTTTAACAGCACCTATACTCTGGGTTATCTGTATTACGGGTTTAACGGATCTGCCTCAGAAAAATAAGTTAATCTCAAAAACTTAATGATTTTTTTACATCATAGGCGGTGTTTCTATGTCCAATGGCAGAGAATGGAAGAAAAACAGGCAATTCTTGTTGAGAGCCATCAGCCGTTTTTGGTTTACAAGCGGCAAAAGCTTACTGCAAGTCAGAGTTCAGGAAGAAATCCAAACCTTTCTCCGCCACTTAGAAGCAACCAGTGGTGCTTCTTTCGACCCGAAGACCTTGTGCACGTCCAGCGTGGCCAACATTATGGCGGACTACGTATTTGGTGTTCAGTACGACTACGAAAATCCTGTGTTCCAGAAGTATGTCAGTGAAATGCAAGAGGGTTTCAAGCTTATGTCGCACCTTCAACTACTCAACTTTATTCCAATATTTAGGTACTTGCCGTTTTCCAGAGGTCCAGTTAAGCGACTGGACGTTACTAAAGCTGAAGCCCACGACTTCTTCTACCAGCACGTCCAACGACATGTTCAATCTTTTGATAGCAGCGAGTCGAGGGATGTTATCGATGAATATTTAAAAGACATGTTGAAACAAAGACTACAAGACAACGGGAAAGGAATACATTTAACAAAAGGTACAAAAAATTGCCAATCAGACAAATAGAAACTTTAAAATATGAACTATGTACACATACGCAAGCCAAAAAAATATTTTGCTGCGGTGTAAAATGATTCCATTCGTTCAGCAAAATATTTATATTACTGTGTAGTTTTATGATGAGATATAATTTTTGTACGTATTCATTAAGCAAGTAAAATAATTACTTTTTGATAGATCTATACCATTCGTCCTGTCAAGTGCAATGCACAATCTGTGGTTTGGGATTATTATGTTCTTTCTAGTACCATGACAAATGTTTCCAATTGTTGTGAGTAATTATACCTGGAGTTTGTTGTATTTTTAGACGATAAACTGCTACCCTTGATTGGGGACATCTTTGGATCAGGTTTCGTTACCGTATCTCATACGCTGCTCTGGGCTTTTCTATATCTTGCACTACATCCCGACGTCCAAGAAAGGATTCGAAAAGAAATTGCAGAAATACTAGGTACGGAAAACCTTCCACAGTTTACAGACTTGAAAAGGTTACCTTACACCGCTGCCACGTTACACGAAGTGTTGAGGTACAGATGCGTCGTACCGTTAGGAGTTCCACACACAAATATCAAAGACATCTACGTAAGAGACTACCTGATTCCAAAAGGAACGCTCATCCTGCCTTTACAACATGCAGTTCTTACGAGTCCTGATCACTGGAAGCATCCAGGGCGATTTGACCCTGGTAATTTTCTGGATGAGGAAGGAAATCTCTCAGTATCACCCGCGTTTATACCGTTTTCGACAGGTAATTTTTAGCTGAAGATTCATTTTTTGCTTCGTTTTGTATTGTATTAAGTAACTAATGTCATTTTTAACATCTCTTGTTATAACCTTTTTATAAATGAGCATTCATAATAATTTTGTGTTACAGAGCTAAATTTTACAAATGACTATCGAAGATACGAAATCGGCTCCTTTTTTAATAAATTACCCTGAACAATAATTGTGTTAACGAATGTTGTTTATTTATAGGGAAGAGGATTTGTCCTGGTCGACACATTGTCTTTTACGAGCTATTTCTCTTCTTGGCGAGTACTTTGCAACGTTATATAATAAAAATGCCAGATGGAATTAGTCCACCTGATACTACTGGTGATATGGGAGTTACACTAAGCCCGCCTGCTTACGAAATACGCTGCGTCAAGCGGTAGCATACTATATGTATTAGTAACATTGATGTAAATGTCTCATTTAGATGACTAGTCACCTAAAGGAAGCCTGTCCTGTAACTACACAATTGTGAATGTTACATTAAAAATGGCGTGGAAAGACCGTCGAGCTCATTTTTATCATTATCACATTATGAGTTGTTTTTAGTAGTGATGGGATCAGATTTACCAATTATAGTTACGATACTGGTGTAACGTTTATGACTAATGACAACATGAAAATGTGTTATTTTTTATATTTTTACCTATCCGATTACAGTTTCGGAATATGAGCCGGTGTATAAGTTAAAGCGTTGTTGTTGTTGATCTTTATTTTTTAGCTGTTTACTATTTTCTTGTGTATCAGAATGTCTGTCTATGTCAACGAATTATTGCTAACACAATGCTTAATCCAAAACTACATTTCCTAAGTTTACTACTTTAAACCGTCGGTTCAGTTTAATATCTTGTAAAATTAAATTTACCCGGCTTTACTGTTTACTCACTTATACTTTAATTATTTATTTGTTGTGATTTGCTTGTTAGTTCATGCATGCTGTATTCATTGTATGTTTTTATTATTCATATATGTGTTTTTCAGAAAACCTTTATGTGATACATTGTATATTGCATATTGCATATAAATATTTTTCTAATTTTCAGTTCACCATCATGGACATAATAAATATTTCTTGTCAGAATACCTTGCATAACTGAAAAAAAAATGTCTGTGACGAAACACTTTTTCTGAAAATTTAAGTGATATTTCAGGTTCTGATTTGGAGAATAAAACTAGAAAATTTATACACAGAAACATCATGCGCGTAATTCAATTGTGTTATTGAATTAGGCCTAATAACAAAATGTATGTCCAGTCCACGTTGCCTCAAACATAATTATAATATTCCTACTAACTATATCTATCTATAAGATAAGAGATAGATAAAATAATCTTTATTTACCATTATACTGAATAACAGTAAATACGTGTTAACTGCAAGATGAGACAGTTAACACGCCAGTAATTTATCACAAGTAAAGACTGATATTTTGGTAAATATTAAAACAATCTCTTATTCCATGCAGGTGATGGTACAAAATGAACTATAGTGTACTACAGCTGTGTATGTAACAAGAGTTTCTGATTTTTGTCATTATTTTACGTATTTGTTACAAAGGAGCACCCTGGTCTCCAAATTCATCAAAATTTTCTCACAAACTGACAACATGCTTTATTCTAAGTGAAAATATAGGCAAACTACCAGAATTTAAGAATTAAATTACATTAAATGTTTATATTAACCAACTTGCTATTGCATGTGTTGAGCCTTTTTTTAAAATAACTACGTATTTTTGACCAAATGTCACATGTATAATTAATATATTCAATCTAAAATTTCCCAGGCCAATAATCTCTTAAATCAACTCCTATACTCATTGTCTTAAAAGCACCGAGTCAATTTTTATGGATTATAACTAAATTTTCCGCAAGTTTGTTGTTCAGTTTGCAAAGATTTTTGAATAAAAAAATTGATGTGGAAAATTGCATTATAATTATGTTGTTGTCAGTGGGGAAATTGCTTTGTTAAGATATCACACGAAATTACACCATCACTACTTAATTATGACAAAATAATCAACAGTTACGTTAGAAGTGACTTGACAACGCAAGCCCGACGTTAAATTTTACTTTTATGTTGAAGAACAAAATGGCAGCGATTCTTGCACCGCACATAACAGCTAAACATGTATTAGGAATACTTAATAGAGAAGTTAGCGGAAAGACACCATGGTTAACAGAGGTATTCTAATTAAACAGCTCCAACCTATAACAGGGCTTGACTATCTATATGTATAAAAAAATGTAGGCCATACTTAACTACACAGATAAACCAATGCGCGGTAATAATTAATATTTACTGTGCAGAAGATGTAGACATTGTCTACTAATGCAAAAGTGCAAATTAAGTAAATTGCTGAGCTACACGAACTGTCCATTTTCAAAAGGGCAGGTCAAGTCTACAACTAAAGTTTCTAATAATTATAGTACAAAGATTCGATTGGACGCAATAAATTTGCAAACGCCGATGTTGGAATAGGGAAACAAGGCGCTACCGGACATGCCAGTAATTTTCGGCCAGGAGTTTACTACAAACGTGAACTTGACGAGTTAAGGTAATATACAACATGTTTGATGAACAAAAAAGAGATTGAAAAGCTACAATGCTAATATTTATAAAACGAAAAATACAGAAAAAGATGATTAAGAGTTAAAATAGCAATTGAAATTTGGTGCCAAGTCCGTGGTACTTATAGACTTCCGTGTGTATTAGCCACGTTCGCTGGTTTTTGCACATCTAGGGGTATACGTACAACAGCTTATTGAATCTGTACCAGTGTTCGCATGTTAAAAAGCATTGTTACACTAGTGCATAAACATATTTTAGCCGTAGCAATTTCGGGGAATCTTACACGAAAAGACTGGCCAGATAAGACTCATAGGCCCGTGTCACATAGAGCTGGACATAACCCGTAAGGCGTAAGCCATAAGGAAAAACTCAAAATTGAAAAATGACTGTATCAATGGTCCTCGTCGTACAGATAATCCATCTTCCGCCAAGCGCGGTTTGCCTACCGTAAGTAGTCATCCATGATCGCGGGAGGCTCCTTATAAGCCGTTTTGTGCTAGTTCATAAGTCGCCTTAGAAAGTTACGACGTAATACACAAGTTGCGCCCTCTGTTACGATAAACCGAATAGCTATCTTTTGTTTGTCAATTAAAATATTCTTTAAGAAATACTTTACTATTTAGTGCAAACCAAATTAGCACATATTTTCAACACAACAGTAGTGAAAAAACAGATTTTTTTACCGTACGTTACCAAGTTTGGGATACGGGATACCCCAAGTTTGAGGGGCCTTAGGCTGCAGCTTGTACTAACCTATAGGATAATCTGGCCCTTTATTGCCAAGCTACAATTATGATCACATTTTCAGAGATGTCATAGGTGACAATAAAGCATCTGTAACAAAGCGAGACTTCTTGAATTATAAATGGTCAACAGAGGGCTCGCATCCTTCAAAAGGGAGGACTGGTTGGCTTGCAAATTTACCCGTGACGTCTGTGCCTGCAAACGAGGTAAATGAAAACTTAAATATTGTAGCTATGTGTGTTTCATTTTATGTATTGACTGTTATTATTTGCAAGTTACCTGTTTCGTGTTGCCATTGCATAAAACATTAATTGCCTAGATTTCCTTACTCAAATCTTGTTTATCACAAAGATAGCAGCCTAGCAACTTCGATTTTTTTATGCAATTCCCCACACACTACGTTGGGTTAGGGTTAGGGTGGGTTAAGGTCAGGGTTAGAGTTGGGGTTAGGGTTAGGGGATTTAAATTAAAATTGGGGAATTGTAAAATCTTTCCAGCTGTTGTTTTGCTAAGCCAACTGCCTGAAGTCGGCTTCAAAATTCACCACGTAGGATAGTAATGAAATGAATACTTCACCACATTAAGCGTAGTTTCACGTGGGACAGTGATGAAATGAGCACTTCACAATATCAAGTGTAGTCTCATTTAGGGCAGTGATTAAATGAACACTTCACAACATTGAGTATAGTCTCACGTGGGGCAGTGATGAAAGCAGCACTTCACAACGTCAACCATAGTCTCACGTTCTAGTTGAAGTTACGTGAGCCACATACCCAAGAGTTTCAACTTTATCAGACTACTTTTCTTGTGCAACAGCGCAATCCTTTTCGATTGCATGGGACAATAACACGTTATTGTGGGTACTAACGGCACCTAGTAGACATTTTCAAACTCCGCTTAGCTTAACATTTTTAAACAACCAAAATCTGTTGTACAGTATTACAGTCGGATGTCAGAATCCGACTTTAGGTATAGTCACTTTACTTACCTGACTGCACCCGTCTGTCTGTCTGGTCTAAACAGATAGACAAACAGAGAGACATACAGACTGGCAGCCAGACAAACAGACAAGCAAATAAGCAAGCAAGCAAACAAAAATAAACAAACAAATAAACCTGTATCGTTCTATTGCAGGCTCGAGATCCGGATCCCAATGCGAATCCGCCCGAGTATCTTCCCTATTCGTTGAAAGGACGTAGAATTGCAAAAGATACAATTAGTGAAACTGCAGATAAGTTCCGGAGATTACCTAATATTGGTAAACATATGTTAGTTTTCTTTCGTTGTGGCCTAATCCTACTATATACTGCATGTTTGCAACTTTTATGTTGTTGCACTGTGTACTGTGCAGAGGACATAACGACGGACGGAAAACAAGCCTGGCAACTGTCAAATTTTGGCGCACCAGATCTTAACCGAGGTTTTTCAGAGATCGCACAAGAGGAATGTTGCAACATTGTGCGTAACAACTCTTTTGTGTAATATTATAAAACTCTGAAAGAGGTGCGAGTATTTTCAAGACCTTGCAGCAAATACGTTGCAGGAAGAGGCCGTGCTAAAACAATTGCTAATATATCGGGATTTGAACCCGAGACCAGTGGATTATGTGATAATCCGTTTGGACCAAAACGCTGTAAATGTATTCATATCAGAATGGCAAGATTATCACTAGAACACTGGTGCTAACACACCACAAATACTTAAAGAAACAGCAAGCTTTATTTGATCAAAGGTTGAGGGTCCCTGGCGAGCTTTCTTAACATGAGAATTTAACATTATCAGAATAGATAGACAAACAATCAATTAGCTATAAACTCAATATTATTTGACATAAGAAAAACACATTTGAGAAATAATTAACAAAGATATACTAGAAATTACAGTTTAGCTACTGTCTTTAATTTTACCCGAGACTTTTAAATGTACCACTCAATAAACTGTACTTATCGTGAGTCTCTGTGCACACGTAGGCTAGCTAGCTTAACCTCGTAACTGTCGCTGTCGACGGCGGCATGTACTGGAACAATCTGACGGCAGGCTTCCCAAACGGTAACTTCAGGGTCTGACAGGTAGATGACATCAGGTGTGGCATTAACTTCATCAACTGAGGAATGTACGGTATCAAGTCCGGAGTATCTGAAGACATTGACAGGAAGACCCACCACAAGTTGGTTCTCTGAGTACTACCAATAGTCCATTTACCGACTTGGTCTCCTCCACCATAAACAACAAAGTCTACTCTAGGGGCTTCCTAAATGACGGACAGCCCAGGATCACAAAGACTGAGTATAACCATTGTAGAATTGCTCTGTTTCTGTTGGACGAAATGCCATTAATAAATGCAATATTATCCTTTAAACCGAAAATTGATAAAACTCAAGTAGAGCAACCATATTGCAAAACCACACTTTTCACACCCTGCTCTGTGGCCTCGTTTTTCCAGGTAAACCTGTTTGCTCTAACCAGAATGGCTGCATAACATGTAAAAGTTGGTTCATCACCTAAATCTGACCAATCAAACATGTTATAAAGAGTAGCAGCTGTGAATGTACTATTTATCATCACTCAGGATTGGTGGTCAAACTTGTCAAATAAGGAAGCACACCTGTCAAGTTCATGTCCCTGGTTTCTTCCTTTGATAAACAAAGTTGACAGTAGATGGCACTACTATGCTAGCCTGAGAGATAATAACTACATAGAGAAACAAAATAAACTTTTCACTTAGCAATACAAAATTAAACTCATTGGCGCTACTCCACTTAACTGAGCAAACATAATTGTAGAAATTCAATTAGTACGATAAAATGAGAGCACTATTGTATAGGGCTGTTAAAGATTACGCCTACTTGCTTTAATCATTTTGATATGTACCCATATGGAGAAAGCAAAGTTGATTTCACATTCAACAACACATTTTCTGTTAGATCAATAAACCGTGAGATTTATTAATTCTGGAATCTTTGGCTAAGTGTAGGTAAAACATCTCCTTGAGTAGGTTAATTACCAGCTAGTTGATGAATTTTCAGATTTCTTGAGAGAACTGTTTAAATAGTCATTACCACGATATGTGGTACATGCCACGGCGAGCAGATGGGGCAGCTCTCAATTAGTTTCCCTGCACTACAAATTATACATTAGTGTTGTAAACAGTACTCGAGAATCGAAATTGTTATTTCCTACAATAATTATTTACAATTTTTATTAATTATGTAAATATTATATAAATGTATATCAATTACAATTATTGTTGTAAATAATATATCCAGAAAAGCCATAAGGAATTTTAGTTATTAAAAGCTAAGTGTTCATGACTTTTCGTGACCAGTATGTAAATGGCCACATCATTTGTACATTTATAACGTTTGGAAAGATTTATTTTTTATTAATTGTGTTGTTTTAGTTGATGTATCTAAAAACTGCGTTGCTGTCGGCGGAGATTCAGGGTTTACGCATGGCTATGACTGCAATCCGATTATTAATGACCCTCCAAACCCATACAAGGTTTCGGTAATAATAGATTCTTTAATTTATTTCAGCTTTATTTGTGAACATCCAGCATTGCGATAACATTAGGTAGAGGTGTTTTTAACTTGATATTTTATTTTTATTCTATGTACTTGAATTTATTAAATAGAACCTTAACAAGAGGAAGAATAAAGTTTAATAGTTTGAATTTTTATAGGTGCCGAAAACTTCAAGCTGTAAAGAAAGAAGAAGCATTACACAGACAGACTTTTATCGCAATGACTTTACAAAGGTAAAAAGTGGGCCTGAGTGTATAGTCTACAATAAGTGTGTAGGTACTCATTAAACGGTTGAGCGACGCTTTACTGACTTCAAACATATTGGTTTATCGCTCCCTTGTGACGTAAGCATGCCACAGGATGCATAATAACTCTCCTTGGTAAACAACTTGACAACTAAAGTGGCGTTTATGTATCTTGGGGACGCGGATGGGTTTTTACCGCGGAACAGCCTACGGAAAACAACAATAGGAGCTGCAGAAAAGGAATAACGCCTACACATAGTTGCATAAACAGGTGCCTTGAAAATAATATAAACCGATTTTATCTATTCCGCAACCCCCAAAACGCATCTGCGTACGCATGCTACATAAACGGCACTTAATGGTTAATCAGCAGATAAGCTGATTGTGCTTTTTCATACCCCCAAATTTGCAGAGCAGCAGTTATTTTTACACGAAATTAAGCCTTTATAATATAAGCTTCATAATACAAGCCAAATATAGCCATAAAGTTTCAAAGAACTACAAAATGCGTCGACATGAGTGCTTAGTAGGGTCTTTATTATAAAGGAACTAAGCCAGCAACGGACAACAAAAATATTTACTGAAGTCCTTTTGAACACACACGAACATCATAACTGCGACGTAACTGCGCTGATCATGTGGTTGCACACAAGGTTTTATCCACTTTCTGCATCTTTCCAACGGTAAGCTAAGCCATGGAAATGAAACAAATTTGATTGTCCCCTTCCGCAGACGATCCTAATATCGACAGTCTATGTTACATAAGCGTCTCTGATATATTTTAATTTATACTACCAAAAAAATAGCGTAAAGTCAACTGTTTCAAGATACTAACATAATAACGATATACCAGGCGGCGCAAAAATGTGCCGAAGTTTTATTCATGATATAATAAGAAGAAAATAACAGAGTCGGGTTTAAAATTACCACACTGATGTTGCAGATGCTTGCGTATAAGCACCAAAACATTTTAGGTCATTCCCTTTGATTTTTCCAAATCACATTGAAGTTTTAAACCAACAAGTCAAAAAATAATAAATGCTGGAAAAAGTTTTGGATCACTACTTTAATATTTACAGCAAGTTCTCTATGTGTCCGCTGTTTTCACTGAAAGATAGATAAAAGCGTTTCTTCTAAAAACGGAAAAACAATTTCTCACTACTTTAAAAGGAGTATTTGGAACCTTCCACTGCACTCAATAATTTAGAGCACCCCATGTACACTTTTCTCTGTAAGGAAATTCCAGATACAGTACCGTAATCCAGAGGATTAAGTCCCATTTTTCTTGGTAACAAAATTTAATGATTATTAGCGCTTTATTTTCTGTGGGGCAGACCATGGTGCAAACTGGATGATTTCTTTGTTGTCTTACTGTCACGTGTTGAGTGCTTTATAAGTGAAATTGTGAAACAATTAGTGGGTGGCAGGTAAATTTGCACCCTAATTATAATCTGTTCGTTTATTACGTGAGCCAAAATACAGGTGAAATCTGAGCCAATTCATAAGTGTCGACAAATATTAAACAATTAAGGTTAGCTCGAATTATAATATTATACATTTCAGGGAAGAGTTCTACTACCATTTCCCAATCGCAATAATTGCACTGGATATTCAACAGATACTTACGGTCATTGTAAGTTTGCAGAAGACACCTATTGTGTAAGTGTGCTGAAACTATTTAATTTGAATTTTCAATGGCTATTAAGTAGGTTTCGTCTCGAAAGGTTCCTAACTTAAATTTACAATTCGTTTCAATCATTTAAGGTTCCTTGAGCTTAGCGGAGTTCATAAATGCACTTTACTAGTATAAATATAATGACTATCGACAAGACCTAACTAGGTTTTATAGTGTGTCATGTACTGAAATAAAATGACAATTTTCTTTTTATTAGACGCCATACGAGCGTATTTATGAAACGAAAAAGGATAAATTGGACAATTTTGAAACGTAAGACCGTTTTTCTTTGTTTTACGCATGTGGTTCTTGCCAGCATTTTTCCCATGTATGCCAACACCAATTATTTACCAATGTGTGTATGCATTGCATGCCAAAATGTTGTATCAAGTATTCTTGATCCAACTAAGATACGGGTTTCTAAAAATGAGGGAGAGACATTAAAGTCTACAACACATTGGAGCATTTATTTGATGTAATTCCATGTACAGATTCATGTTTTGTCATTGTTTTACTTGTTGCTAATAATAATCATTATTCAGTCAATGTATTTTGATCTCATTTCAGCACGTATAAAGCAGGCTTTCGCGGAAAACCATTTCTTGAAGGATGTGATTGGGAAACACTGCGCAGGAAACAGATAATTGTTGGAAAAAAGGAACCAACAAGATATGTAGCAAATACTTGGTAACACTCGTGGCACAGTAATGATAGTTGTAATATTTTCACGTTATTGTAGAAGTACTTAATAGTCCCTTAGATTAATTTTTAAGCTTTTTAAAACTCAGCGTAACTTGTACAGAAAATGATTTCAATTGATTTACTTTTTTGCATGTGTACTCGTTTTTTGTTAAATTATATTATTAATTAATGTATTCAAGATAATCATTAAACTTGTCACTTGTGCCTCCTTGAGCGTTTCTTTCTTGGTAAATTTTGACGATATGTCTGGTCAGTCGTTGCTAACCTATATGCTACGACCAAATACAAACCATTATAGTAATGAAGTACAGTAATAAGTGAAATATTGAAAATTTGTAGTTTTTTTCTCAAACGGGCTTGATACCAATTATTTATTTGTTATGACAGTTTTGTATATGGTTCTCAGGATACAAAATCAATAAAGTAGTAGTTAGTGATATGAGTTCACTCTTTTACTAAACACTCCACTTGAAAGAACAATAAATTGAGTCGGCTGATTAACGGAATCACTAAGAGACATACCGTGTAAGTTGCAATAGCTGTTTTTGTGCCAACATAACCAATATTACGTGAATGAGCACGTCGGGAACAATGTGGGCTAAACACAGCGTTGAAATACTTTTGATGATTCGTACTTTAAGTAATATTTATGATATATATATTTATTGGGCAATAACCTCGCATCAGTAGGGCATTGAAAATTCGCGTGTCTGCAATAACACTTATTCAACAATATCTATCTTTACTGGAAACTGGAAGATCGGGGCTTAACAAAAACCGCATTTCTTACTGCAGGCTGGCATGCACGCACACAAGCGCACACGCCTCCCTCTCCACACAAATAACAATGAACAATAAAGATATTTAAGTTAAATAACGTTTCTGTACAAGTTTAAATTTTATTGTAATTTGTATATAATTTATGTATGACATTTCTTTAAAGAATACAAGCTAATATCCTTGTACACGCTGTAGTAAGTATTCCCAGTAAGTGCGGTTCTAACGCCAAACTTTGTAAAATCAGCTTAGTTTCGTAAATATCATCCTGGAAAAAAGAAATATATAGGTAGCCTTATTTACAGATAACTGTCACAGTAATGTTGTCCCTTAGACTAAAAAGCTCTCTCTCTCTCTCTCTCTCTCTCTCTCTCTCTCTCTCTCTCTCTCTCTCTCTCTCTCTCTCTCTCTCTCTCCTCTATTGCCTAAGCAAACTTAAAGTGGCGCACATTATATAATGAAGGACATTTTAGGACATTTTAGTGCAAAGAATTGAATGGTATGTGTGATCTATCCAAGTAAATTAATATTGTTGACTACTTACATACATTCTGCCTAGAAACGTGGGCTGAACTGTGGCTATAACATATTCGCGATAGGATATTCAACTTCTGCGTGCCGTACTCCAAACGAAAAACGTGGTGGTTCGTGTATCGATTTTAAATAGGGTGGTCTTACCTACAACAATATTATAAAGAATGTGTAAGAAGGAAAAAATAGATACAAGAATAGCTATCATGAATCGTATGGAACTCGTCCTTCACAAGTCATATGTGAAAAGCTTTGGCTGCTTTACTCACATCATATGCAGCGGGCCCGGGGCCCGTCGACGATATATTCGTTCCTTCTCTACCGGCTCCGCCTCTCATTGAAAATTCTGGTGATCGATGTTTATAAGCATTGCATTGTACTATTTGGTAGCCAGCTGGTCCAGGGGTCTGCAACCAGTGGAAAAAAATTAATTACTTAAACAATGCAAATTACAATTACTAGGTACGTTAAATATATACGTACGCGTATAAGGTTCGCTATATACGGTTAATTGGGTAATTAACATATT
Organism: Tubiluchus corallicola; assembly: GCA_030141605.1. Taxonomy (NCBI): domain Eukaryota; kingdom Metazoa; phylum Priapulida; class Priapulimorpha; order Priapulimorphida; family Tubiluchidae; genus Tubiluchus; species Tubiluchus corallicola. The sequence continues at coordinate 392,983 of JAQGDQ010000026.1, forward strand.
TGTAGTTCTGTCAGAAAGCAGGAATAACGGCCCTGAAATCCCTGGAATCCTCGAACAAAGTTCAAATCTAGGAGTTGGAATCTCTGGTTTGAATTCTAGTACAGCATGTATCATCATAGTAGTTATTAATATTTTTGTTATTATCACTGCTGTTGCCATTGCAAACGTTTTCGAGCATTCATTTCTGTAACTTGCAAGTAAATTACAATACTAACCCGTTTGGGCGTAAAGATGTCTCTTCTGTCTTTAGCACTTCCAAGCGGTCCTGAACAGAAGGAGTACATTGGCGCTGAACGCTTAGTTGAAAATGGTACGCGTTGCCCAATGAGCTCAGGAATCCTGTATCGATTTGGTCCTAAAAAGTATACAACGCAAATTTAAATTTATACTAAGAGCGTTATAACTAAACTGTTCACATAATATTAAAGATTAGATTTAACTTTGGAACTAGTTTATAAATTCAAATAATTCACATCATAATTTTAGTATGAAATTTGATTACTTTGATTTAATACTAAGAACATTAAGTAATAATGATGCGTGAACAAAGCTGGATAACTAGCATTAAGCACGACTACATCCAGAACAAGTGTTTAAAACAGCTCATTTTTGTGATTTTGTATAATAATTGCCATAAGTCCTAACGTTTTACATGTCGCACTTAAAACTGATCGATTACTGTTTTTGCCCAACAGGCCAACGGAGACCAGCCTTTAGCTTTTCCAGTCTTATAATCAAGTCCACTGTCAATAAAACATGTAACAACATACCAGCACTACCTTTAAGTAGGTAGCCTATAATAATTGTACGAGGTCGAATTTCATGTTTTACTCATGTAAGCATAAAATTATCTCACCTGGGAAGTTCGTGTTTGGGGGCGGTAAAGCCCCGACTCTGCCTACCACTGAGTAAGCAGGAGTGGTTGGGTAAACCGATTTACAGTCCGCAGGAGTGTACCGGGCTGGTCCTGGCGAATTCTCAAGCTCTCCTAAGCTGAAACAGGCGCGATACAATTACTACTACGTATAGTAGATATGGTTTTGAAAGGTTTTGTCAAAGTGCATGCAGGGATAGCAAAGTAAAAAGATGATCTGCCAATACAAATTGAGCTTGGAAACTGAAACTAACAAAGTTAGATTGGGTTAAAAATCCGTTAGAGTGAAAACACTTGGGGAAAGGCTTACCCAAAGAAGGCCTTCCTGAGAGTTTTAATAACTAATTTTTCTTACCCTTTAGACCCGAGAAAGGAAACGGCTCTAGGTGCATCTTTTCCTCCTTTGTAGTAAAAACCTCTCACATTATATGCTGCTGGACTAGGTGCGGAGTATTCATAGCTAACTTTCGTTCTGTAAGATTTAAATTACTGATGTTAATTTAAAATTTTACTGTGAAATGCATAATTTACTCAGTGCAATTTATTACGTAGTGTTACTAGTGTGTCACAGGCCCGCATCCTGACAGCCAGTGAATACCAACGTATGTACTTGGTTTTTAGTGCATTAAACTACTGGCCAATATATTTTTATCCGCGAGCAGCGCAGATCTAAGGGAACCTACACATTGATTTCTATCCTTTATTTTATTGTTTTTTTAGCTATCTAGTTTTAGGCATAACCTTGGATAACTCGCACACTGGTTGGTCACACATGATTAAACAGCATTGAACCTGGCAATAGTCAAGTGATAAACACGGGTATTCAGTCTTGTTGGAGAGGTGCACACGTGATGTTTTATATCGGCTTACTATCACTTTGTAAGGCTGTCTTTGCCAGACAGTGCATGTTCGTCTAATTCAACTCTTCCCTTTGTATGCGGTTCATGTTAAGACTTAGATTGATTTGTCCGAATTAGGCCTGATCCATACCGCGAGTCCGTGACAGTCCTGGGTTTTCTGACGCTAACCACATGATACCGCTACAGATACTGAAAGCGATTAAAGTCGTTGATATACGAAATGCGCTATCAAGTTTAGCCGCCAGTTGCATGCAAAAAAATAATAAATACGTTAGTGGATATATAAATCAGACTGAAGTAAAATGTACCTACGACCGAAAGTACAAAAGCCTTTCGGTTCTCTGGGAGGCTCAGAAACGGCCCTACTCCCGGCTTTCCGAGGAGCAATGGGCGATTCGTCAGCAGTTTTGTTGGCCGGCATCTTTTCTGTTGCGTTCAACAAAAACTCCTGAAGACGTCATTCTATTGTCTGCGCTTACAAAACCATAACTTAAAGCCGTTTCCTTGACAACTTCCGTTAGCTTCTTCTTGACGTAGTAAACGTACTGCTAAGCGTTTCAAGCAGCTTACTAATTTGTAGGATTCAGTTATTATGCTAATAAATTTTTTCAGCATTTTTCACCTTATAGGCACAATTTAACACGCATTATCGAAATGAAAATTAAATTGTCTCTGACAGAACAGTTGCAGCACCTATAGAATGATCTTACTGGAGGAACAAGTTTATTTTGTCCACAGATGAACTAGAAAATGCCAAAAATTATTTCGTGGTATTCTTAGAATAAGAAATCTGTATTTCGTGTATTTTAGAGAACCGAACTACATAATAGGACGACAATTGTCTGCAGAATTAATATTACCAAACTTAGACTTAACAATAAACAAAATAACAAGTCTGCAATTAAATTTTGTAAATATAAGTGACAGCACAGTTAAGCGACAGCACAAAACTTACAGCGGCGGCCTGCCCAGCATTAATAAAGTGTTCGGCATTGTGCTTGGATTTGCGCTTTTTTAACTGAGGGATAGCAAAACTGACATCATTAACTGTAATATAGAAACCAGGATAAGGGTTACTATGAACGTATACGGGTGGTTTCAAAAGTTTATCATCGTCTAGCAAGTATAAAAATCGTTTAAAAATATCTCGTCACATATCACAGATACTTTCCTCCCCGGTTACTTTACCAATTTTACAGTGCGAAGGTATTTTGATATTGTTTATTTTTTCGCACGTTTCCAGAATTCTTCAGTATCAGCTGATGACGACAAACTAGCTGCTAATTTGTCAGGACGAATATTAGGTTTTCTTTGATTTACAATGTTTCAAGGCTAATTTAAACCGAGCAGGCGCTCGTTTCATTTCCTCAAAGAGACACCCCTGACGTGGACAGTTAATACTTTCTCAGAGCAAGAAAACATGACGCGAGTGATCATAATTTTCTTTACAAATGTCATTCCAGCCAGGTACAGAGATGTATTGGTACGACATTTAGCAGGAATACAGTGATCACTAGAACGTTTTAAACTGCGAGTTATTTGTTTGCAATATTCATCAATAAGAGATAGATCCTCTTGATTATTGTAGGAGTAAGCAGAATAATGTGTACAGGGAATAGCAATTGAATGGTAACAAATTCCCACTCAGTAAATTGTTTGTATGCTGCAAGCTGTGCAGGTGAGGCCTGTGACCAATCCCCGTGTACATCATTTATTGACAAATTCGAATCAGGGTCTTGGCATATCGTAATTATAGAACCCAACATTTCATAAAAATTCACGGTGAGACTGGAAAGTGATCACAGTTATTGACAGCGTCTAAAACTTTTATATCTAAAATATACTTGTAAAAAGCATTAGTTGTTAAAATACGATCAAGTCAATATGTATTGTTATTTGTATTTGGTAAAACAGCCCGATCGGCTTCAATAAAAGAATTGTCAGAGCAAGTCACTGAATAAATTACCAAAAACCGTACACGGTTGTGCATTAAAATCACCAACTGCACACATGAGGCTAGTGGATTATGCATCTAAAACACCCAATAATGCTCCCAAGCTATCATTGAAATCTTCTAAGTTGTCAATCTCCTGGGTATGCAAGTAGCAATTAATTAACGTAATAAAATTTTTGCCAACATTGTTTGCGGTATTCAAAATATTACACAGCAAAAAATGTTCATTGTCATAATATTAATATTTAAATTCAGATTTTTCCGCCATAAATTGAGTAAACCATCACGTGATCTACCGCTTACGATACCGTTTCTTAAACTGACTGGGAATACACCCTTCCCATTAAATTCGGAGTGAACTGTGTTCACGAAACCGAGATCTCTTTATATAGCATTAGCTCTTGCAAGCATATCAAATCATATTGGTCACAAAGTTCTAAAACAAAAGCCAAACTTTTCGAGTTTCTTGCAGAATTACAAGTAAAACTAGCAGCTTTACTTTTAATTTATCTTGTGATTACACAACTGGAGTCGCATTAGCAATTGAAGTTTCACTGCCCGATGGTTTGTTACGAACAAACTGCCGCACCAGTACACCTGGCCAGACGATGTCAGCCATCAGTTCGTCTTTTCCAGAATAGTTGCATCTTATGACAAAGGAACTGCAGCCAACGCATTTTGTCTTTAACATCTTCACACTAATCAGCGTCACTCCAGAGCCTGTGCTGTCGGTAATTAATGTGTGGATATCCTTTTCAGAGAAGTTTTTGCCAAACGTGTGGCGTATATCTCGTAGCGTGGTTGGACGACGCTAATACTCTGGTATTATCCATAGAGGTGCCTACGATGAATTTCCGTCGTTATGATGCGTAACAGGCGTGAATGGAGGGTTTTGACTAGAATTGACTAGTTCAAGCTTTTTCTTGTTATCGCCAGTAGAAACATTAGAAACACTATTACAAACTGCTTGCGCACGTTCGTTACTGATTGCTTTCGTAAAATATCACTGTCTATTTGTAATTTGGTCACTTTTTTATTAATGCAGTCATATCAATAGTGTCAGGTGCAATGGTCGGCACTTTACTTAAGTCTTTCGCCACAGACACGGGTTTGACACGTAAATTGCTGTAAGCAGCTGAATGTAAGAGCACTGTGGCCTCAATTGTGCCACCACTCCACTCTGTCACATGGTTACATCCTACTTGTGACGTAGGCATTACTGTTTGCTTTTAGCCTCCGCCCAAACTGGGCTTCCCTGTTGTAGTCAGCTGTGACGTTACCACTTTAAAGGGGGAATATCATGAAAATTGAGTTAACTTAGCGAATTTTTTTAGCAGTACATTGTCTAATTAATGAGTAATTAAGTTTTTTGTATCTCGCGGGAAAACGCGGGATACTGTCGTACACAACTGGGCTAAAAAATAAAGCTGTTATTACTATATAACAGTGTTTGGCCTTGGGTCGGATAGGTAGTCAGCTGATAGAAACGATTGTCGTTGCGCTCATTAACATGTTTTCATCAAAAGCAATATATTTTACTACCGTCGAAAGTTATAGGTCCATTATAGTATTATTGACGAAGTGAGTATTGAACATATTTGCAACAGCATAGTTGTTTGAAATAAATTTATTGTTATTCTTAATCCTTATTGCAGAATTACATGTTTGTTTATTTAATAGTTCCTTCATGACGTCTTGGGTTTTCTTGATATTATGTTCATAAATTTCTTTTTATAATATGTCGATTTGGATGTCTTGATTAAAGTAGTTAATCTGTTACGATATTGTTTGTATTCTTGTTTAACATTATTGTGTTTTAAGGTTGCCTTACATAATTTGTTGTTATGTTTAATGAACTTCAGAAGACCTTTAGTTATCCAAGATTTTTTATTTTTTAATTGATCATTATTTGTTTTGCGTTCATTAATATGATTAGAGTAAATATTGCTGAATTCATCAAGGAACATATCAGTAGTTTGATTGACATTCTCACAGGCCAAGATGTTATTTCAAGAGTTGCTAGTAAGCTCGTTTAATAAATTTGTTTTAATGTTATTATTATATGACAAGTTTGAATCACATATTGTGAAGATGGGAAGGTGGTCGGAAATATCTGACAATAAGCACCCTGAAATGAGCTGATGATCGATTATATTGGTAAATATGTTGTCAATGAGTGTAGCCGACAGGTCAGTAATTCTGGTTGGACGGGTAATGAGCACACTTCATCAGCAGACACAAATATAGCACACATTATGCTGTCAAAATTACCACAAAAGAAGCCGAATCTGTAAAGAGTTTTGCAGACAGGTTGAGCAGGCAGGCTCATCGAGTATATTCCCAGAGAGAAATTGATCAACCTTATGTTCAGGAGACTTTACTCAGACATTTTTATCATGGATTAGTCTCGGATACTATTCGTCTCATTCGACATCCGCCGTAGAATTTAGAAGCGGCTATCGAAACTACTCAATGTGATCAGACAGCAGATGATATTTGTAAAACAGTTAGAGCCAAATTGCCGCCCCTAGAACCGATGGAGATAGATAAAATATGTGAAAATGCAGTTTCTAATGTAACCAACCAGTTGCTTGATACTGTACAAAATATGACTAAAACTATAAAAGAGTTAATCCAAGAGGTGCAATCCCAACAGTACCCCTACAAGCCCTGTATGACAGCCACAAATGTCAAATAATCGACCGAACTCTCAGAGAACAGGTTCGTTTCAGAGTTACAGAAGCTCCTTTGTTAATATAGAGGGTTTCGTCTTCGTAATTTTCCACAGATAGACCTCAAAACAGTATACAATCCCTGCCACAACCTCAGCCCACTCCGGTCGCTCGCGCTCCGACAAGGAATCTATCTTCTTGGGTTTCACACGTAAATTGCCAGCTGAATTTAGGAGAGATGTGATATCATTAAAGTCTTTTTTCGTCTTATCATCGTCAGTCTTTTTCCCAATTCGAGGCAATAAAACTTCCTCAGGGCACATGGTACATGGGGTATTACAGAGTACAAATTCCGAACTGTCTATAACGTCTGCATCATAGAAATGAGTTACTAACTTCATCAGTGTGTCATTTAATAAGCTGTGTCGATTTGACTTTGGCTTAATTGACGTTTGACCTTGACACAGAAGCTCGTTGATAATGCACATACCTCCACCTTGTGTATGTGAGGATGTTGATTCATTTTCCTCTACGTCAGACAATGTGCCATTGTCACGAACAAAAGTATTTGAAAATGATCAGTCAGCTCTTTCGTAGTCATCTTGGCGTTCATCCTCATTGGAAACAGAATGTTTTTCGTGGCATTTTTTGCAATTAATATAGGACACTTTTTGCCTATTTAAAGGTTTCGTGTTCCTACTAGTCCATTAAGACATAGTACGAAGCCACTAATTATTCATTAAGCAATTAACGCTTCACTGCTTCCTGAAGCACGAGCAAAATACGTCCGAACTCTGGCCACACTCTATGAGCAAGATCTCTGGGCTATGGCCGAACCATGTTACTTTAATCTCTTGCTATGCTCACATAAGTTCTCTCTTTCAGCAATTTCTGCCTGCGCTATGATGGCGTGGATTAAGTCGAAACGTGAGGAATGAGCTGGGTCTGCAAGGAAAAATTTAGTCTTTTTTAGTGCATTAATAATGTTCATTTTAATTATCAAACCCAATGATTTTCTTGGTTATATACAAAGTCTTACCACGCTTTTTTGCTGATATGAAACAGTCTATCATTTTATCCTAGCATTAAAATAAGTCCAACTCCTCAGGAACCTCGACTTTTCTTTATTCCGTAAAATTCCATGAGCTCTGTCCGGGAATCAGCTTGACTGCATGGAATTAGCTTTTGTTAGTCTCAAAATTTTCCTTATTCTGTGCCCCTAACGTCTTACATTGTGGAAAATTTAAATAATTAAAATTTTTCTACGATTTATTAGGTAAAGCTTTACACTATTCGTGTATGATGTATGATATACATACCATAAAGGCCAGTAGCAGCATATTCATAACTGTATTCACAAATAAAGTGACGGCAATATTGGCCCATTGCAGTACAGTTCCTACGGTATTATCTTATGATATTTTTGTACTGCATTTTATATTTTTAATTCTGCAGTTTTTATATTATGTAGGCATATGTTAGTCTAATAACGATTACGTATTTTTATTTGTACAGGAATGTGCACACAATTGCTTTTAGCCTGCTCGTTCTAATTAACATTAAATTTTGCAAAATCTTAAATTTTCGTTACATAAATTTTTGTTTAATAAATAAACAAAATAAAAGTGATAATTTACTATACAATCAGAATTTAGGCAAAGTTACCATCCTTTTATTTTGGATAGATACAGTGAATATTGGCGGTTATTTACAATTTTATTTTGTGAACATCAATGAACTCAAGGCTAACTGTACAATAAACGCGACTTGAACAGACTCCTGAAGGATGGTCAGCAAAAAGATTACACACGCTTATAAACAAAATTTAACACACTTTGTTAATACCGCGATTTTTAACAAGTTCGCAAAGATTCCAACAGTTTTAATCAAATCTAGCTTTTGGAACAGAAGAACTTGCACTGTTAGTTGCAAAGAGGAGTGCGTGGAGTGCTGTAGTAAATGGTAGTGCCTCTCTGTTTACAATTAATTATAGTTCATCAATAATTATTTTTGTCTAATCGCGATTACTTTAACGCAGCATTAAGCGCTTAGAGTATACTATGTGCAGAAGTCTGAGGAGATAATGACTTAAATGGGAGCAAGTTGAGTGCAGTATTGCATAGTGAAATTTATCAAGGTATGACGACGGACCCTGTGACAATAACTGTGAACAGGCATTACATCGGTATACACATATATCGCAAAGTCTATTTAATTGTAAAAACTGTAAAAAAAATGTAAAAACATGTTATAATAAAGACTTTAAGTGTGTATGTCATGGGTGTGCAAAGAACCACAGCCTGACGAGAGATCTTGTGTGGCCTGCGAAGTGGTTTGTCAACCTAATGAGAGTGCAGCCCGGGTGATAAATTGAGTCTCAAGTATCAGGAAGAACACATGGCAATTAACCCTTGTGAGACGGTTTTCACTGTCGGTCAAATTTCATGATGCTCACTTAGAAATGCGACGTAAGCCAGCATGCTATCATGGAAGCCGCCATTGAAATGCCATATGTGCAAGAAATGCGAGAAGCAATGTGATTGGCTAGTAGGAGGACTAACCAGCCAATCTGTAGACTTCTGTTATCGGGCCAGTCGTCTTCTTGGTCACAGCAGGTAGATCATTGTGACTTGGTAATTTTATAATCTTCTTGGTCATAGCAGGAAAATAATTTTCACTTGGTTATGTTATATTTATTATAAAATAACTGAAAGTGAAAATAACTAATAAGTGAAAATGATCTACCACCAGGACTAAGAAGACGACTGGGCCAATCACATCATAAGTAGCTCGCAAGCTGAAAAAGTGTGGGATTCCCAGAATCTGTTTAGGCTCGGTAGTACACACCTCAATCAGTGTTTGTTTCATCAGGTGTAGTGTTCTTATAGATCAGAACCAGAATCAGTACTAATGTGCATTGTAATAAGATTACCTCTATCTGACACGAAAGTTGAAATCTATAATTTTTAATATTTAATAACTTCTAGAATAGTTTTCCTCGGTGTAGTAGCAATGACACGACGGTCAGATGAAAAAAAATCGTTATTAGGCCCTACTATTCTTGCTGCTTGACCAAACTGTATGCGGCCCGCAGGAATTGCGGGAAAGTTTAATGTGGTCTAGCTAGTCAGATAATTTGTGCATTCCTGGTTTATGTACTATTAAGACATCTCCTCTGGCAATTTTGCAACTAGTTTTTTAAATACCTACACCACACATTAAATTCATCTGTTCACACTGGGTACTGTCAATGTTCAAACTTTTTAAACGTTTTACATCTACACACTCAGATCAAGTGTAGCAACTGTAGTTGTCTGCATTTATACACTTCTCCATTTTACCTTACTAGTACAAATTAGAGAAAAGCATTAAATTAGTTATCAGGCTGCATAGGTAATTATATTTAAAGGACAAGAAAAGGGCCTTGAAGTAGTTTTCAGAAAAATCACCTTAAAAAGTTATACTACTTTACAACAATTTTGTGCACATATCGCATTTGCGTTGAAAGTAATTTTTTATTGTTTTCATTTTGAATCTCCCGCAATACTGTTCTGGCGGCGCCATTACATGACGCCACTACGCAAACGTGAATCAGGGGAAGAAAAGACAATGTTAAATTATATCCCAAAAAACTCACGTGAAAATGTACCATATATACTCGCATATAAGCCGACCCCCTAAAACTGCTTTAAAATGGCCAGTTTTTGCAAAAACCCGTATATAAGCCGACCATCAACTTGTCTAATTTTTCTCCATACCCAATCAACAAAATTGATCCCTTTTTGTCACATTTTGTTAATTGGGTATTTTTGGTTCATAGAAATTTTTTACTATAAAGATGTAAAATGCTTACTTTTATGAATACAAAAAGCAGACATTTATTGAAATGTGAATTTTTTCTAAAAAAAGTGGGTGGACGGCGATCCCCCTCCAATACACCACTGGTGACACACAACCAAATAAAGAGTCAGATAGCGATGAAAATGTGTGGCTGGAAAATTGGCATTAGTGTCTGTCCTTGTGTTCATTTTGTTTCATGCGCATATAAGCCGACCCCCTGATTTCAGTGTTGTATTTTATAGTTCTAAATTCGGCTTATATGCGAGTATATACGGTATGTTACTTAGCATTTCACTTAGCTGCTGGAAAGACTTATGTAACTAGACTAATAATTTAAAATGTTTGTGCCAATTGGCAAAATGTCGCTGACTCCCCTCCAGGGTGTGCCACTCACTAGCCAAAACATATTTCTAATCTTGTCGACAAGATACAGTAATTTGAAATTTTACTTAGTTAGCAACATGTATGCTGCGAATGCTTTGATTATTTTCTCAAACTTTACTTATTGTTATCGAAACTTGTTTCAAACAACCTACCATCAAAATGGCTGTGCCTAACGGTCATCGCGGGAGTTTAAATTTACACGTTTTATACAGGGTTACGGCCAATGCAAGATCTGTATGCAAAAAGGTAGTATGTAAGTGGTATAAAATTTCGAGACAAATTTTTTAAGCTTTATGTAAGTGCAGGGTTTTTTGTGCTTTAATATACATTATAAATTATAGGAATTAGGATTACAAACAGATTTCTGGCACAAAGCGTTGAACGGTCTAAATTTTTGCCACATTTGTATTTTTGTAGTCTTCCTTCGGTTGAAGATTTGAGGCTGTCGTTTTCTTATGAACCTTGAAAGAAGAATCGTTCACAGGAGGCGTAAAAATGGATCAAGAAATGCTAAATGAGAAAGAGGATTCAAAATCTTCCACTAAAACCAATGAGGAGTTTCTTGATTTTGTGGCAGTTTCGATAAGTAGAGGTTTGGACCCAAGGGAACACGGTAACTGTCTGAATCAAATAGATCTGTGCCAACAGCACTGGAAACGCCATTGCTTAGAGTATGAAAGAATAACTCAAGTACTCAAAGCTCATCTCGAAGAGGCAAACTCCGAAAAAATTCAGCTATCTGAGAACCTAGGAGCTGCTGAATATGAGATATCAAATTTAAAAACTACACTTGAGGAAAGAAACAAAGCCACAAGCCATGAGATAAAATATATGAAAGAAAAGATAGATAAAACTGAAAGTGATGCAGTGATTTCTAAAGAAAAGTACTACTGCCTGAAAGAACGGCACAGCAAGTTGATTGATCGGTTACAGAAGACAGAGAAATACCTTGCGGACTTGCCTACAGCAAGTGAATGCAAGAAAATAATGGACAAAATGACAAACTTACAAGAAGAGAACAATAATGTGAAGAAAAATGCAGAACAACTAAATTGTAAACTGAATGAAAATGTAAAAACAATTACAGAGAAAGAGAAAACTATTGATGAAATGAATGTAAGGGAGGTTGAACTAGCAGAAGAATTAAAACAAGTGCAAGCAGAACTGAAGTCTTTGAAAGAAGAGGTGAATTCTAATCAGCAAGCTATGCCTGTAGACTTTTCTGTTTTAAAAAAAGAAAATGCAAAGTTATCTAATGCTGTCAAAAGATACAAAAACTTGTCCGAGGTAAGCCACCAGAAACAGATCCAAGAGCAAGAGAAGCACGGAGAAGAGATAAGAAAACTGAACAATGTAATTGAACAAGATGAAGATACAATTGCAGGACTCAAATCAGAAGCGGCAAGTCACTTGTCCAAAATAAATAGCTTGAAGTTAGCAATGAAAGAGTTGGTTAGTCAGAATCAAGTCCTAATGGGAACAAACATCTCTTTGAAAGAAAAGCTGAAGGAGTATGCAAACACTTATGAAGGAGAAAATGCTAAGGCATATAAGATTCTAAAACATGAACTAGAAGCTTGCATTCAAGAAGCAAAATGTTTGGTTGATTTTTGTAAGCAAATTAGTAATGGTCAAGAGCCCGACATTTCTATGTTGCTGGGTGTCAAACACATACCAACAGATGAAACAAATGCTGTGTGTTCAGTAAGGGATGTAGAGAATGTAAAAGCTCTAAGGGAAGATATAGAAGTCATTAGATCCACGTTATGTGACAACTATGCTGATTACATAGCTAGTAACACAACTTGCACAACTCAATAAATGGTGGCTTTTCAAAACTAATAAAAAGTTAGATGAGATTGTTTGTGAAATTTTCATTATACTCAATTTTAATTTAAATAAGTTTTTTCAGTAAATTTACAGAATTGTGAAGTCATGATTAAAAAAAACAAATATTTATTTTCATTATAGGGCATTTACAAAATTCAAACATTTTGTCTGATTTTGATATGCAATTGTGATTATGTGAAAAAAATCAAAATTATGTTTACACTATAGTAACACTGATTATAAGGCTCTGCACTATCCCAGGTTTAGTGTCAGGATGAATCAAACATGATTACATTTACCAACTGGGCAACTGCTTTACATTTAATTGTATATGAAATTATAAAATTAGTAATTGGGACAAATTATATCAAAGAGACTGTATACATACATACATTTGCTAAGCTTGATAAAAGCAAATTTTTATGCACCAGTAAAAATTGTTAACCTAGTCGCTTTATTTACTTACGAGACTTGGAAAAAATGAAATTTTCACAATGTAATAAATAAAATATATATTCTGAAACATGTCATTCTTTATATTGGCAAAACAGTGATAGTTTCCGTCCATTTTCACCAGGCAAATCTGCATCTCTAGAATAGAATTAAAAACATTTGTTACTTTAGCTAAACTACATATGTGAGCCACAAATACAATTCATTTGTTGCCATATTTACTTGTAAAACTGGTATGTTTTAATGGCTACTTCAAATACTTTATAATGTTATGGTGAGAAGGATTATTACGGTTGTCTTGTATAAAACGTAATTTTTCTCAAGCATTTCACTGTATATATGAAATTCAGTACCGGCACATTAAAGTATTTTTATATTGTTTACACACCATAGCATTTAATTCAATGGAGACGCATACCCATTTCCTATCAATGCATATTAAATAGACACGTCCTCAAATTGTGCTTTTTTTCTTTTTTAAACGTAAAGCTACTATGTTAATTGTAGGATTGAAAAGCGTTCATTCTAGAGGAATGAGGCTTGAGAAAGACTTGGTAGAATTCTGTTCTGTTACTGTTTATATATGTACATAACGTTAGTGAAAATTTGTGAAGGTTTAGCTAAGATTTACCATGTGTATGAAAAATCGTACAGTTGAAACTGAATGCAACTAAAATAACTTTGGGGAATACAGCCATCTTTCAAAATTTATCAAGTATCAACAATTCAGAGTGGATTAAAATGGATAGGTAAAATAATGATTGTAAAGTAGTTTAATATGCAGCATTATACATGATGCTACAAACATTGCGATCATAAGCATGGTAAAATTTTTTCACAATACTGTACTTCACTTGAATGCCATTGTACACTTTGCATACTTGTACTAACAGCTATACTGTAATTTCTCTGCAGCCCTAGATTATCTAAATGATGCTAATTTTTCTGCTTCACCATGAATGATAACATCTAGCGGGTTTTTGGAATGGTTGTGCTTTAGAAGCAAATGATACTACTTTTCTCTGAAGTCATATAAAAAATGTTTTGCGGACATGTTCTTAGCTGAATATTTTTTTGTTTACATTTACTTCCCCATACATTTCTTAGGCTTTCGTATAACAGAAATGCATACACGGAATCCCTTTTCCCTCTTTGTTTCGACACCCCAAAGCAGAACTGTATTTTCTTAGTTTTCACTTGAAAAAAGTTTGATAAGTTGTTGAAAACTGTCAGAAATGTAAGTAAGTTGCACTTTGTAGAATTACCACGGCATCAATTCTATAAACAATGCAGCAGACAGATGCATTAGGCAGTGTGAAGTAATCACCAAACGTTAACCTTACTTAACACTATACCGCAGTAATGCGTGGCAGGGCAAATTCAGCAGAGTGTGTATAATAAGAACTTACAGGTAATAGACTCATTATAACTTTTCCATTGAATGACCTTTAAACAACAAGGGTCTGCAAAGCAGATACACATGACCATATTAAACTTACAACTAAAATATTGAGATTTAGAACTTACCTCAGATACTCGTGAAATGTTGATACTATTCGATATATGGAACTTTTTAGAGAATTGGCTAGAATTAGTCGCCTATCGGCAGTATGAGGCAAAACAATGCCTTTGCCTGTTCGCCTTGGCAATGTGGACGTAAGCTTTATATGTTTTTCTAATGCCTATCAAAAAGTGAAGCATAATCACACACTAGTGCATTTATTTATTATAATGTAAAATTGTGAAATCGTAAACTACACTTGGAGTTTAATGCAAAATTCTTAAATATACATATAATCTCTTAAAACAATAAACAAATGTATTTTCGCATACATTTGTAAATAATATTGTAAATAAAGAAATAATTTTGTGAACATTCTCATGAGAACCTAATCTTCATTTTCATCATCATCACATTCACTTTTCATTCTCATTTCCTTGCCGTTTCTATCACTCTTACATTTCATTCTCCTTATTTATTTTATTTCGCACATTCTACAACTTTTCTTTCAATTTTGCCTTCTATTTAGGCCTATACAAGTTTATCTTCTCGGCCTGAGCTGATATCCGAATATCTTTTAAAAATTTTTAAATTTTGTTTTGTTTGTAGTAGGAAATGTGTGTATTGTAATGTATGCAACAATCTACATAATTACATGGCATTTTGAAAAAATAAACTAAACCAAACTAAAGACTTGTTTAAACTTTTTACCAAGTGCAAATCTAAAAACATTGCAATAATTTTCATGAGATCTTTTTGGACAACTCCAAATGCATCTTCTTCACGTGATGCAGCAATCAGAAAAGATAAAGCTAGAAAAAACAATCACTACATTAGACAAACGTGAACACTGCTACATTTATTTAAAACAGGCGCTTAATGCAAACAGATGAAGATTTTTATCATTGAAAGAAAATTTTGGTAAAAGCCAACAGAAAACACATAAGTCCGTTCCCACATTTACCGGTCAAAAGCCAAAAAGACCATGATTTGTTTAAGCAGATCAATCTATCTCAGGTCGAACTTTCACACGATTTAACATTATAATATATGTCTTGTACATTCTCTGCCCTGACCAAAGACTAAATTTACAAAGGCATTTTCTCCCCTCCAGCTCCAACTGTAGAAACTGTTGACTGCCTTGTGTCATTCACCAGCAAATATTTGCAAAATGTCTGAAAATCACATTCAATCCTAATGATGGATTTCTTGGAAAAACCTTCCATAAACCTCACATTGGTCCCTCAACTGGCCAGATATCAAGTTTCTCTATTGTACTGTTTAGGTGAAACATTCACAAAATTTCTGAGAACTATCCCACAACCAAGAATAATTTTGCATAGCAAAATCTAGTACGGTTTTAAGTTGTCTGCATCATGTTATACAATTGGAAATGTTTACAAGTCTCAAAAACCGTCTTTAGGTTTTAATCCTATGTGATTTCAAACCTCCAGCTTAAATTAAATGACTTGAGGAAAAATCCAATGAAAAATATTAACAGAAAACTATCCAAAAAATGCTGGATTTTTATAGAAACTTAAAGAAGTTATTTTTATGCAGTGCATTATTTATTATAGGAAAACAGGCCTATTTTTCATATCGAATCCTATTTTGAACTATGGTCAAACATATGCATTTTATTATGCAACTATGATGCCAAAATATTTCTTTTAGTTAAATCTTAGTTTAAAAAAATTAATGGCTGGCAAGCACAGCTAGCAATGACGTTACAAAACTGAACATAATTTTCTAACGTTAGAAACATTTGGTGAGCCTGTTGCACATATTTACGAAACTGAGACTTCACATACATTGTTACTATACAGCATTGGCTATGATTCTCATAAAGCTAGACAAATTTTAAATAAAAAAATTAAATTCCAACAACGTTTTATGTACAGTTACATCATTTCATTTTGCACCACGGTATAAAACTGGCTCATTTCGTCTTTAAAACAGCTTTACAATCTGCTGTAATGATGACTTCCTTTTAAGTTTATAAAGATTAAAATCATACCTTCTATTGCCCATATATACAGCTGCATATCTGCCATAATTTCCTGACTCACTGCTTCTGGTTGATGCTTAATAAAATACGACACAGTTGGACGGTTTTTAATCTTTTCTGAAATCTACGCGAAAGTAGCCAAATTAATATTGTAGTCTCTAAAATGCATCTATAATCTCATTAATTACAATGAAGCAAATTTTAAAAGTTAATTACAGCTCTGACATTTATGAAAAAACTATGTCATACATCTTTTTTCACAACATATTGAAAATTACATATTAAAAAGCTTAAGAAGTGAAACAATATTACAAGTAACTTGATGGGGAAAGACTTCTGAACATAATGTGAGAAAATGATAAAAATTGGTTTATTTTTCATCCATCACAAAGCAAAGAAATCACAACCATCAATATTCACACGTCAGGTAATGTATAGATAACAAAAGAAAAATTTGATAAAAACAGAAGTGAAAAGGTACTTCGTATGCCTTGTAGTGCAACCATGTTTTGTATAAAGGCACTCCTCCAGTAACTATGGCACCACTGGCTGGAAAAATGCAAATGTATTAATCAACATTATTATCAAAGTGACATCTGAAGCGAAGTAAAAGGCTAAGCAGTGTGCGGCGTGCGTTTTGCAATTGAATCAAGCAACGCCAAGGGTGTCAGTAAATGGTTTGGAGCAGCTGGGTTCAATCAAAAGTCACTCTGGGCAGTTTCATTTACCATACTGAAAGTGACAGTTTACTCCATAAACAGGGATGTGCCGATCCAATATACAATAGGAAATCGGCAAGCAAACTAGCATATCAGACCAGATCGGAGATCAGGCCAATAATGTACTAATATCAGCAGTAACAATGCCATGTTAAAATTTTCCCCCAAAATAAATTCTCACTTGGAATACGCCCAAAAAAAATGACTCAGCATTTTGTTATTAGCGCTTAATGAATGCAATCGTAATAAAAACTTACTGTCAATATTCTGAACAATTTCTTCAAAAATTCTATTTCATTGTCACCATGCCATTTACGTACAAGTGTCGCCATTTTTAAGTGTTGACTGAGCCACAAAATGTAAGAGTTTGACTAAAGCTTGTACATAGAAACATTGCCACTAGTAATTTTTTTCACATCAAGTTGATTTTACGTGTGACTAAAAACCCAAGTGCTATCAGAAGTGAAATACGTCACTGAGTAAATAATCCAAAGCTGATCCTAAACATCACTTAAGCACACATTCAGTACTTTAAAGGAGGACAAAAATGTCATAATTATATTTTATTTTGACTTCCCACAATCACAACATAAAAAGCAGTTACTGTTGCAGCAGTTATAATACCATCATATCATGTTTGATCTGATACCCGATCGGATTGGCCAACAGCAATACGTAAAAATAATCGGTATCAGATCAGGACACAGGTTCCTATCTCGGCACATCCCATAGGGTGCAAATTTATGGCCAGTAACCCATAGCACCAACCCGTAAACCGTAGTGCCAACCAGTGATCCATATTATACTAATTTACTAACTTGGCTTCCCTGTTGAACATACAGAGTTTCTCGTAATAGACTTGCCATGTTTACTTGTGATTAAGCAATAAGGCAACTGACAGGGCACTCAAAAGGCAAGTCTCTGCCCACTTGCAAGAAAGAGGGGTGGCTGTTTAACAATAATTAGGAAGTGGATATTGTTCCGATGATTGAAATCCTGAATTTGCGATCATTGGAACCGCGACTTTGCAGCATTCAAGTTCCGATTATCGGAACCGTGGAATTTGCGATCCTTGGAACAGCGACTTTGCAGCATTCAAGTTCCGATTATCGGAACCGAAGAATTTGCTCAGTTTGCTGTGCACAAGTTCTCATCATTGAATTTGCCAGTATTCTTCAGATAATCGCAACTCTACATTAACTACTAATCGGAAGCAGCTACACAAATATTTAAATGTGTATCCTGCAATAGAATCAACTCCCACCTGAACTACTCTGAGCACGACTTTTATCTGGAAAAGCAGCCAACCAGAAGATGCGGTAGGGGCAACGTCCTCGAACATATGTACCCACAAATCATGAGGATATTTTTGTTCAAAAAAGCCACTAGGTTTAGATTTTTTAAAACTGATTATAATAATGTCTGGTGTAAAAATATTTACAGGCTTTGCCTATACCTAACAAAGCATAGTAAAGAGCATTTTAAACTTACCCAGCCCCTCTCCAGGCTCTGCTGAAAACAGAAATGCCCTTCTGCTGTGCCAGACAGTGCAGGATCGCTGAGAAAAAAATTGTGTGGGAACAGAACATTAAGAAATGGGTGAGAAGTTTAGGGTTCTGTCACTGTATTGTAAATATACATTTTATAAAAATATATCTGGATGAGATAATGACAAAACATAGTGAGAACCACAGATAATTTATGTAGTGCAGTTAAAAGGAATAAACAAATGTAACTTTATTTCAAGGACGTTTAATTAGTTAACTTAGTTTCTTATTAAATTTTTGCACTATGCATGGATAAGGACAAGAATGGTACGCTTTTTACTCTAAAACGTGGTTCCCATCATTGGAACAATATCCATTTCCTAATAATTATCGCTAGTACCTTGTATACACGGCACAGGTAATGTGTGAAAACGGCTATTCTATAGAATGTCTAGGCATTTTACAGAGCGCCAAAACAAACCAGGTAGAGTGTCTAAAACAGTACCTTCTATACTCTTCCTAGGCATTATATACATAATACAATAGTTTGTCTAGGCAAAGTGTGTAATTCTTAACATAATATTAGCTAACATAATTCTAGGTAAGTAAGCAAGTAGGATAAGTAGTAAGAGGTAAGTCAGTCAGTACCACTGCAACAGTAATACTAGGCAATGAGGAATACTGGGCAAAAAACATTTTATTTCACTTTGGTCAACAACGAACAACAGCTGTACATTGATTAGTTTTATTTTATTAAGTACCAACATTTAAGCATACCTCCGTCAATATTATGACACAACAAGATACACCTCGCCCAGGAAAATGTGTATAATACACGGTAAAATTTATTACATAGTAAATTGTCCCACTTCTGATAAGATTTTAATGAAGCATTTCATGGAGCAATATACTACCCAATTGCAGGAAAGCCAAGATTTCTTGTTCTTAAATTATAAACAACTGCTGTGCTACAGTGTGTTTTCTACAATCATTTGCAAAAGTATCGGACCACCTCCAGAAATATGCCAATTTGGCAACCCTGCATATTCATTGCATCAGCCGTGATTGTGATGTCACAATTACACCACATTCATTGTGTGAATAAGGTTTCCAGCATCGTTTCTCGTATTAATTCTCAGTTAGTCGCACTTTTAGATTACTTTCTTTACTTACTTTTGGATTACCAAAAATGAGCAAAAATCTGTATCTAACAGAAGTGAAACGTGCCCAGAATGTTGCACTTCACAAAAATGGATTGTCACAGCACGAAATATGAAAATAATTAAGTGTCACCAAATCATCTGTTCAAAGAGCAATACAAAAATTCAATCAGGAAGGACTTTATGGCAATCGGAAGAAAAGTGGTAGGCCTCGCAAAACAACACCCCCCCCCCCGAGACAATAGCACCATCAAATGCATCGCAGCGCGATCTCCAATGAGTTCCCGCAAAACAATTCGTGCCCAGCTCCTCAGAAAAGGTACTAATGTTAGTGTCAGCACAGTTTTGTCGACTCAGCAAAGAATTCGGGCTAAAGTTGTATAAATCCGCTAAAAAGCCACAACTGATACCTTTGATGAAAAAGACGAGATTGGACTTAGCCAAAAAGAATAAGCACTGGACCGTCGACGACTGAGGCAAAGTGCTCTTTTCTGATGAATCAACTTTACAACAGTTCGTAGTTCGGAAAAAACATATCCGTAGACCCGTTGGAAAATGATTCGACAAAAAATACACTGCTTCGATCATGAAACATCGGCTGAGTCAGATGATATGGTGTGCCATGAGCACAAATGGTACCACTGGGCAATATTTTTTAATGCCTGGGACCACCATGAATGGAATAAAATATGTCGAATTACTGAGGGATAAGTTAACTTTGCATATGGAAATATTGGCCAGGCAATAGTCCAGATTTAAACCCAATTGACAATCTGTGGCCTCAAATGAAGGATTTAGTAGTGGAAAAGCAGCCTCCAACAGCCCCAGCACTAATTGCCACGATCAAAGATGTGTGGGTGAAAGAAATCAAGAAAGACTATTGCGCATCACTTGTAGCTAGTATGCCTCGCCAACTGCAAGTAGTCATTGATGCTCATGGAGGGTACACAAAATACTGAAATATCTTCAACATGACTGTTAAATATAATAGGAATACGGATTTGAACATGCTGTGTTAATTTTTCTAAGATTTGACAACAATAAAGAATTTTATGTTTCCATAAAATCACGTTTTCCTAATAAATGCCATTTTCTGAGGGGTGGTCAGATACTTTTGCAAATGACTGTAGATCCACACTTGGGAATAATGAGCCCAACCCGTACACCTAACCCGTAAATTAAAACCCGTTACCCTGCGCATTCTAGCACATCCCTGTTCGATAACTAGAGAGAAGAGGCATATACATCCAAACAAATGTGGTTATGATATATCTGCTGGTACAGTGGTTCATCCTAGAGGAAGCTTCTAGCCTCATTACAAACATCAACATTAAGTATATCCTGCCAGGGAGTGATGGACTGTGGCTTGCTATATGTCGAACTGCGTTTAAAAAATTATAATAATATTACACTACACAGCTGAAATATACAGTCCCAGATTAGACAAGATGGACTGGCCAGACACAATAGTGTTTTATTAAGACCAATTTTTCCTGTTCCCAAGGTGGTTTTGTTAGAGTATGTTCGATAGCACTAGAAAAATATTATTTACGAACAGTACTGTGTAAAAAATATTACAATCTTTTAATTCAAAAATGCGCAATTGAAAAAAAGATGCAGTATCAGATGTAGTATTCTTAATTGCATCAAACAGTAATTCAATACAACAAAAAATTCAAGGAAATTTACTGTTGTAGTATCTGTTAGGAGTCTCGAGCCCAGCTCTCATTGGTGATGCCGATGACCTCTTATATGGAGAAGCAACTTTCGATGGTGACCTCTTGGCTGGAAGTGCTGAATCATTTAGAATCATAGATGTTGACGATTGATAATAAGAAAAAATTTGACTGACTGTTGATTCACCTATAAGGGTATTAAATATAAAGTGAGCTTAATTTACAAATCAAAACTTGGTAAGGGCATCCACATATGAAACTGAAAACCAATAACAATATTCATAACAGGGCTACACGCTATTTAGATGTACACTGGATTTGGATACTTTTTAGGAGGGATTCAAAATTTAACTGAATAGAAAAAATTCTCGAGTTCCAAAATTCATAACGACATTATTGCACGACATTTGCATCACACTTCTACTATTTACAAGAAAAATTACTTGAGGTAGGCAAATGTCTTCCTTCTTTCTCGGACATGAAATTGGCAAATCGGTTGTCATTAAATGTTGTTAGCCTGGCAGTCAAACATTCTATCACAACAGTACATGCAGTGTGAATCAAATTCCAGTTGTATGGATGACCACCTAAAATGTACGCAAAGGCTACTTATTATTTTATCATAATTAATTATTGTTTTACTATTTGAGATTTAATCCTGTAACTACAAAAACTAGTCCGTTATACTAACCAGAAAACAGTTTTTTTGTGATCAGATAGCTGGTTTAAGTACAAAAACTTAAAAACACTTTATATCCACAGTTATAATTATGAAAAAATCTTCACATTCTTCACAAAATTCTTTACATTCTTATGTAAGGATGCAGTTTGGTAATATCGCACCTATTCACTTTATACTTTTAATATCACGTTCAAGTTGGGAATTCTTATTAATGCACACCTGGTTGAGAAAGACTAAACACTTCTTTCCTTCGATTGAAAGACTGCTGAGAAAGTAGCCATAAATCCAAAAATGCAAGGTTCTGAAAGTGGAAAATGTGTTGCCAAAAATTCAACAGAAATCAGCTAATTCTGGCTTAAACATAAAGAAAGTAATTATATAGTTACAAACTCATTAATTATCCATCAGTTATTTTTAAATCACACAAACCTTAAGCAAAGGCAGGAACGAAGCCAATGCATGATGAAGACGTGTGCATTTGTCACCCTCAAATGAGCTTTCGATCGGAAACTGAAATGGCTGAAAGAAAAGTAGTCTGATTGGTACAAGTCTCTGCTTTGCTTCATTATAATCTTGTCAAGAATTTCTTTACATCACTTCTTAAATCTGAGAAATTTTAACTAATAAAGAGAAGCATTAAAGTTTTACACTGCAAGGATAGAAAGTACAACCTCTGTAATATAAACTTGATAGATATGTGGAGCGAGACGCATTATGAAGTGTACAAATGTAGTACAAAGCAAAGAATGCACAAAGAGCCAGATGTCGAGAAGTCCATATAATGAAGCCAAAGGTGGTGAATCTACAGGACGTTGCAAGTTCATAACACTAGCTATCCATGACTGTGCAACGCTACCTAGAATGCAAAATAGAACCATAAATTACCTACAGCAAAAGTGTCATTTGTACACTTAAAAAACTTTCATCGAAGAATATCAATTTCGAAACGCTTTTTCTTGTAAAACTTACAAATTGTGCGTAAAAACAACAGAAGAAAGATTGAAAAAGCAACTTACCAAAAATGAGATAAAAAAAATAGAAATACTGAAGGTGCCACAATGTTGCTATGGTTGATTCGTACAGAAGTGAGAAAATAACATTTTTTACTTGAAAAAATTTCGATTGCTGCAAAAAAGAGAAACATTTTACTAAAACATAAGGCCATTCTAAAACTAATGCCCATTTTCTCAAGTTTCATACACAGGCATTACACTGCATAATTATTGTGACAATAACATCACAATTAGAGCAAGTCTGCAAGTGGGACTAATTTATTGGTTGCGTTATATCCTTGGTCAGTTACACTTGCATTTAAATCAGGATTTTCAAAACTCGCATCTCAGGCAATCTTCTAGCGATAATACTATAAATTGAGGTAGACAACAAAATATAAAATATTACAAGACAAATGGCCACTGTACCTCATTGATAAAAGATACTACAAACATAAATACATGTTGACACTGTAATGCAAGTAAAACATCATTTTTTTTAAAATGAGTTTACACAAAGATTATTTTTCGTGTTTAATGGAACAAATTCAGTCACATTTTTTAACCCACCTGAAATACCTCTAGCATGCTACTTGCAATAAAATGAAAAACAATGAAAAAGACAATAAGCCTCATTTTACACACTATTTAAATAACTTAGTAGACTGCATCTTCAAACACACATATTATATGTCCAACCACCTAACTTCTGCACAGACATGATATTGCATAAGTCTTTTTCACCCACTGAGTTGTTTATTATACAGTGTTCAGATACATACAAGAGAAATGTGTTTAAGAATATAGGAACCATCATAAATAGAGAAAATCTCGTGAGGACAATGTTCAGAGTATTATTATGTGGTAACTGGGTAAATCCGGCTGCCACAGTTAAGGAGTTATTGTGAGACAGTGATACCTACTTTCAAAAATGGAAAAATTTTTGGGTGGGTAAATTTTTTAATAATCACATCGAAAGCAAATCCATGACCAAA
Source organism: Tubiluchus corallicola (assembly GCA_030141605.1). Classification (NCBI taxonomy): domain Eukaryota; kingdom Metazoa; phylum Priapulida; class Priapulimorpha; order Priapulimorphida; family Tubiluchidae; genus Tubiluchus; species Tubiluchus corallicola. Next base: position 417,070 of record JAQGDQ010000026.1, read on the forward strand.
ATTCCCTAGTTTGGCATATTTTACTTGCAGTAAAAAAATGTAGTACCAGTACTTTTAGCATTTGCACAGGATTTCTCGAATGGCCTTAGAGCTTTCTCGTGAAATAGCAATAAGTGAAAGAACAATAAAAAAAGTGTCACAAAAATTAAATAATGACTCTTTTTACCTGAAGTATGGGAAAAGTGATGCAAAAACTGTTTCTTGAACAAGCTGTTATGAAACAAGATAAACCCGCAAGTAACCCGTTCAGTACGAAGAAGACATGATGTGCACTCAAACTGCAAAACAAGCAAATTGAAAAATGAAAAATTACATACAGCGCTTATTACTGATATATGATAACCAGTATAAGTGTGAGTTCCTTACCAAATTATTTAGACCAGTGTGGAATGCAAACAATTTCATGCCTTATATAATTCAAATGTCTTTCACCAGACAAGCACATGGTAAAACCTAAAATATTTCATACTTTCGCAAGTTAACTGTGTAATCCAGAAGAAACCACTATGTCATTACTAACGTTTGAAATGAGGATACCATATCAACTTTATATTTATTAGTACATAAAAATATGCTACAATCTATGGTTACTGCTAAAGGTAGATTAATTATCCAATTTTAGTCATTTTTAATATTTCATGTGTCACTGCCTGAGACAAGGCTAAATTAAGAAAACCTATTAGCAGTTACAATCTTCACGTAATCTATTATTTAGTTTTATAAGGCAAATTAAACCACCTGAACATAGTTATTTTACACACAAAGCACATGCTGTGCCAAATCAAACATTTATTTCAATATCAAACAGACAATCTTTATCTGGTATATAATAATGATTGTTAACACTTCAACAACAATTAGTTTCAATTTTACAGCCTTCAGTAATATTCGCAAAAATACAAAAATTTGAGTAACCATGTAAATGTACACATAGAAGTAGATACACATTGCTAAAGTAATTACTCTAGTATCTAAATAAGAATGTGAAATATCATAATACCTATATGTAGATCTGTCACTATTTTCCTTAGCAAGACTATAGTACCTATCACCCAAGAAGGCTAACAAGCACCATGATATTACAGCACCAGACAGACAATGAATAACTGCATTCACTAGGTTGCGCGGATGTATGAGACGGAACATAGCTGCAAGCCGAGTCTTCGGATAAGTAGAAGCAACTAGAAAATAAATAAAAATTGTTCTAATTATTGTGAAACTGTGAAGCAGAGAACAATCTAAAAGAGGTGCTGAGAAAGCAAATTTAGGTAATCAAAAAATCTCTAAACTTTTTAAAATAAAGAACATAAACATAGAAACCAATTACTGCTATCGAATCAAGGGTAAATACGATAGTTTGCCGATATCCTCACCAAAAGTGGGAAATGTTTTTTCTACTATTATAACTCTGTAATTTTTACAGACAATGGGATATGCCTGTTACTTCTAAAAACAAGTACATTTCCTAGGTACAAAATCACTAGTTGGGATTTCATGCTTGTTTCATAAAACCGTGTCTCTCAAGACATTAAGTTTTTAATTTTAAGACCAGCACCCAGTAATCTATTTTCTATAACTTTGGTTGACGTAAAAAAATCATTGGCACACTGTTTATTATTATCTAGTTATTCCATTTGGTTAATGATCTTTTTCTGCCTCAGTGATGGTACCTCATGAGAAGTATTGCAAGATAGAATTAGAAGTTCAAAATAATCTATCGCAGTATCAGTTAGTATTTAGTATTTAAATCACTTACCTGTAGATTGTCGTATGTACTGAATCATTATTACAGATATGCACATGCCAATAACAGCAGTATAAAACCAGGAAGATGGAGAAAAAGTAAGGCGATGAAATTCTGAAACAATAAACATTTCTTCTGCATAAAAGAGCTATAGATTTGTAGCCTGCTGGCTTCAAACTATAAATGTATCTTAAAGTTCTATAAATAAAAAACTATTCAGGATAGTTCGACTAAAAATCAAAAAGAACAATTAGTAATAAAACAATAACGATAATAAAGAGGGAACAAACAAGCAAATTGCTATTCCTTCTCTGGATGCAAATCAGGCAAATGGAAAGCTTCACTGAAAAAGAAATTTGCTGCACATGATTATCATTTACAGGAACAAAAAATAAATTAAACTGTTATATACATCGGATCAAAAGACAAAAGTTACTGATATATGAAGAACAATCTCATGAGGTAATTACTTACCCATCAGCCAAATAAGAGGCTGTAGAGGATTAAAACGCGAGAGCAAAATAAATCCACTTATCCATATTGGTAGTAAAAACAGCAGACACACCATACTTAGAGTAACTCTCCAATAAAAAACCTAAGAAACAAATCCATTGTCAGTCATAATTTTTGTAAAAATAGTGTTAAACAAATACACAACATTTCTTGATTACATAGTGTGTCTAATACACAGATACATATACAAGGTAGAGCCTATAATCATATACTCAGCTATGAGGCAACAAAGCCTATAGCCTTGGTAAAAATTTCTGCTACTGTTATAATGTTTGTCCATGTTTTCTTAACACCAAAGTGTATTTGAGTATTACTTATTTTTGAACTAAAGCTTGGTTATACCAACCCCAACCTGCCATTTATTGTTTGGGTTGCAAAATACTGATTGCATCCACCCAGTTCATTACTTCGTAGTTTATCAATCAGTCTGATGTTAAAGCAGTCATACAGTAAGTCACACTGTCTACGCAGCAGAAGTGAGGTACGAAAACGACACTTTTTGAGTCTTATCACTATTTAAGGCCTCTGAAAATCTCTAAAATGCATGAGTGCAACAAATGATTAAACACTAAGACTTCAATTGCAAACAATCTCCAATAAAAATAAGGTAAGTAATTACACATATACTCATAGTTTATAAAATTGTTGCATAAATTTTTTTTATATAATTCAGAATTGACCGTTATTTTCTAAGCCATTACCTACACATAAGAAACAGTGCAGCAACTAAATAACATAAAAAATTGCTAAGCACTAACAGCAAGAATTATACAGTCAACTCTATACAATAGTTTTTAGGACTTTTAGGTTTATCAGTTAGTGGGACACATGACTAAACTTACAACTATAAATTAATGTAGTATACAAGCAAACTATTACAGATCTTTTTTCTTAATTTAATCTGAAAAATTTCTATATTCAAAAATCTGCTATTTTACAATAATGGAAACCTTGACGGGCTTTATCACAATGTAGATGATTTGCAAGGTTCAAATACCAAAGTGATACTAAAAGTCACTAGTTAAGAATATAACTTACTAATGATTTTATGCAAAATATTGTAGATCAGGTTCCAAATACCAGTTTCCTAGTTGACTATGGTTCTGAAATTTCTGCTCTGGGGGCTTAATGCTTCTTTAATTTTTATTAATGCCACAGTAGGACCAAAATCACTAGCTTCAGTAGCAAAACCAAAACAAGATTTGTTTATAAAATAGCCATAAAAGCAAGTACAAAAATAAACATAAATGAACGTTACTGTACTTTGTTTGCAAACTATTAAAACTGAAAACATAAGTTAATTAAATACCCCTAAAAAATTGAAAGATTGCCATGGGTTCATGCATAAGCTATTACCTTTTGAAGAAACCAAGAATGGTGATCCTGTGGAAGATGCATTGTACTGCATATACTGCCCTCAAAGCAATCTTCTACCTGCAAAAAATACTTTAATTCATAAGTACAACTACGAATGAAGGACACACTACTTAACAGGACCAAAAAACAGCATATTTTTCTCCCTCCCTATTATTTGGTTGTTTCTGCAACAGAGGCCACAGATTCAGCCTTATTACAGACCATCCTAAATTTAATGCCCAATTAAATTATATCTATCAGTGAGCAGCATTAGTGGTGCATTAACACACACGAAGTGTCAGCAAAAAATGTGTGCCTACAACAACTGCAGTAAATGTCAATAACAGCACTAACTTGAGAACTCTTGTAGATTAGCCTACAGCTGCAAATTGTAGGCATGGCAATTTGTAATCCTGCAAACCAGTTCGTAATAGTAGTAGAGTAGGCGCTGCTTAATAGACTCAAAAACGCCTGGTACGGGCCGCTTCTATTCAAATATACATAAAAACTATCGGTAATCGACATAAATAACTCCGCTTAATTGACTCAACATTTTTTCTTCACCTACTTAAAATAAGATATTTGTACGTGCTTAAAGAACCTTTCCTACTTCTATGTCACCTTTACTTCCCTTTTGTGCACTATGTATGCAAAAGCAATCATGTTAAGTACTGTTAAGTTTGTAAGCATGTTTGCTTATCATGCGCTAATACGCTAGCGTAGCGGTTTTGCTTTGAATCTGTTACCCGCTTGCCCACTGTTACCCAAAGAATTTCTGGAAGCTAAACATTTAATCAATTGCCAAGCGGTTGGCTTTTGATGCTCTCGTTGCAAATCACGCTTTCAGGCTTAATCAGTTAACAGTCAAAGATGCAGGTACAGTAATCAACCGGTATTCCTTGTGACTTACAAGACTAAACATCGTACAGCAAATAAGAGCAATTTAAGTGAGCAGACAATTTAGTCATGCACAGCAACAGATTTTCAACGTTTTTAAAATTACCAGAACTATGTGGGCCAACCTCTTCGCGACAAAATGAAGCGACCTTAAAGGAATATTTGCTGTCTGTGATTTAGTAAAGTATACTTTTTAACTTATTGCTAATTCACTTATATAAATTAATATTTTACAACATTTTTTTCTAATTTTTAACTGCACAACTGAATTTAGGGATTAGTTTGTTTCTAAAATCTATGAAAAACCTTTGCAGTGCACAGTAAGCTGAGCACTCATACTTCTATACCTGTAATATGACACCCATTGGTTAATAGGTTCAGTCGGTTAATTGGGTTTAAACATGTCGGTCCCAAAGTGAGTCTATTAAGTATTTATCGCTTACTGTATTTATCATGAATATATGACACAATAATTTTAAACCCAAGCACTATGATAATCGTAAGATTTTTTTATATTTTTAAAATGAACTGCGAATTGCAATAAAAGAGCAAATTCAAGATAACTATCTCTCACCCTCTTTCACTCATACATTCACTACACTACTCCTAAGATGTGTCTTAGATCAGACATTGCCACAAGAGAACACCACCTGAAAGAGTACAAATTTAGAGTGAATATACGCATTAACAGGTTTTTATTTAGGATTGTAATAGTTTGCTGGAACATATGCCTCAAGAGTAAATGATTTTAAAAACAGGCTGGGAAAATTTATATTGGGCAGCAAAAGATCTAGTGTACAATTATAAGGCTCTAATTGAAAACCTGATGTATGACATTTATGAGTTCATGATTTAGCTAGAATTTTTATGCTTTACCAAAAGAACATAACGTATTCTAAGTGAGACAAGCAGAGATGCAAATAAAGTGGATCTGCAAATATACAGATATGTAATTCCCACTAAATTTGCAGATTGTAAATTTTTTTCAGATATAACTCAAAATTCCAGCACGTACATCAGGTAAGATTTTCAATTGTTTGTGCAACAAGTTTACCTAATTTCAACACAATTTTTTTGTTTGTCGTGTGGTATTATGATGTAAGATGGCAAGGTGGTGTGGTGTGGCATTATTTGTTTGGTGTGTTGCAGCTTTACAGTTTGATGAGTTGTCGTCGTTTAACTAGCAATTAATTACTGTTTAATGATTATACCCATAGGCCATACCATAGCTTTGTACATATAAAAAATGGTTTTTAACAATAGGGTACTATGGGAAGTCTAATTTTTGCCTGCATTTTTGCTGGTTTGCGGATTTTCAAATTTCACATAAATGCGCGTTTTGCGGATATGCACAGTTCCGGATAAACGATAAAATGAATAGTACATCTCTGAAGGTAAGGTACCAAGAATTCTAAGCCTAGCTGATAGCAGTAATACAAATGTAGCTCTCGAAACTCTTCATCAGCCACGCAGTTGCGCTGCCACTTACGACAGAAGAATCTCCAAACTGTAAATTTTCCAGTTACCGTGTTAAACGGTACTATAGAACGAATCGTTTTCTGCGCAGTTTTTACCGCCTTTCAGGCTTTCACGCTAGAAATACAAGAAATCTTCGTCAGCGTTGTCGGCCTGTTGCAACACACAGGCTGACAGCTAGCATAGGTCATAATTATGCAACATACATATGGTAATTATAATAGTGGTAAATTTTTACTAAATAAAATAATACGATAACTTATAAAAACTAATCCTGAGCGGACATCCATACTAAATACTGAGGCTACGATTCTTTATTGATTGTGTATAGTATAACTCACTCCCAGAAAAGGGTTGTGTTACGTTCTGTACAATGTCTTTGCACTGTCTTCTGGCCACCAAACTTAAAACTTGTGTCTTTAGTACTTTACTCGAGAAATACATGTTAACTCTTTCAGGACCGTGAGCGTTTGATGCATTTTGCACGGGTTCATGAAAACCGCTCTCGTTAAGCAATGATTACATTATATTTCATAATTTTTGTAGGTTTGTACTCCTCACATAATGGATTTTCAAGCAAAATTATATATGAAGTGCACCTGTTAATTTACAAAAATTAGAAATTGATTTTGGATAAATAAATTGAAAAGCTTTCAGTAACTGCAGTATTTGTACTGTAACAAAGTACAGTATCACTTGTTGTGAAATTGACTAATCCAGAATATTTCAACTATTCAGACACAACACTCTGATATACTTTGGCCTCGAGTCTATTCTATTTTTGAGGAAATAATCCGTGTTAAAACTTGAAACGACCTTAATTTGTCCTTGGCTGATCAGTTGGTTTTTCCTGGAATAGCAGCAGAACACTACACAGCTTGGGCTGTAGCAAGCAGGCGATCAATAAATTACTGTGTACGATCATGCAAGTGTGCACCAGAAGAGTTTGCTACACATTAGGCGAGTTAGTGTACCTGAAAAAGGCGTACTTTTTTAAATTTTATCCACTTAAATCACTTATAAATATTTAAACAAATAGCATGATTGGGATAGTCGATAAATTCCTGAATAGAACAGTACCTAGTCTGTAATCATTTAAGTTATGTCTGTGCTCATACAGTGGCAGAAAAGTAACAGGTCTTATAAGACCTATTCTGAATGGTGTGGTCCTGAAGCAGTTAATGTTTCGCAAGTAAATTCGCAATAAACACAAAGCAGTGTTCTGCATAATAAAATCCCTGGATTAGTAGAGGCAATGGAAGATGCAGTACTAAAGCATCATCAGGCATTTTATTCAGTTTGTCAGTTGACAACACAGGTGTCACATGAACGTTTTTCTATGGAGTACAAAGTAATGATCAAGTAGCAACAGTTATTTAATCAAATGATTGCTGAATCAATAGCTAGAGGATTTGTCATTCAATAGCGCAGTGTAAAGCCTTGTGCATCTCGAACAGCCTACAAACTTGAGGGGTATATGACCAGAGCAGATATAATTAACTGATAGCAGTTAATATTATAATAGGCTGAACTAAGAATTAAATTAAGTTAAACATAAAAAAACTTTCATGGCTTAGAAGTTCCCAAATTCTGGAACTATCCTGAATGGCAGAGTAAAGACAAAAATGATCCAGGAAATTACAATAATTGATTCACATTCAAAATAAAAGCTTAATTATAAGACATCTGCAAAAAGTGTTAGAGGATTCTAAGTTCAATCTGATCCCCTTGGGGCATGTCTCCACTCTCTAATGTCCATATTCACTATATAAGCACTGGCATAATCACCCTGAAAAATTCATACCCATTTGGGAGCAGGATACATCAAGTCCTCTGCTGGAGAAGTGGTGAATTAGTACTGCATATGCAATATGCTAGGAAAAGTAGAGTGATCAGCAGCAAATTTGTTAAAAGATCCCCAGTGAGTGATTATATGAATTATGGATTATGCAAGATTGCTAAATATAATAGCTCTACACATGATACGTACCATCAGCATCATTATCTGGGTGCTTCTACATTTTAGAACATGGCATGCACCCAGTCCCCACCTGTTGACGCCATGCATTCCTGTCCACTGCCACTGCCCGCGATGTATTATCCCGCAATCTGGAATTGTATTGCATCGCTCTCCACACTAAATATTAGGGAATGATAGATTTTTTATTGATTCGGTAATACTTTGATGTAATGCAGTTGTTCCGTACTATTACTCTTTGGTTTTGTACTTACCCCCGCAAAAGATCTTGAGACTTTAGATTTTAGATTTTAGATTCATACCAAATGGGTATGAATTATAGCGCTCCTCTTGCGGAGTAGAATCCATGCTTCAGTCAAATTGCGCGTGGCAAATTCTAGCAGTGCACAAACGACTGAAAATCAATCACACCTGCGCTCTTAGGTGACTGTTACAGTACTGTATAGTGTAAGTTTTGCTAAACTAACAGAACTGCGAGTTGTTAAAAAACTGTTATTAAATTTTAACAAGAAAGCCAAAATGGCTTTGTAGTAGCGCATTCATTAAATGTTATTAGTGTCTCATGTAACTTAGGGAAAATGTAGAGTACAAAAACTTGGGAACGAGGTAATCAGTTTTTAGATAATGCTAAGGATGTCGTATCAGTCGCACGTTCCACAGCCGGGTGCACCATTTGAATGCCTTTCAGTAAGTACTTTGTACATAGCTGTAAACATTTTAACAATAGATAAACTGAATTTTCAGCCTATTGATCAATTAGCGCTGAAGGCATTTTTAACTTTTAGCTGAAATCATAGCGTTGTGTACACCTACTTCAATTGGACTATATTTTATAGATGGAAAAATATTAGTAACACAGTGCAAAGGTTTTAGTGTTACGTCACTGGTATCGCGTGCTGTGCTGCTTTATTGTTGCATCATGTTTAGTTTTCTGTTTTTTCCTTTCTGCTTCCTATCATTTTTGCTTTTCAATTTAAAATGTTTCATTGTCAAGTTGGTTAGTGCCACTCAAATATTTCTTTTAACAAACTGTAATCATTTTTATTTTACGTTTAGCAACAGATAAAATTGTAAGTGAAAAGTGGATTTCTAGGTGTGATCGTCTAATCGCTGTGTCAAACCTGGACAGCATGACAGAATATGTTCCCTGCACTTTACGTCTCTACTGACAATGGTTTTGAGCCTAGCCCAGCAAACTGGTATACTGTCTGACTAAATTTGAGGTTGAAAAGGAAAAGAGAACTGAAAACCAAGAAGAAATGCCTTTCTGAGCATTTTTTAACTCTTTGAAAGAGTGATCCCTACATTTTTTTGAATGGGCAAATGGGGCTCCAAAAAAGAAAGATTTAGTTTGAAGTCATAAATAATACTGATCCTCTAAAATTTTACTGCTGTATAATATTTGTGCAGTTGCGTATCTTTATTGTTGCCTTCTTCCAAACAATTTTTTTGCTTTAGCACGATAGATGGTCGATTCAATTTCAGGCAAGGGGTGCTCTATCTCCATTGCATTTGTTTTTTGCACTATTTGGCACCTCCTGGTGATGCCCTTCTGTCAATTCCTTTATTTTTATTTTGGCGGATTTCACAGGCGTCGGTTGTAGTCATCTTTGTCACTTCTTGGGGCTCGAGTAGCCCTAGGATGTAGGGATTCAAGCACTATCATCATGTGCCAAAGGTAGCGGGAGTCCACTCCCTTTTTCCCTGTTGACCTATACTTTCATCATTCTCTCAGGTACTTTCTCCAGGTGCTGCACAAGCCTCTAATCACCAAGCGAATCAACTTGGCTTTGATGCCCAGAAGACGCGAAGGTCTTCAGAAGAGCATCATTAGCTCCACCTGCCCACTCCCCGCGATAGCCCACACAGATACCATGCGACGAGGGCAGTGGCAGAGCCGCAACGTCTCTTGACATCAGTACATATTGGTTCGTACTTCGGGCCTTTGTCCCTGCACCCAGCCCTTAGCCAGTTGATGTTTCCTGCCGCCGAAATGATTGTATCAATAACATACGCATGACTGTCCTTGGTCGCCAGGATGTCAGGATGAAACCTGGTTCTGTTGACATCGAACCGTGGTTCCCTAACGACCGGGAAGCCGTTTTTCGAAAGGGCTTTGGCAAACACATTGCACAGTGCATTATGCCGTCAAGATACAGCATTTTGTGAGGAAGTGCAATGTTGAAGTATGTGAACCTGACTCTCTACATGTCTCCCACATCTATGGCATCTCCTGATTACATTGGGTACTCCTTGAGTGGAGTTAACTCTAGTTGGTAATGAGTTGGTGATCATCTTGAGAACCAAGGTATAATCACCCCCGCTCAGGAGTGCGCTGCTACATAGTAGTGAGTACTCAATAGATCAGCAGACACGGCTGCAAAACCCTGCCATGTATTTTCTCACTAAACGAATTTAGATGATTTCGGGCCATCTCTCTTTTAGCACGGTTGATATCACGCCCATTACTGTAGGCTTCGAGGTTCGAGGCCTTCTTGATCCACTCCAGCTCTTTGTTCCATACCGGAACCGACGCACTAATGCTCACCAGCGAGGCTTGCATATAACTAAGCATCTTGACCTTTATTAGAAGCACGTCCTCTTCCAGACAAGAAAATCCCAATCCACCTTTTTTCACAGGAATGTGAAAATACGCATTCGGAACATTTCTCGCCAGGTGAAGGATGCATTTTAGGCTTGTTCATATTAGCCTATCTGCTCTGTTGAGGCCATTCGTGTGAACCTCGATATACTAAAGCGGTATGTCAGACGCGGGATTATCTGATCACATCCACCTTCTGCTGAGGTTTGAGTGGTGCCTTCTCCACTCTAAGCAACCATGCTTTGAGAGAATCTACACCCATGGTGGGATGCCCCTGTGTGCCAAAGGTTATTCCGAGATATTTGTATGTCTCGGTGACTCCCATCATCGGGATTGGAGTCTGGCTGAAGGTCCATGTGGGATCTACAATCACTTTCATAGCCTTTCGTCGGTATGCCTTGACTAGTCGCATGGCTTTGCACTTTTTCGCGTTAGGTGCCATCCCCCTTTTAGTGAAGAAGCCGTGTGCTGTCTTCACCAAATTGTCCAACTGGTTGAAAATCGGGAGAAACATTTCGAAATGTGAAGAAAGGGAAGTTATCATTAAAATTGGGAGAGCAGAAATGCCTTACTCCTAGCCTAGGCTAAACACAGTTTTCATGAAATTTAGCTAAAAAGTTTAACTATTACCTATATTACTAGTGCCTGTATCCCAGAAAGTTATAATTAGCAGCTTACTTGCTGCATGATTTAATTTGTGGAGTACTGTTGTTCATATTGTTCATACACCCTAGACAATCTCATATAGTTTCCATGCAGTTACAATTTAATAAATTGAAATTGACTGCCTCCTTACTTGATGTAATCAAGAATTTTTTTGGCTATTTGTGACATGTAGTATGATGGAATTTGTGTAAATTCAGTGAGAAAAATTCCGTTACATTAGCATCTTATTTGTATTTTACTGCATGTGCGCATGCATCATTAAATGCACTAGTGATACCAGTGACGTTGCGCCAAAATTAATACAGCTTATTTTTGCCTGTATAAAGCTCCATCAGTTTTTAAATATGATATGGTTATCAGCAATGTTTAAACTACATTTTGACATCCAATCATATTTTGTCTTCAGTGCTGCTTTAATTGTATAATAGGTGTGTTAATTATTAGTAGATTACCATATTAAACTTTTAGTAAGAGAAATTCATTCAATTTAATATTGCTCGTCTTATCGCTATCAGAAATATAGTAAAGTCATTTTATGCTAACCAGTAACTGTTGTTCTACTTCACATACTTCATAGCCATTGTGAAAACTTGTAGCGAAGCAAAACTGAAATAAGCATCTGGCCTGACCATATGAAAGACTTCAGGATGCATATGACACACAACATCTTTCTCTTGGCCATATTTAAATAAGGCAAGAAATATAGACACAGCTGTTCTTTCCTTTATTACATTTATCACACTTCTAGAAAATCATATTATTTTTGCCACAAAATCTAAACCAGTGAATTTTATTTTTTTAATATTATTTCCTCAGGCTGTCAATAGTTTGGCAGAAATGTCAAAGAAAGTTGACAGTCAATATGTTGGAAAAACATCTCTAAATTGAAATTTCCAGCACCATTTCCGATTATCAGCAAAACAATTGATTGTAGTTGACAGTCAATATGATGGGGAAAAACACCTCTAAATTGAAATTTCCAACACCATTTCCGATTATCAACAAAACAACTGATTGTCACTTTTGCGCTTAATGCATCTATTTTTTAAACTGATACAGAACGATACTTATTATGTTTATTTACCGCCTGTGACGATTTGGGCCATGTGGGCTAATAGGGAATACGCTTGACTGATTGATGGATATATTTTGCATAAGTTCTCTTTTTACGGTGCTGACCAAAATGAATATAGGCCCTATATATTGGTAAATCTATATGTGTACACTCTACTTTACGTGCACAATTATATGAGGGTTATGATGTCTGCTGCATATGCTTTGTTTATTCTAACTGTTTAATTTTGTATTGTATTTTGTCCTTTGTTTTGTATGTACGTAATGTATATATGTATGTAGTAAATATGCTCAATATGTCGTATAATTGAAGCATACTCACAAGTTAGCCCATTTAGTCATTCATGCTTTACAGCAAATGCATCTGTTTATATAAGACTCTGAGCATGGATATATGTGTGGATATGCAATCATGCATCAAGGAATTTATAAAATGTAACTTTGTTAGGCAAAATTTGTTGTGCTATGACTGATATTGATCATAAAAAATATATTTATTAAAACGCTTGAGCTTGGGTTGACATTTTGATAGCCAGTTTCAGGCTAGAACCACTTAAAACTTGTATGGAAACTGTTACTCTATCCGATGGGCCAAAAAAGACTCTTTGTAGAGTGTCGTGCCCTTATTCTACTAGAATTGCATGCATTTGTTTTGTGTGCAATTGTTGATGTGTACAAATTTGGTAGAAATTGTTGGTGGTTTGGAATTGCTCACAGTGAAATTCCTCTGGCAACCAACAATTTTTATACTTGTTCATGGATGAATCAGTTGACATATGTACCAGCAAAGAAATAATGCCTCTTCAGCGACCGTCAGTTTTAATGAGGCCATTTTTGGCTTTTCTCCACTTTTTTGCCAGCAATGTAGCCCATTAGTATCATCACTCCTAAACTGAAATTGTCACATGTGCACGTGTGCATTTATTATTTTTAATGCAAATAGGTGTGACTCACTTTTTGAGTGTTTTAAAAAAGACATTATCAAAAAATAAAAGTGACAGCTTCAAACTGATGGGCTTGGGTTGTATATGGGAATTTACAAGTTTATATGGTTTTTGCACTCACACTGTTTTCTGTCTTAGTTAGCAGCATATAATGGTCTAGTAGTAACCTCAGTTCAAGCAAATACCATATTAGTTGCATGTTTGCACATTGGTTATTTTGCCATTATTTTTTGTGCTCTGCATACCATACAGCCAATGTGTTTGCTAGACTTGGATTATTCTAGGCCTGCTTATGACAGCATCTTGAAACCACTATAATTTTAAGATCACTATGCGTTCACCAAGCTGCATGATATTATATATATATACTCTTAACCTAGACTAAACTCAGTTTTCATGAAATTTAGCTAAAAAGGTTAATTATATATATATATATATATATATATATATATATATATATATATATATATATAGGCCTATGTGGACTTGAAAGTTTAATAGTAAATTATAGTTTATTACACATGTCTTGAGTAAGGTGATTTTGTTGTATAGATATAGTATACAAAAGTTAATATGCAACATCTAGATTTTGAAGCCACCTCTAAGAAAAAAGTTATATTTAAAGCCTCCAAAAATACTCATGTATCTAATCTTTATTCTATGGGGACAGAAGAATAACTGAATGGGCAGGAATATGCTTAATGAGTGGATAGTGACCAAAATCAAGCAATGCCAGTCCTGATCTGCAAATGGATAGGTTACAGCCAAGTTCAATGCTTTTTCTGGGTGGCTTCATTTGCAAAATTATTCTGGGTATTTTCCTGCAGTGAAGGGATGCATTCTGATCCAAATATGGCTAAGACAGCTCTACTGGTTCAGTTTCTCATCTTAGGTGATTAACATGACAAAGAGACAAGTTTTGGTAATGTGGCTTCATACTGACATCGAATGTTTTTTGCTTGCAATTCACTGCTTTCACCAGTCTAGTATTAGGATATTATCCTGAAATAACATACTGAAATAACCTACATAGATTTTGAAAATATATTAAGAACGGTCACACGTTACAATGTATTGGCTGTGACATGCCAGTAAGCTGAATAGTAAGGCATGTAAACATAGCCTTGTAAACAATAATAACATTAATAAGTTTATAATTTCAGAGTTCTTTATCATTGTAGCAAAATGATTGCACTCTTGGAATTGTAACATTCAACTAGTATCCTTTTTTTTAATCCAATAATGTTTTTTATTAACAATGATACTTGCCAGAAAAGGGTTATATGGAGCAGTATAAAAAGCCGCCAGTCTGCTCTACGATTGAGCTAACGAAACTTGACAAATGGGTGGATAGTAGCAGGAGAAAGAATCACATTTTTCCTAGATTTTGACCTTGAAATTCATTAGTCAGACCACTTTTTGAAAAAGTGGGCCTAGGAGAAGGTTGGAGATTTAATTTTGTGTATCTCTCTCATTTTATTTGTGAATGATGTGATTTTTTACATTTAGTAGCTGAGCTGTAAGCGCAGAATTCCAGTAGTACAATACGTTAAGTGTACTAGAGTTCTGCACTTGCCAAATCTTACCTTGCAGCAACAAAAACTACACCATGCATTAATTATTTTTTTAGCTAATTTGTTAACGGGCAGGTTCGTTGCCCGGTGACACTATGGTTAAACTTTAACAGCACGAGTCCCAAATGTTTTTTTCTATTTCATTATTAAGAAGCTGTCAACCTCATTCCTAGCCCTATGAAAAGCCTGACAGTTTTTCACACGTCATTTTCCAAAGATGTATCTGTAAAACGTTGTTCAATTTCTACATGAATAAGAAGTCAGCATTTTTTACGCGAAATCACCAGTGCTAAAGTATTTAGCATCGTGCTCATTTCGTCAAAACTGTGAAGGTGGCAAGAAAGGATAAGTGTAACATGGATGAAGTTTTTGTTTAAAAATGACTGTTCAAAGCGTACCAATATTTCTATGTAATTGTCTACACACGGTACACCTGTTCATAGCGTACCAATATTTCTATGTAATTGTCTACACACAGTACACCTGTTTGAGGTGAACGCATGGTTTCCACGTGATATTGGCATTAGTGCTCTTTTCTTTAGGATTTGTATGCAGTTTTGCGCATTTTACAGTGAAACGTTGAACTCTGGGTTAATTTATTATGCAAACAAATCATTATTCACCAAACCAGCCGCCTGACTGTAATAATTCTACTCTTTATTCATTGCATGTCATTTGAAAAGCATCGTGCGTTCATTTTTATTGCTAATATATTTTCCTTTGTAAAACAAAAAATGTGCCGTCTAGTCCTTCGTTAATGCGCTGAAGTCGTCTTGCTTTACTTGCAAATTGTAGATATAAAGCGTCGTGATACCAGATTGGCAGCGAGCTGTAGTATATATGATTGCAGTCGTTTAACGGTGCACTTAAGGACCGTTTAAAGTAAAACTTTTACATTTAGTTTCATGACTCAAACAGCCGCCATGCGCACAATCATGTTGCTATGTTCAGACACTGCTGCTAGGAAGACAGATCGTCTGCTGTCGTAGACTGGTGCTGCAGCGCTATATGTATTCCAGGCTTGTGCTGCCAATTGTAGTCGAAGATTTAACTTCATTTAATTGGTGCTAATTGGTGATCAGTTTGTGCCACTGTTTACTTAGTTCTACTCTTTTAGTGACTTTTATAAATAGTCACATAGTATTTTTGCGTGAATTTGAAATTCAAAACACCGTTTGGTCTACCATGTTTCGATGTTGACATAGTTGACGAATATGATTTTACTTAATTTCTGTACCAAACGCATCGTCAAGAACGCTAGATCAACAACATGTTTGTAGTGAATATGCCCGGTGATTTTCCGAAATTTCACGTATATAATATGAGGATCGCAAATCTGCATTAATGATGAATTCATTAAACCGAAGTGCAGCTACGGATGACACAAAGCTCGAAATGTTCTATAAGGTAAAATTTAACGTGATTTAATCTCACGTATGACTTTATAATGTCAGGAACGTGGAGAATAATTGAAATGTATTACCTGTGGAGTTGTCTAACTGTTACTTACTTATTTGTTAGTAGTTGTATCTGCAAACGTATTTATTTAATATGATTTTAAAGAGAGCAGGTATTTCTCAGAAAGATATGATTACTGTTTATTGTACTTTAATAAGACCAATACTGGAATACGCTTGTCCTGCATGTCATATTTCTTTAACCCTTTCATACCCATTGTATCCCGTGGGATACGAGAATATTTTCTGCCTTTAAAATTAATAAAACTGACAGTTATTTAATCTGTTAATAGTTATTTTGGTTTAAGCCAATAAGAATAGACTAAAAATGGTGATAAAATGGCAAACTAGAAAATCTACATAGCATAAGAAATTGTGCAAGGTACAGTACTTTAGAGACGACTTTGTACAGATCAGCATAGCGTGCATACTAAATGTCTTAAATACTTTAAAAAATTATCAGCTGTTGCAAAATGAAACACATTTTATGTTTCCATTGAATCCCAATGTATCCCGTGGGATAAAGGCTATTTTTAGAACACGTGCACAGGTAGAAAAAAATTATTATGTGTAAACAAGATCGACATACTGAACAAAAGTACCAAGCCAAAAAACTTTTCTTATTAAAAAAATAATTTGGGACTGAAAGGGTTAACATTAGAACAGACAAAGTTACTCTAGTCACTTCAAAGACGTATTTTAAAGGTAATTTTCCCCTGCACACCTTACGTAGATGCGTTGCAGCTATCATAAATTGAATATTTATCTGTACGCAGAAATAACCGTTGTTGAAATTTTTTAAGTCAATCCAAAATTAAGACAGTAGACTTCATTATTTATTACCTAAACACAACCCCTGTAAGCACAATCGTCGTAAACAAAATTAAGTACCCTTTTACTCTTTGCCTACTGAACGTTTAAAAGTAGTTTGATACCATATGCACTTTTTAATTATCAGTAAGTTCATTACTACTGCATACACTGTGATACGAGATATTATAATAATGGATTTTAATAAGATTAATCTTAACGTAAATTGTTCTCTTTTAAATGTAATGGCATTTAAACTTCAGTCTATCTTAATTAGTGTTATGTAATATTGTTTTAATGTAATGTAATTTAATCGTAATCTTAGAGGTGCATCTTAATTAAGGTAATGTAATTTGATCTTCAGGTTACAAGAGTTTTTAATAAAACTTTAATCGATTCACACATTTTTGTCATTAATTTTTGCAGTAGTGGTGAAAAACTGAAAAAGACAGCTTATTGGCTAATTATGAAATTACAAAAGCTGTACATTGTATCTAGCTGTTGTCATTATTGGTTAGAAAGACAATAATTAGCTACAGGAAATTTAACAAGAAAATTGCAGTGGGACTCATTGTAACTATGTTTTGCAGTTAATTAAAATGCTAGTAATCTTTTAATGGCATTATAATCATTTAATGATCTTTAACCTTGAAAAACGTTCTACTTTTTATGTAACTACGACACTGGATAACAGTAAAGTGGCATTAAAAATGCACTAGCCAGTATTATACTACTAGTTGCCGTTTGACTTCTGAAAATAATTTTAAATTTAAACATTTAATTTCCTTAATGTACCAAGAATTGTGCTTGCAGTATCTTGAACACTGTCCTTATGTAATTATTTGTCGTTAGAGTTATTTGCGTGGCGCCAATTTTGTCGCAGTTTGCAGTGTTTTCAGTAAATATAATATGATGTATTTTGTCTAGCAATCAGTCTTTGAGCTTAATGTGCTGTACATTAGACGCTTTTACGTTTTACTGAAAGCAATTGAGCAGCAATCTGGCTCTCTATTTCTCAAATTCCCATAAATTTTACTGCCGTGTCGTCTACTAAGCTAGTAATCTCTCTTTGTTGACTATTTTTGTTTTCTAGAAAGAGAAATTTGTACCATTCTAATGGTGATTAATCAGTAAAAGGATTTTGATGGAAAATCTGAAAGCTCACGAAAAAGTTGGTTTGGAGATGGCAACTTTACTTTTAATCTTAGTAATGCATTTTGGGAATAATACCTGCGAGGCTGGTTAACCCTTTTCACTTGACCCTGCATGACCTGCATCAATTTTGCATAGCAGCATACTAAGAATTGTTTCAGGCTGACTTACAACTGTTTCTAATGTTTTTTCCGAACAGTAGAATGTAACAATATTCGAGTACTATAATTTAAAAAGAAGGAAGAACTGGCTTGCTGTGGTTATCTAAAAGAAGGAAGAACTGACTGTTGTGTATATTTTTTCGACATGTTTATTTTTATACTAAGACACTACATAATAAATGAGATGATACTGCGATAACAGCCTACCTTTTTTATCGATATTATTACTTAATGCAAAATATGATTGCACTTAAAAAGGTAGAGTCAGTAGCAGGCAGGTACGTAGCTTTGCAGACTTATTATAGAGACACGAGAATATCCGTAAATTTGTTACAAAAACACATCGTCACTTTATGGACAGTGGACTACAAGAATTCATATAAACTTCTCATTATCATTGCCAAAATTTATTACCATTGTGCGTCAGACCACTGATTAAATCAAAATGAAATAAACTCTGCCAAAGGTGACCTGTCCTACTTTTAATCTTTAGATTTTATGACAAAACTGAAAACAACAACACTATAGTTTATTAAACGTAATTACAGTTCCCTTATTTATTCTTTAATTAAGTTCATCGTGTTTACTAAAGAAAAAGCCAGAGAAGCAGGCTTCAAAAACTTACATTCTACATTTTTAAATACTGAAATGTGATAAGCCACAGCTAATAAACCTAATAGTTACATGTGATCAACGATAAATTAATTGAAGGAAGAGGGTGCTTAAAAATTATAAGTCAACTAGTATTTAAACCCAAAACTTTGTGACATCAGTACATCAGGTTACATGCTGTCTCAATTGAGCATTCAAGTCACATGGAAGAACAGGTTTGAATTTTCATACTAGTAACACACAGTCAATCAGGGCTAGCCATTCACTGTAAGGTATGTTTCAATTGTATCCTTTAGTTAACTTACAATTAGGCTAATTGTTTATAAGATATTATAAATCGTTTTGTTTATTAATCCTGCTTATCACAGTTAAGCATGTACTAATCTATTATTAAGGCAAGTAGTATGATTACACAAATAAGTTAACCTGTTCTGAGCAGATTTTTTTATGTAAGCTGACAGATCACGCCTTTTCTGTAACAGCTATAATGTTAATTAGTGAAAGCGCTTTAATTTGATGATGGCACAGTAGAAACGTGTATGTTTGCCAAAATGAGTTAGCCTGATATATCTGACAAAAATGTCAATTTTGTATTTCGCTTTTTTGTACAATTTGGCCCTCTGCAGGCTGTGAGCCAACATTCGGTGGCTGAGCCTACTTAATGCGGTTTGAATTTGGTTCATTAACAAGGCTTATTTTCTATGTTGGATGAGACGTTGGATTGGCAGCGATGTTTCGGCCACCTTTTCAATGAGATAGATGCCTACTGACATTATGGCAGGTGAAACCAACCAGAACATATATGTAAACCTTGCCATCATCCATCCATTATGAAAAGCCTTAACTTTGTTTAACTTTGGTTGTTATGTACACACTGTCTTCATTTGTCTCTTCCCCTTCTGAATACAGGTAGATCAATTTCTCCAAATAAAAAGATATAACACTAAAAAACCCTGATACATAAAGGACAGCTGTGATGATCAATTTTTGTCAAAGTTATAGAGGTTGTGTAAAATGTAACTTTGCATTTACACCATTATGACTTTGTTTAACAAAACGTAATAATTCATCTGTGATTGTCAGATTTCTAATTTTCTATGGACTTTTGGGATAGTGTACTCTTTCATTTATTTTGATTGAATTAGTTTCAGTGAGTTTACCTATAACACATTGGAAATTGGAATTATTATGCCCAAGTTATAATTGTTTTAAATCAAAAGTTTCTTTTCTAAATTGTTTTGAAGGGATTAGGGTTAGTGTTTGGGGTAAGGTTAGCGTTAGGGTTAGGGAATTTAAACTGTGCGGAATATTGTAAACTCCTTCCTATCTCTCTTGTATTTTTTGGTTTGTGTTTAGGACTATATGTGTATTATATGGGTATGTTGGTAGTAATTTCTTTTTAAAAACTACAAAAAAACTAATTTGCAATTTGGCACTTATTTAATAGTTAAGAATATACATATACAATGATAGTGATTTGTTCTGTTGCAAAGACCGAATTTTCATCATGTATTATCATCATCCTGTAGTGCCTGTGACGCTTAAATTGATAGTAATATAATATATTAATAGTAATACTAAGCACCTTTTGGGGAAAGTGTTAAGTTTGATTCTGATGTAACTATAAAGTTTTTCTGTCTTATATGTGTGAAAAAGTTTGTAAAGAAAAAATACGTTACATATTTCTGCTTTCAGATACCAATTGTACTGAAAAAGATTCCTATACAGAATCCTGATGGTACAACTACCTTAAAGTGTGGTTTCAGAATAGGAGGCGGTATAGACCAAGATTACAAGAAAAGCCCACATGGATATAAAGACAATGTAAGATAAAATTACAACTCTCATTTAAAACTTAGAGTCTCATTCATATCTTTTAGTAAAAAAATGAAAAATTTGAAAGTGCATTTACCAGTATTTATTATTTGTTTATGACTAGTGTTCTCTGTGATTAATGTGGCTTTCAACAGTGGCAAAATAAAACTGAAGTTTTGTGAAAGGAATTTAATTTATTTTTGAAAGACTGTTGAAGTTTACCAATAACCTAACTTAAAAGCCATTTGTAGTGACTTGCCAGGTTCATTCATTTGTGCATTAAAAAAGTTTGCTGAGCAAGATACTGCTTATGCATCAGTTGTAAATCAGTATGTTTATTTTCAGGTTGCTCTGTTTATTTTTTTTTTGCATTCCTTTTGCATCTATTCTGCGAATTGTAGTACTTTCGTTATTTTCCTCTATTGTATATTCTCATTGCCAAAAATGATTTTGTAACAAAAATCTATAGTGAATACTTTGGATATTGTTTTAGGGTGTATACGTGACATTTGTTCAAGAAAGCAGTCCTGCTGGAGCAGCTGGGTTACAAATTCATGATAAGATATTACAGGTGTGTGTAGTAGACAGGTTAGCATTGAGAACTGTGAGAAATTGTCAATACTGCTACCAATGTAATTCAACCAATTGTTATTTAAACTTCTTACATGTTAATCTTGTTTAGGAAGCAAAAGCAGTTACAGTTTAATAAACATTCCTGGTACTGTGTATAATGCGTACTTGAGATAATAAGAAAATATTTACTTTAAAAATTATGATTAACCGTATCATAACGCTAGCAGTAATTCTTAATCAATTTCAATTTTGAAAATGAGTTTTTTGTGTACGATTTTTAAAACAAGTAAGCATTGTTACTTCTATTTAAGCTTTTCTGAGCTCGTGCTCATGTATGAAATACTCACAGTTTCAATAAATAGTTATTACATCAGATGGTTACTGTTTTTTATATCAATTTCTATTTTGTTTCTTTTTGTGTGTGCAGCAATTCTAAAATGAGCAGCCATTGCTATTGGATAGTGATTGGTTATTACAATATATATTAATGCGATAAAAATGAGAAAATGGTATTGCATTTAAAAACACCCTTAAAGCAGTCTTAAAGCAATTTTAAAAAATTATACAAATTATTAATGTTCAAAGACTTTCAAGCACTACCATGTTTTCTTAAAGTGTGTACCTATAAATGCAATTAAAATTGGATAGCAATCAGTTATTGCTTGGAAATTATGTAGGAAAATGCTGGGCGATACCAGATAAAATTTTCACTGCATGTGTACTTATCTCCTTGTACATCAAATTTGTTGTCAAGTTACATTTTTTATTCAGGTAAATGGTTATGATTTCACGATGGTGACTCACAAGAAAGCAGTTGAGTACATTCAAAAGTTTGACATCCTTAATATGTTAGTGACTCGACAAGGTGTACCTCCCCTCCAGTAGTGATGTGAGTTATTGTAAGTTTCCTTCAAGTACAAAGCTTTTTGTTTGTCATAGTTGTCATGTGTTCTTATTTGTAACAGTATTTATTTTATTGTATGGCCTGAGAAACTTAATGTGACAGAAAAACATTTTGACTTTGATGTACTTGGTCAAATATAACATATCAGCAATATTCAGCCTATTTTCTGCCCTCCCTGGTAAAATATAGCACTAATATAGGCTATACAATATTGCATATATTGTAGCATTGCTATCACACTATCAGTATTGAATGATATTATGCTTCCGATAAGAATTTAGTTTCTTGTATGTTGTTACAATCACTCATTTTGTGTAAAAATCATTTTAAGCATATTTCTTAAAAAGAAATATAGCTCAAGCATTGTTGTATGTCAGGAATATCACAATTCTACTAGCTCAAGATTAGCAGTTTGTATTACTAGTTTGAAAGAGATAATTTCTGATCAGAAGCAATGGTTAAATTACACCAAATTGATAATCAGGTACTAATTATTGACAGTTGCCTCTAAGCAGCTGTATTCCACAGCTTTATTGGCACAAGTACACACAGGGTCGGATTAAGGTGTGTTGGTGCCCTAAGCACACCCAGCACCTGAGGCACCAGCTCTCTCTCTTTTGCCCCATGACACCGCATGTACACTTCACAGCTCAAAACATACGTGTTATGGGATACAAATTGTGCGACATTATTATATAAAACAAAATCCTCATGGTCTTTAACATACTTTATTTAAATGGTGCCTGTTTCCAATTTATTATTTTTGCCAGCTTGGTGTCCTAAGAACTTGCTTATTCTGCTTAGGCATTAATCCGACCACAACAATTTAACTGTTAACAGCAACATGTGGGTTATTAGTAGTTAGTAATTTAGAGCACAAAATTGAGGATTATCTACTTGATAAAACACTTTTTTAAAAAATATTAATTTATTGTTGTTTGTTAATTGAAACTTTTTCTTAGAGAAAAAATTTGCTTTTTATTTTTTTTGTCTGTAATTTTACACAAGATTGAGAGTGAAAATTAAACTTATTTTATTTTATTTTATGCCTCTTAGTGAATGTTAAGCTGCAGACTATCGCTAAACAGCTATTTGACTGATATTCGAGAATAATTAATACTTTTAGCAAAGAGAAGCTTATTTTGAGAAACTTTTGTAAGATGTCTTTTAATATTTTTTGACATTGACGTACCATTCTTTCTAGATATATTTACTATATAAACATTATTGAATTTAATGGGCTTATTTTTTCATGGGTTTTAAATAATCAGTTTGTTAAATAAATGCACATAATAGGTTACACAATAATTAGCTACTTCTTAAATTATTTGTTACATTCTTGATAGTTACTGTTTTAGCCAGCTTAATAAGTTGAAGGTATTCATTCATACACTAATACTTTCTCTTGTTTATATTAGCAAACTACCACTATTATAGGCTCCTTGAAAGTAGTCTTAGTGAATGAGCATTTATTACCAATACTAGTTTTAAATGATCGTATTACTTTCTGCATGTGTTCTTAACGTATCTTTTTTAAACTGTGATCTCTTTCAAGAAAAAACAATTTTTATTAGCTTTTATGAATATATTGTTTGTAATCATCAGTTCCAAAAAATTCAGCTTAAGTCTTAGCACATTTTTGCCCCATTCCGAAGTTATGAATTTGCTATATAAATTACACCAGTGTTTTTGCATTGTTAATTTTACTAAAACACCTATCAAATGTTCCATAATGTAAGGCTGTGATTATTGTTTTTGTTAGTTTCTTATTTCTTAATAATGCAGCATGTAAAGTTCATACAGGTGGCTGTTTTTATATTAAACGTATTATTCAGCAATGCATAGTACTAAAGTATTATACTCATTTTTCAAAAAAAGTGGTGCATGAAAATGTTTTAGCAGGGCCCCCCTCAAGCTTTGGGGACCCTAAGCTGCAGCCTGTACTAGCTTATAGGATAATCAAGCCATGCTTATATTAAATCATTAAATACAACGTAATATAATTAAAATTTAAATTAAACATTGGGCTGTGTTTGTTAAATCAGAATTTAAATGTTCGTATTTAAGTGTTCTAAAGATTATAATTATTTTGTATTTATTACCAGTTTACTAATTACAATAGGTGTAATACGAGTAATTGGAACAAAAAATATATATAAACAAACAAACTGTGTCAAGCACATGCAACCAACTGTGTAAGCTGTGCAGATTTTTAAACATATTAACAAATGTTTTATAATTGTTATTTATTAATGAGTATTTTATGTTGCCCTGCATGTTTATTGTTTTTACTCTTAAACAATTCCATAAACATATCATTGGCAGTATGTTGTCGATGTAAGTTGTAATCTTGCACTGTTGTTCTAATAAATGTAACAGTATATCATTTATTGTATTTCCTCAATATATAATTGTATCCCTTGTATAAAAGTATAATTTTCTCTGTTTATTTAAACTGAGTCTGAGCTTAAAACAATATCACGAAACATCAAAGCATAAATTATCATGTTAAACAGAAATTGCACAATTTTCATATAATCAGTTACTTCAAAAAATAAACCTTAGAAATGAGTTTATTGTTCAACACAATATAAAATATTGGATAATCTCAAACTTTGGCTGAGCTTGTAAGTGATCTGCTATTGAAATCTGCGATAATAAATTATATGATACGTGACATACAAGGTCATGCACATTTCATCAGCTTTTATTGTCATTAAAATCCTTAATAGAAAACAAAATTTGCTCGAGATTCTTCATTACAAAAAAGTTCCTACAAATATCATCAATGATAATAACAAGCAGTAACAAATTTAAATTTAGCATACTTAAAAGCTCATCAGTACTGCACGACAATAATTTCAGGCAAAAAAGAACAAGTTCAACAATGGTTTAATTCCAAATATTTTAAGAAGTGAATTTTCAGCTTTCCAGAAGTTATGCACAAATTAGTACAAAGAATGCTTCCAACAAAACATTTTAAAATAAGTGCAGACCGAAGGAAAAGAATTGCGATATGCAATGTCATTTTAGTCTTTACAAAAAAATACACAGTGTAGCAGCAGAGCAATAGAAAGTTAAAAGCCATACAAGGTTTCTTAAAAAATCCTTGTGACTAAATTAAAAATATTAATTTTAAAATAAAATAATCAAGAACTTCACATCCATCATCAGCAACTGTTTAAAGTTTTTCCACGAAAGTGGTGTATACCACTGCTATCAAAATCTCGCTTTAAAAACACCAACATGTTTTCTTTTTCAAAACTTATAAAAACTATTATGGAGCAATGCATGTAAAGAATTTGTCAATCATTAAATATTATTGCTTATATAAAAAATAAACTATGGTTTCTTGTTTGCAAGTTTACCAACAATCATCTTCCAAAGTAAAAAACTGGCACTGGACAGTCCAGTATATAGCATATGAAGAATTCATCACTGAGAAACTTAAACTAGGAGAAGCTATATGCATGGCCTGTAGTAGCCCTTTACATAATATATATTTTTTTCACATAGACAAGCAAGCACAAGATTGCACTTTGCTTCCATCAATTCAATTAGAAACCCCAAGCCAAATCCTGGACCAGGAAAAACTGATACTGAAGTAAAGTGAGTTAAACAAGTGCATATTGCATGTGTTCCAAAACAAGTTTACAAAGTAACTTACTAACCTGCACAATATCTTTAACATTTGAAACATCCATAACATCCATAATGAAACATTAAAAATAATGCATATGAAACATTGTGTAAACAATCGAACAATTATGCATCAATTAAAAAGGCAATCAAGATAATAATTTTTAACAGCCATAATAATTATGTACTGGTTCAAAATATTATAAATGAACATTAAAGATCAAGTCTCTAGCTATGCTTTTTTGGCAATTAACAGTGCCAGTGTCTCAAAGACAACATATTAGTAATGAGCATAACAAGTGCATACAAAAATAATACTGTTACAAAAAGCAAGGTCCCAATCTATATCACAAAACTTGCACTCAAATACAAAGAATTCTAACATAGAAATAATAATAACAATGTTAATGAGCTTAAGAGCTGTCATTTTCGTTCTGATTGCGAAACCAGGCCCTTGCACAAGAAAAATCCTAGCAATCAGAGCAAAATTGTCATACTAAATAAAAATTGGCTATTTATTCCAAGTAGACAAATATTAAAAAGAATGAGTACCATTACTGTTAAACTGTTGTAATTTTTCTTAGGTTATTTCTTGCATTAAATAATTTCCTTACCTTAGACCTTAGTCCTTCCTGTGCATTGATGCACATTGGGCAGGCATTAAATAATACAGGGAAATATAAAATACATCTTGCTAATTACCTTTCAAATCATGAACTAGTGAGAATTACAAGTAAATCAAATTAGAACATTTACATATTAGGTACTATAATTATGTTCTTTCGAGTTTTCGAAAATTTAAATTTAATTTTTAAGTAAGAATGGTGGCAGCAGATTTGTGTTATTTTTGCTAAGATTTTTGGTACTGCATAAAGGCTTTACAAAAAATGCTAATGTTGGCAAACTAATGAAATTTAAAATTCACACTTCATGTAATGACATGTTTTACTGAAAGCTAATAAATATATACAACAGTTATAGTAAAGCATATCCATTGCACCGGGATTATTGGAATTGCTCCGATGCTGGCTTATCACTACAACACACTGTACTTTAAACAGAGATACAATAATTTAAAACAAATCTGGCGAATTATGCATTTTAAAACAAACGTTTCAAAACATGAGTTCATAGATGTAATACACATGTGCACAGTAACTGACTGTGGATTAATTTTGACTTTATGTCACAGGTACATTTTAAAGTTACACTTAAAAAAGTTCACAATCCCTACACTTCTGTATAGTTTGTAATAGCCTGCAGTAAACAAATGCTTTAAACATTCACCATGCTACCTTCTTTCAGTCTCTAAAAACCAACACCATTATACAATTAAAGTACATGTACCATCATATCAATTACTTGAAATTATAATAAAAGAATTATAAAGGTAGTTTTAACAAAACAGTTACATAAAGTTGAAGATCAGTGCTTACATAAAATTCATATAGCACATTGTCATTAATCTATTCTCTGTACATAATACTATCTATAATTAATATTCATTGGAATTATAAAACATTTTGAATTTTGCTGCCAAAGAATAGCTTATTAAAAATCTACTTCTGTTGCTGCCAGTAAAATAGCTACTTACAAATTAAAGCAGTTAATAAATTAAGAAAGAAAAACGATTGATATTTGCTACGTGGTTATTTACTTCATCATTTTGGAAAAAAGTCTTGGAAATAAAATTTATTGATTTTCATTTCGAAAAGTTTGCAGTTGTTAGATTTTTACACTGAAACAGGACTGAAATTTGACACTTGCAAATGCTGAAGCCACACGTGAATGCTCTCTTTTTGCTGCCTGTTGGGAAGGACATTATACATATTATCGTAATTGCTGCCTTAATTTACAAAAATGCTGCCCTAACATTCTTCAATGTGGTGTGAATCTAAGCTGTTCTGTAAAATGCTGGTATACCAGTTTGCTGTAAATAGGCCTAAACTCACAGAAAAACTGTTGTACACAAACACGGGTTTCTCTATAGATATGTGTTGAAAAAATACGAATACACTAAATTATACAAAAATGCTTGAAATTATAACATAATTTGCAAAAAACACACCAACTGTACACCTCATACATTTTGGAATACCTAAAATTAGCAACTAGCAATATACAACTTATCTACATGTATTCAAAAAATAATACTTAAACTAAAGATGAAGTGTAAGTTGTGTAACCACACTATAAAAAAGCTCATTAGAGCATACATGAAATGTGACTAGTCAGTCACAGCCTTTCGTGTAACAAAATTAATCGTGTCTTAAGCTTTTAAGCGTTTACTTTAGTCCTGTTCTACAAATGAAAAAATAATTTCAAAAAAGTCCAAGAAAAGGCACATACATCTGGCACACGTGGTGTTATAATTACATCTTTTAACAATATGGATCACACAAAAATATTAATTTTAATAACAATACAAAAATTCGTTAGAACCAACTTAGCTAGGTATCCTATTCTTTATCAAATAATGAGTAAATTCTACATTGTAGCTATTGAATAACCTGTCTTTGGTATACTTTTGGCAGATGCAATGACAAAGTTCCAAGCAGCGTGACGTATTCATCCATTTACATGTATTATGAATTGCTATAACTAGCATACAACTTGTTATTAATAGATTTTACTCCATGGTGTAAGATCCTATGTCAACAGCATGTCGTAAACTGTATACATCCAGATCGAAATTGTTGCTGTTATTGTTTTTGTTATAACCTGAAAGGACATTAAACAAGGTGTCAGCTAATAAGAAGATGGCGCTAGCTTGTTACACGAAGTTAAACCCTAACATTAGTGTTTAACTCCGAGTATTAAATGAGCGTTTTAGGTTAAAAGGTGGCCATTTACGGTAAAAAACTGATGGAAAATTGTGTGGATAATTGATTTCAATAATATAGAATCTGGGGTATTAATTTGCAGTATAGCAGAATAATAGAATTAGGAATAATTTAATGTTCATTTCCACTTTTAATACTAGTAGGGCATGAAATTTAATAGTGGTCAGTATTCCATTAAATTTTCATAATTTTTACATCCTTGCAGCTAACCTTGCATATTATGTCTTTTCAACTTTTTTGCCTAAAGATGATCATACCATCAAAATGACATCATTATCATACCATCAGAAGACCTACCTCTTCTAAGGTTATCTACCACTTGTTTTGTACAATTAAAAGTTCTACCAATAGATTGACACTATTTGCACATCACTCACCAAAACCTAAACTGCTGTCATATGATATAGTATGACTTAGTGTTTCTTGCAGTGGTGGCAGAGTATTTGGCTGTATTCCTTGTGTTATTGTAGTAGTGATTTCTGTTGAATTTGATGAATCTACTGTTGAAAAACTTTCTGGTAGTGATGATGCCCTTCCATATTTTCGAAAAATGCTGGCTCTGCTTCCTAAGTGAAAAAAATGTTAAATTTTATCAGAAAATCAGGGATCAGTAACACTGTTACAGTCAGAACAATACAATAATGTTTCATAGTTTAAACTAGGACTTCATATTTATCAAAAATTGAAGTATTATTATCCTTCTATAGTGATTGTAAAAAAATCTCAATGTTATACCTTGTAAACTCGGCAGGCTGCAAGCTCCTGGTGAAGATGTAGATGGATAGCCAACTTGCCATCTCTGTGACATTCTTCTAAACATCTGATGTGGAGATCCATATCTGTCACAGTCAACAGGGGGACTACCTTGCATGCTTACAGGGGATGGGATAGCCGATGTATTGTGACTAGAATGTGTGCTAGAATACTGACCTGTAATAATAAATGCATATACATTATTACAAATCTATTTACAACAGGGGAGTTCAATACCAAAAAAGGAAGCCCCATTTTTCGGTTTTGAATAAGAATTGATAAATGTCACTGTTGCCACTGTTCAATTTGAATACTAACCTAGGTGTTATTCTTAAGTCTAACAAACAATAAGATATTTCTAGCTAAAGGTTGTCAGACTGGGCAACAGATGACATCATCTATAGACAAATAATAACAAAAAACGCAATGAAAGAATGAATTAGTTAACGGAATACATGTTACTGAAGAATAGCCTACACTGACAAAACATCCACGTAATATGATTACCTACCTAACAGATCTACTAGTTATTCGAATGCAATTCAAATAAATTATGGTATTTGCCCTAAGCAAAGGTAATGGCAATAGAAGCAATAGTGCCTGCATCTGCATAACCACAGAGAAATTCCAAGAAAGGCGTAGACACTCTTCACACCATTATGATATGAGTGCACATATCCCAGAGAATATGCAAAAAGCAGTTTGTTAATATTTAATATTTTTAGGCCCTGTAATAATAATATTGTGTAGCTCAGTATACCGGGAAATATATCTGGTCCAATTCCACTGTCACTCTGTGGAGGTGAACTTTCAGTTGAGTTGTTCTGTGATGATTGCAAATGTTGAATCGAAAGACACTCATTCAACAAATTTAAATCCAGTGGATCCATTTCTCCTTTCAACTGTAATGCACAGAAACGCATCAATGTCAATGTATACTGAAATGTAACACACGAAAATAGACGTCATAACTAGGATGACTATACACTTTTCCACAGCAGAATTTTAAAAACACAGTAAATGCTATATGAAACCCTGCTGATGACAACCAGCTGAGAACACATTGATGTTTACTACCAGCACATGGAAACTTACCCGTTTTCTGGCTTGCTGCTCTTTTGCTGTGTGATTTTTTACATGTTTGCGAAGAGAGCTCGGATCTGTATAGCGCTTTGTACAGCCTGGTACTTGACAAGCATACGGTTTCTGAAAATTCAATTACCAACTTAAAAAAGTAAAATGACTTCATTTTCCTGCAACAGTTAAGTGTATAAAATTAAAAGTGTGGCTGGTGACAGGGACCTCTTGATTAACAGTATGTTCTTGATCTTTGTCATCGATTTCAGTTTTTTGTTTGTTTGTTTGTTTGTTTGTTTAATGCCGTTGGCTTTGAAATGCCATTCTCAAAGTTTTGATTTCTTTAACTGCCTAAATCATGTTGGCTGAAAATCTCGACTACTATGTTTTATGCAAATGCTGACTTCTAGAAATTGACAACATACATACAATTAAGACTAACACAAGTACAAGTGCAGATAATACATAAAAGCATACGCTTGTAAAAGTTTAAAGGGGTACTAAATTTTATGCACTAAATATGCACTTTTTTATAATAAAATTTGCGCATATTAATAGGAATACTTTAAACGTTAATGAATACTTTTATGAATTAACTTGTCTCAGTACTTACTGTGTCCAAGTGAGTGCGTTGGTGTTTCGCTCTGTCAGAGGAATTGCTAAAAGCTTTTGGGCAACCGGAATGAGTACAGGCGTAGGGTTTCTCCCCTGTGTGAGATCGTAAATGTATCTTCAGATTTTCCAATCTTGAGAATGCTTTGGAGCAGCCGTCAAACTAAATACAAAAAAATAACTGTCAATTCGCTCATATTTATAGACAGTCAACAAACTATAATATTAAATCATTTGACCAGAATAAAGCTTGAAGTAGACAACATGACAGTCACAATTAATGTCCAATCAGCAGATGAACTGATTGCACTTTTTCACAAACATAAATTTGCAGAGCGGCAGGTATTTTCACACGAAATTAACACTTCAAGTAGCCAAAAAATGACTTTTCGATTTAAACAGAATGTAGAGACGAAGTTTGAAAGCACTACGAAATGTAGAGACATAACATAACACATAAGTATAATAAAGAAACTAAGCCAGTTAGCATAAATGGGCAACAAAATATATTTACGAAAGTCTCTTTTGCCTTTGAATATACGAACACATCATACCTGCGACATATTTTTTCTAATTTTAACTAATCATGTGGTCATTCGCAAGCTTTTATCCACTTTTTGCATTTTTTCAACTGTTTGTTAGACTACAGCAATTGAATAAATTTGATTATTTTATTCCGTAAACGATCTTGCCCAAGTTACGTAAGTCATAAATCCCAATGGCATCTTTTAATTATGAGTATAGCCAAGAAAATTGCATAAAATTGACTATTTCAGGATACAAATTTTACGTTGATATATAACATAAATTTTGACCACATTTGAATTAATTTGGACCGTGAAGATCTTATTGAGGTTTATAAAGACTGACCAGAAAAGAAAACATTTTACGTGAATGTGAATTCCCATGAGTGTGCTCGCAAACCTGCTTAGAAGTGCTCATGCTGTAATTTTTACATACATGTTAACCTTGAATCATTTATACCTGCCAACTCGGGCTTCAAAATAAAGTTATAAATTTCATTGTCACCTCTGTTCAAGTCGGGCATTTTACATTTGCGATCATTAAAGCAGCGTTATATGATCGACCTAATTAACCTCGTTAAGTTAATTTGTATTTTTTTAAAGTTAATGCTTGTTTTTATCTACCTTGCAAGGCCGTACATTAAACTTAACTGCGTATTTTTATTAATAGCAAAATCAGTAACTCATAGACGCAAACGCTGTGCATTTCTTCCTATAAAAAACGAAATTATACTATGTATTTCCACTAATTCACCTGCAATTTTAATAGACAATACAGACAATCGACAGCCTGTAATAAGATCTAAAACCAGGCTGATTTCTCTCTCGCAAATCTATGAAAAGTTGAGCATTTTTCATAAGAATATAATATAATACAATGCATAGCTAGAGCTCTTGTCCCGAAAGACCAGGTAATGAACCGGTTCTGTGGGCGTGTGAAAAATAGGCACATTGATTGGACAGTCAGCAGAGCTTGACTGAGAATGATTGACATTTTGTTTGACGTCAATTGCGCACATGCCTTAACAACCTTACAACAATAACAATGCCTACAACAGCAGCGGAAGGTAGCGCGCGAGAACCATCTAAACTAAAATCTTTTCAAAATGTGGTTAACGAGTCTAGCTGCTGTTGAGTTACTATGAAATGCACCCAAGGAATGGATGTTGAACAGCTGTTTTTGAAACCAGCTAGAACTCAACCTCTCAAACATGTGTGGGTAGCCACATGAAAAATAACTCTGCTTGATTCTGATTTGTTTAGATTACAGTTTGATTTCAGGAGAAACGACTATGGCCAGTAGATAATACTTATACAATATAGTTATAGGGTGTTCATGTAACACACGTCCAGTGTTTTTAAATTTTCCATTATGGACAATTTTCAGCCAAAAACAAACAACGCGAGTCCATTTAATATTTTATATGTATATTCGACTGTACTTGCATGTTCACTATATTACACTGAGCATGCCTAAAATGTTATAAGTAACAACGTAACGCACTAAAAAATTATTCATTCACAAGATATATACTCCCCTACGTTAACAAACATAGGCTAGTCATTTTTGTCTCACTATTAACTATTCTAACTAGATACACCAATCTTCTAAAGTTATCCGCTCTTACAAGTCAGTACAAAAAATCATTTGAAATCTCCTTTAAAATCCATAAAAATTCTCAGGGACATTTGTTCAAAGATGACACGGGGGGTTCTCGCTTTTTCTGTTGTATACTAATGCAGCTGTTTCAAGAGCGGCCTATTTTGCGGATCATAATAAACAAAATTATGAGCGAAAGAATATTTATAAAACAGGGAGGACCCCTCTTATTCAACATTTATTTTTACACAGCTACAGCTGCCCGTTGTTATTCAGGTTTGTTTCAACTCCTTCATCCAGAAATACAGTCTGTAATCTGTCTGCCCTTCGCTGTGTTAGTTGCAACTATAACGAAAAGGCTCCCTGCTAAATGCATAGCATGCACAGACGATAAGGTTATTCTGCTAGAATGATAAAAAGGTGTCTCGCATGTATGACAAATGACTTTTTGACCTAAAGCCTGAAAACACTGCGTTTAACGGTTCAAGTTGCCGATTTCTAAACAAACAGAAAAAGATGTCCAAACCGTATCAAAATCACCAACTGCAGTCATTCTTTGCCATACACTATGACGCAAGTATACACATTGGCTACCCTTTTCACCTTAGTATATCATCAAAATAAAACTGATAATATGGAAGAACATCCGTCCATTCTCTGCTAATCGACTTCGTTTTTTTAGAACTTACAGTGGAATCATACACTAAAAGTTGTGCGGTAATCTTTCAAAGGTTTTTGTCAAATGGATGCTTTAAGTTATGGGTGATTCACGTTTTTTGCAAATTCCCGCTCATGTGCCAACCGATAGAGCTTCGCGTGGCATGCACATTCCAAACATACAGAACAGGAGAAAAGTTGCTTAGCGTTTAGCCTAATCTAATTCGAATTCCGCAAAATCCAAAACCAAACTAATTCCTTTGATTTTTTTAAATGCGCAGCGGTTTCGGTATGCTCGGCATTTAGAAAATGCATTTCATTTCAGCTCTTTTTTACGATTTACATACAAAGTAGTCCTCCATCTGCAGAACCTATTGACCATAATTATTACCATAGTTTTTTGGCCTATTGAGTTTTTTGCAAAAAATTTAATGTTAAATCGGTGTACACGTATACACGAACTTTCGAATTCAGGGTAGATTGTAGAGACTTCTAAATTGCCGAATGGCACATAAAACCCAAGATTCACACACAAAAATTTTATTTATTTTTTATTTTATCTTATTTTGTTTTCGCCAAAGTGTCAGCCAATTTTACTCTGTGTTTCTTTTCTTTAAATAAAAAATAAACATAGAAACATCGTGGAAATTCTAATAAAAATTATGTCCAACTTGAAGATTCTAAGTGATATGCCAGACACAAACACTGATAGCTCCACATTATACATCTATTAACTGTACAATTACGTCATGCATTTCATAAGGTAGTATATATTTGTGTAACCTGATTAAACGATTCTGATTTATTAGACTAAGCATTTATTAGACAAAAGGTATTGTACATTGCATGTTATCAGGGCCAGACTTGTACACTACAGTTTTGCATACTACAGTAATCAGGGCTAGACTTAGGTGAAGACACTTCTGAAGCCACCACCCAATCGCTGACAGACCCCGCCCATCACCAATTCAAGACAAGAGAAAAATGGAAGTGCTTTTCGAAATCGAAGTCGAGGTAATGCCGGACGCTTAATAAAATAACGCAACTTATCAATTTTTCT
Source organism: Tubiluchus corallicola (assembly GCA_030141605.1). Taxonomy (NCBI): domain Eukaryota; kingdom Metazoa; phylum Priapulida; class Priapulimorpha; order Priapulimorphida; family Tubiluchidae; genus Tubiluchus; species Tubiluchus corallicola. Next base: position 452,143 of record JAQGDQ010000026.1, read on the forward strand.
AATCACAATTCCACCTCTAAAGGAATACAAGAAGATACTGCTGAAAATGCTGTACATAGTAGGCCTAAAGGCAAAATGCGTAAATGTTAAAATAAACACTGTGAAAAACTAAATTTTGCGAATAATTTTCAAGCAGAATTTGGCAAAAATTTTTTAGAAAAATGAAGTTGTACGGTTGCTTGCACATTCTTTAAACTCTTGCGCTTACGAATTTTATTACCTAGGAAGTGTTACTAAAAATGATAGCGACTACATGACGAAGACCAGCGTGAGTCTGCGTGACACTTACATTCTATTTTAACTGTCATTATAAGCAGCTCGAGGAATACCAAAAATTTCTCATTTGGTAAGCAGTATTCAGGTGACACATATCAGCTATTGATTTACCTACTAATCAGTACACGAAATTAAACATGAAACGGTGGGACCTACTGTCAAGCTGAGATATTCAACCTTTTTCACATCAGTAAAAGAAACCGCAATAGTTATTAGAAAGTAAAACATGAAGCATTCGTAGATTTCTGGTTCATGGAAAAGCAAAAAAATTGTTGAAGTGAGGTTGCCTTCAACTTGTCCAGCCCTGCGTATAATAAAATTTACATAACGTTACTTACAGTACATTTATTTGGTTTTTCTCCAGAATGAACTCTCATGTGAATCAGCAGTTTGTACCTGGCATTGAAAGGTTTGTACTTGCGGGCACAGCTCTGCCAAAAACAGGTGAAATCCTCACCTTTCCTCTGATCAATGTGAGCCTAGGAGAGATTAATCACACTTTTGTTTTAAAGATGTAATGTAATTTAAACTAACTTACATACTTAACTTTCAACTTGACTTAACAGACAAAGAGTAAAGTGTTGTATAGGCAAGAAGCCCAATAGAAAACCAAATTTACAAATGTCTGATCTGCATCTAGGAATAAAAGAAATTGCAGCAGCAGATGAATTTATTGTTACAAAATATTTTCCCATCAAAAGGCACCAATAAGCTACATCCACTACTATCACCAGTGCTTACCTATGCAGGTGAACGAGAACAGAAGTTGTGCCACAATAAATAAAAATTTGGATAAATTTATAATTTAACTTAATTTATAATACTGATGCAGTAGAAAGTCTAGAATTTGCCAAGTTTAATAACCTAACAAAATGAATCACATTTTTATTTTACAAGGTTAATGAAGAAGCAGTTAATAGAATTTATTTAAACATACCTTTTCAATATGTCGTACCAGGTCTTCTTGTTCCCGATAGACAGCATTACAGTCAATCCATCTGCAAGCATTCACATTTGAATTTTCATCTTCTCCAGTTCCTGTCCTTAGCCAATCTTTACCATTGGTGTCATAACCTTCAAAATTAGAAAATTCTTCCTGCTTTATAACTCCAATCTGGCTTCGATAAGTAATAGGGTAATCACAAGGGCCTCCATTTTGGTTAGCAACACACAAGAATGACCCATGGTACATGTCGGACTGCGAGATGGCTGGTACAGATCTAACGATATCTCCATAGGCTGGAGGTGGATTACTGTGCACAGAATCCTGTGTGTATATATCTGGTGGTTCTGTCTTAAAAATACCTTGTTCTATTTGAGGAAACTTGACATCACCATTAAAACCACTTGGAGGATAGGAAGAAGATACTGTACAATATGATTGTCTTTCAGCACAAGTTGAAGATCCCAAAGATGAACCCGCTGAGCAGGCATTTAAAGCATTGGAAACTGACATATTGTGACTAAAATTGGAATCCGGTCTCACATATGATTCGTGCTCAAGCTTCTTAGGCACTGTAACGACTGAAGCAGTTTTAGATCCCAGTTTGTACAAAATATCTTTACTAACAACTTCTCGTTTAAATACGCTGGGCTCAATTGTTTCTAAGTCAAAATCTTCTTGTCCTGGATCACTGGTAGTCGAAGTCACCTCATTTTCAAAAATATTATTCTCTAATCCCTCTATGTTACTTTGCTGTGGCACAACTAGCTGATTGCTCATCAGTTCCTGATGGCTGTCATTACTTGATTCTAATTCTTGCATGGTTTGCTCAACTAGAAGAACATCTGGCTCATCTTTTCCTTTATCAATTTCCATTTTTAACGGTGATTTTAACTGCCTGGGAGAGTTGGGAGATCTAGCAGGACTATGAATTGGACTCCTGCTGTCCGAAGGGCTCCATGTACTCTTACACAAATGACCGTAAGCACCTTGACTATTGAAATTTGGAGATTCACATCTAGACGAGCTATGTGAACAGTTCATGTATGCTAAAAGAGAATTTGGTGAAGTGCGTATTAGCTGATTAATGTCCAAGCCCTCAGAAGAGAGAGGGGACACTGACAAAGCCCGCTTTCCATGTCCGCGCACTTTCAGTAATGGGCTTAAGGATCCAGGCGAAAGTTCTGGCAGTGGCGATAATGACAAGCTGCTTCGTCCATGTAAGTGGCCAACACAAGGCGGTGCAAGACCCTCGCCAGAAATTGGCGTACATCGAATGCCACCCTCACTAGGTCCTGTCAGGCCGCCTGTCTCGTCATTTTCGTTTTTAATGCTTATGGACGGAAGTGAGTTAAGGTAGCTCCACTGTGATTTGCTGTTCACCGGGAAAGGTTCCAGGAAGCCACATGGTCGTGCAGGTTTACATGAAGACGTCTTCACATTAGAAGAAACATCGCTACAAGCCGAAGACTGCAAATTTGTTACCACTGGTCGTAGAAGTTTAGGCGAACTCATAATTTTCGAAGTGATAAGACAAACTGCAAAAAAAACAATATAATGTTACTTTTTAATTTCTTGTAATTAGACATACAATAGATAAAATTGGTTAAAGTAATGTAGCTTAAAAACATAATTATATGTGTACAGTAAGCCCAATTAAAATCGTTTACTACAATAAAAGGTAGCTTACAAAGATTTTGGAAACTTCGTGGGCTCAACGGCGACACAAGTGCATTGACGATTGCATAAAGCTAAAATACAACCGCTCGATGTTTCTGAAGGCGATGACAGGATGGAATTCTGAGAAGTTCCACATTTTACCTGGTCGACTAATCCAGGTCACACTCTGGAATACCTCTTACACATTCCTGAAATGACGCGGTTCCTACGCAAATACCTTTCATGCAATGGCAGCTAGTCAACGGGTTATTGTGTTTCTCTTTATAACGTTGTCCAAAAATCATCAACGAACATTTCGATAATTCAGATTTGCATTTAATTCAGTAAATCAACATGTTCAAATTGAGATATGAGTGTTTCCTTGCCCATCAGCACTTTAGTGTCCCAATCTTTCGTGTTCCTTGAAAACCTTAGGCATGTTAGTTTCATGAGAAATGAATCAGCCTCTGGCAGACGTAGAAATGTCTGCTGTAGTAACCCGGAATGAATGAAAAACGATTAGGTGCAAACGTGTTGTTGTTATGTTTTTAATATCAGCTGTTTGCAGTTGTTGACAAGTTGCCATTGGCGGCCTAACAAAGCAGAAGATCAGTAGGGTATTTCAACACAAAAATTAATATTTCGAGTTAGAATAGTGATCATCATATAGTATATTTAGCAAAATACCGACTACTGGTGATGACATAATAATAATAATAATAATAATAATAATAATGATGATGATGATGATGATGATGATGATGATGATGATGATGATGATGATGATGATGATGATGATGATGATGATGATGATGATGATGATGATGATGATAATATATAATAATAATAATAATAACAACAACAACAACAACAATAATAATAATAATGAAGATGATAATATTAATTTTTCGTTCTATACTTGCCAGAAACGGAAACCGAAAAGACTACACTACATCTGTTTGAAATGCTTGATGAACTTGCACTTACAATCAAGGCTAACTTAATACGTTCTAACTCATTTTATTTACGCAGTGTATAGGCAGTATTGTAGCTACATAAAATTTGCACGCATCAAGATATCTTTCGTTGAACAATTTGAGCGTCAGAAAGTGAGAAACGATAAAGTAATATGTCGCGTCGTTCACTCGTTTGTGAATATATTTTGTTGATTTGAAGTAAAATCTGTTACTTATACTTTTTCTACCGGAAGAGACATCAGCAAATCCTCTTGCAGCTTGTAAAGAAGCCATCCAAGCACGCCATTACAGTGGAAAATTGTCCAACATTTTCAAGCAAATAAACAGCATGGAAGCAGTATATGAGTTGGCAGTCCAACCGAAACCCGAGTCTAAAAATAAACAGCATACTCCCAAGAACTGTACTGCTTGGCGTCGAAGTTAAAAGTAAGCAAAAACATGGCTTGGTAGGCGCTTATGAAACCAGCGGATGAGTCACCGGTGAATCCGGTCCGGAGGATTTTCGAACTGGGATCACATTAGACCAAAAATATGTTCATTAGCGTGAATGAGTCATGCCCAAAATACATTTTTAAATCTTTCCAGATCTGGACCAGCAATAAAGCACATTGGAATATGCCGTTCCATCAACTTAAAATCAAACACAGGAGGTACGTAACATCAATCAATATGAAATAATGGTTGAGGGAACGGAGACCACTTTTTACACTACGTACTCTATTTTAACTTGTTTACATAATTAATAAACATCTTTTTGTTGACTTAATCTGGCACTTTTTGTTGCTGGCGCATTCTTTTTTTGTAATGGTATTGTGAATTTCTCCAAAACATGCATATATCAGGTGACACAAAAAACGTGTCGAAGTTTTCATCACGATATTATAAGACGGAAATAAGAAAATCGCTTGAAAATTTCTACACTGATGTCATATACGCTTATTTGTAAACACCAAAAATTTTAAGTCATTCTCTTAGATTTCTCCAATTAAACAGAAATTTTGAAACAGTAAATCAAAAAATAGATGTGGGAAAAATTTGTGTCACTATTGTGAAAATTTACAGCAAATGCTCTATGTGCCCACAATTTTCACTGCAAACTAGACGAAGGTGTTTCGTCTAACAACTGATACAGTTTTTTACTTCTTTAAGGGGTTTTATTTCCAGTATTCAACAATTTTTGCCTTTAGTTCCTCTAATTTACATCAAACAGCTCTGTACTGTACATACTTTCTCTGGGAATTCAATACTGTAATTGATAGGACTAAGTTTTTTCCTGATAACAATTCTTTATCCGCGCTTTATTTTCTATGATAAAGGCCATGATGTAAGCTGGTTCATTTCCTTATTGCTCTGCTGCCATGTATTGAGTACTTTATATACGCACGGGGCTATTTTTCAACTGATGATTAGCTTACATTGTTCTGTTTACACGCGCGAACGTTCTTCGGCTATAAATAAAAAACACGAAAACTATAAACTTGTAACTTTCACAGCCAAGCGTCAATGTATTGTACTTTCAGACAGAGCAATATCAACTTTATAATAGAGCACTAGCTTCTAATATTGCTGTAGTCTAAACATTGGCACATTTTTCTGCGCCACCCGGTATATATACGTGTATAATATATATATATTATATATATATATAATATATATGCACACATACATATATAAAACTAACCTCTATTGGCTATAGTTATACTCTACTTTGTGCAAAAGCAGTGTTTTGTTTTGGTCTTATACCAAGTTCATATACATCGGTCATGAATTGTTATGCTATTGTTATGTTTATTCAGTACATGTATAAGGTGATTCTTCAAAAAAAATTGCAGCTTATATATCTGTAAAGACGTCGTATCAAGTAAAATAAATCATCTTTCTGACTCTGTCTGTTTGAAGTTGAAATTAGTGAGTGAACGAAGGGTTTCGTTTTAGGTAACTGATACCAGAGGAAACAAGTTTCAATCCCGAAAATTATAGTCAATTTATTTTCATATTAGCCAACTGGATGATGTGACACTTTCTCTCCTATTAAATAAGTTTGCAAAATAACTGATTTCCTGAGAGGTATAAGAATTCTTCAGCATTCCGACTTGTGAGCAAACTGGGAAAGTTATGGGATATGGGAAGCTAATGGGAATTCCAAATCATAAGTTTCGATTACATAATAAAGAAATGTTTTTTATTCTTCGCAAGAATATTATTATTTATTGAATAGTATCATCTTGATTTTCTTGATCACATGCAGGGCCGGATTTATAGGGGACAATTACCTCAAGGGCCCCTGCCTGAAGCCTCCAGGCTAAGAACTTCCTTTATAAAAATATTTTAGGCTAAGAACTTCCTTTATAAAAAAAAACTATATGCTAAGTTCAGATCATGTCTCACTACATCTCAACAGACGGTTTTGCTACACGATGAAGTGCTTGCTGATCTTTCCCAGTATATTTGAGCATGATGGTCACTAGTTTTTTCGGGAGAAATTCGTTCATTAAATTGGTGCTAATAAAGTATTATATCACAAAAGAAATTCGTTCATCAAACTGGCACTGATAAAGTATTATATCAGAAACACAATGGTTCACAAAAGATTAATTGCTCTTTGCTTATTGAATGTCGAGAGCTGTGTCTTCAAGATGATACAGTATGGTGAATTAATTAATGATTTTGCAGATGTTAAAATTAATGTAGAAAGAAAAGCTTCTTGTTGATATTGCAGTGTAATGCATAAGAACTTGGGCACTTGATGTTTTAAAATAAATATTGAAATATTTTGATTAAATTTATTACCAGGAACCTATTTTAGACTTGGTATAGTATAGTGTTACACATTTTTTATTTGAGATTCATTCTAAACTTTTGTTGCTAATTGTGATTAGAAAAACAGGGAAACTTTTGCTCGGCTGTTATTTTCTTATATAGCAGTATAAAAAAGGGAAAACTTGGCTGTGATTTTCATTATTTAAAGAAATAAAGGCACCACAACACTGCATACCTTATCCGATCACCAGTAATTTATATCACTATGGCCTATATTACAAACTTAAAATTAGTCAAAGTAGTCAAAGTTATTCTTACAGTCAATAAGATTGAGAAAAGCAAAATCAGAAGTTTTCTTCAGCAGCTAACATATTTTTTCGAAGAAATGCGGTGTATCTCTTTTTAGTTCATTTTTTATTTGCCATGCAAATTCATTTTTATGTTGTGGGGCCCCGAACACGAAGTGCCCCCGACCCCAAGTTCTAAAGCTGGTCCTGCAGACAGGTAAACGGACAGTACGACGACCGTCTGAGAATTCTTCAAGAAACTCGCAGATTCGTAGTCAATGGAAAGCAGATGCTACTATACGCCTCAGTCGCCCCTGCGGTTTGGTCTGTTTTACCAAGTCACGGAACTCTTTCTAGACACCGTGAGTTCGCCAATCCGACAGTGATGTTTCTTGAAGAAGATTCGATGTTTCACTCATACAAAATAACCATTCTCAATGTTACAACTTGAACTTGACCCCATCTTCTACAATGCGTATTTCTACAGTAACTAATAAAAGCTCACTAACTAGACTTGCACGTGGGCAATGTATGTGACATTTTAGTGACAAAAACCAATGAAACATATGAACGAACGAAAGTCTAGAAAGATGACCTTATATCTTTGCATGGTAATAGTAATACGTGAACTTTGACATAGTTACAGCAGATACAGTCTACACACTGAGCGCACACTCACGAAACGGATTAAGATGACTGGAGGGGGGTAATTAAGTTAAAAGAGGTTTTTTAATAGAATCAATCTCGTTTATAATAGCAGCCTAGCATGGTACCGCCTCTCCTAAATACAATTTCTTAAATTATTATAGTCACTCTCGCCAAAGTTGCTTGATGACAATGATGTGCATCATATGTCATTAGAAAAATCTGATGAACTAGTACTTGGGAAAGTGGAGTGGGAAAGTGAGCAGCAGTCCTGTCGTTTTACCAGAATCACGCTTACATGTGGCCAATGCAGCTGTCGATGTATTTATTACAATACTGACATGTTTAAAGTTAAGGACATTTTGTTCCTTACTATATGCTTACCACATTTTGTGCCATATGTGGAAAGCAGAAAAAGTATAATTGCTCATAATGCCTTTACTGCTATACATAAATCTTATACATTTGTCAAAGGCGTTTCTCAAAACGCCGCTGTGTCCATGGTTGAGTCGTCTCATTTAGTAACTAACTATGGTTCATCCTATGATGTGCTGCTATATATTCTTAGAGGACATTATAGTCCTCTGTCTAATAAGTGTTTTGTCTGTTAAAACAGTAAGCTCTCAGACCCGCTGAGATCCACAAACTCACAGCCATCTACAATATATATTCCAACCATTGGAACACAATGCTGTATTTCAATTCAGCTTTCATTGTTCTAGCTTTAGGAGAGCCGATAGGTATAACGTATAAGAAAACTTGTACTTTAATGTAAATTGCAAGTTCACGTGTAAAGTGGCGTTTACCAGACATACGGAATGCGATATCCACTTGCAGAATAGCTGCGTAACACAGCTGCGTTACGCAGTCTGATGAACGAGTGCATTGAAAACAATATAAACCGATTTTATCTATTCCGCATAGCGCGTACGCATTCCGGATGTGTGGTAAAACGCCACTTAACTCCCAAAAATGATTTTTGTTGCCATACATAAAATCTAGTATTTATTATTGCATATACATTTGTCAGCGACATTCTCGGGAATAAAAGTTCATTTGCTACCCTCTGACAAATGCTATTTCCTATGATAAACTTACATTCTAATTTCTAAAAACTAAACTCTTAAAGGAAAAACTCTGTAGGCCCATTAAAAGCGATCAGGGAACCATTCTAACAAACTGAGATTAACCGTCCATGCAAACGTGTCGGTTTACATATCAGTTTTTTTTTCAGCAAAAAGCTAAAAGTGCTCCTTGCTGTTTCCACGTGTATTCGCGCCACAGTCTGGCATTCGTTGCACGATGTCATCTGTTACTGGCCTTGGATTAGTTCAGAAAGCTTTTCTACACAAGCTGACACGCAGGCTTCTGATTCATCGGCCAAGATATCTCATTTTCACTCGTCCGTCATCAACTGTGAAAACTAGTGAGAAACAAGAGAAGCTGGTTGGCAAGTGGCCAATCGTGACTGTCTGTAACTATGGTTAACAGATGCTGATCTTGATATTGCGCAGCATTAGTGCATGCAGTTGGCACGTTATATGGCTCTGCAAAAGTTGTTAAATACGCACTTCAGTTTATGCAGTCTTCTGGATCTCGGTGACCTAACGATCACACCATGTAAATTGCTATGCATTCTTGAGGAACGTCAAAGACGTTGAAAAGTGAACAATTTTTCAAGATATTTAAAATTGGAAGGAGATAAAGTATAGGCGGACTTTAAAGCAGGGACAATGGTTTTCTCTTAGTTCAATGTTTACATTAGGAGTAAACTAGCATGGATGTGGAAATTGTTACGGAAAAATAGACATTTGCATCTGCATTTATCTATCGAAAAGTAATTACCGAAAAAAAACAATAATAATCCCAAGCAGTTTGTTGTTATGTTTTCATTGTTCACTTTGCTTAAGAGCTTATTGTCATACATGAATCGCCATATCTGACATCGTAACTAGCATAACGTAAAGCTCATTACGTTTCAAGCTTTCGCGTTCGAAAAGTCGTAATAGTTCATAAGATAAAATAAGATTTACATAAGAAAATTTGGCTGAGCAAACCTCGTGTACAAAAAGGTTTTGACTGGTGGTTTTAAATTTAAATTAAGAAAAGTAAGTACGCGTAAGGACACAAACATAAAAATTTCCAGACATACACAAAGAAAGAAATCTAAGATTACAATTGCAAAGGAACTTAAAATAAGCAAACAAAGCAAAAAGGCTTTACATGTGAAAAAGGCGAAATAAAAATACAAACAACTGAAAAAAATGTTATATAATGAACTACTAAAAACAGAAATAAATGCAACTTAAAGCAATTATAAAAGCAAGAACGGTAAGATTACAAGCAAATGAAAAAGATATCATATAGAACATGGCAAATATAAATCAAGTAACTAACCAATTTTCTTGTTTAGAAACGTTTTTAGAAACTTAAAGGCTGGATTTTCAATTTTCGATAATTCGGCAATGTCTACCAAATCTTGCTGAAAGGTAATGGGAAGGTTCTTTTTCACGTCGCTTGTTTTCTACTTTCAGTTACAGATGATCGAGTAAGATAGTATGCGGTCAGTTCCGACGTGGTGAACGTCTCGCCTATGAATAATCTCCATAAAAGTTTTCAGACAATTTAGTGAAGTCGCTCACAAAAACCTCATTAACAATTTTTGCTGTAATAACAAAAATTTATTGTTTTCATGCAGATTTTTCCATTTCTGACGAAACGCTGGAGTTATAATTTAATTATTTTGACCTAACAACTTGTAATTGTCCCAATTTAATAAAGTATCATATAGTAGTTTGTGAAGGAAAACTTTTGCACTGAGAACCCTTTTGTTCTCAATAGTACTCAAAGCGAGACTTAATTTCCTAGCACAATGATGCAGGAATAATTGTTCACCTCAAAGTCATTTAAAGGAATCATTTAGGAGTTAAAATAAATTTTGAACGAACACAGTAAACATGACCCCTAAACAGGCTTAGAAAGTTCCACATCAGTGTATTTGCAAAATTCAGCCAACCATGGCGTCGAACTCACGACACAAACAGATCGTAGCCCCAGAACACCAAGCTAAAACTAACTATTCAATTAAAAGACAGCTCGGTGATTTGCAAGCACATTCTGTCATTTTTGTCGCCTGGCGTCGGCTTGAAAATCGTTTTATGCAAGTTCATGTATCTGGCACATAATATTTTGTCAATAAAACCTATAATATTCCGCCGATAGTAAAAGAAGGATAACATTTGGAAACATGGTCCAACGCAGCAATTAACAGCCAACTGGAAAAATAAACATGGAGTAATGTTGATAACTATTTTACTCCTTCAACAGTTCCAGCCCGTATCGAAATACACAAGTAAAGTCCATACGGCACTGGCTGCGAGAGTGGCAGATTGTGATGAATTGCCTAGCGCCAGTGATAGGCGCGTTTCATTTGAACATAAAGAAAAAACAAACAAAACAAAAAAGATAAACGTAGTACAAATTTGGAAAAAAGACACACACGCAAAATAAACTCCAAATTTATAATCAACATTATTAAAACATGTTATTATTACTAATAGTATACGTTACATTCAATTTCTTCACTTTGGTAAAGATTCTCTTTGCGCGGCAAAGACTCGTGAAAAATTCGCGTGTCAACCAAAGACTGAAGTGACTTCACTGTCAGTCAAACGAGAAGCATGCATACAGTTTTAATACTGTCTGACAGTTTTTCAGTGCTTCAAGAGAAACGGGTATAAATGTATCAGTTATTTAATTAAAAAATATCTATGGATTATTAGATTATTAATGCATGTTTTTCCATGCTAATAAGGAAAACCATGCTTGTATGATCGGCCTGGAAAAATAAATAATAGTTGGTAATTGGTTAAATTATAAATTTAACCACTTTGTTATTTATAAATAAAATAATATTTATTATTTTTCATAATTTCAATACTGCTTTAAGTTATTGTGTATATTTTAAGTTGTACAACCACCAGTTTTCATTAAAATTCAAAATTTATGTTGTCAAATTATACAAACATACTTAGGCTATGATTTCAATCATAGGTTTATTTCTTTGGTTAAATGTTACGGATAACAACAAAGTTTCAATTGTTTGTCTTCAACTGTTTCCACTTTTATTGCATTTTTGCTATTTATTTTGTTTATGTAAATTCTAATGATTCTAGTAGCGGTGATGAGATGACAGGAATGCAGTAAACACTTTTTTGCGAAGCAGTGGCGCCCCACGTTGGCCAGACCAGGAAACGAAAGAATCGAAGACTGGCGTTCTTTTGAACATCTAAGTACATCTTTTGCATCAAACAGGATTTTTTATTTTTATGAACACAATAATAATACAGACGCTCTTCTTACCAAAATTAAAATACAGCTGCTAATAAATCCTACGCCATCCTGGTTGTAAAAGAAAAGAGGTTTTAAATTTTATCCTGTTGGTAAAAAATACTTGTAAACAAGGCGAATTGCCCATGTCTCGGTGCAGGAGGTAGAAATTAATCTGCCTTACAATTTCTTTCACAGGCACGTGTTTTGCAAGTATGAAAACAGTAGAAAGGCAAAAACAGTAGAAGACCCGCGGCGATAAAAAAAGATGGATTTCATCTTGTAACATTGCCAACGAGGTCCGCGAAGCCACTGATACAGGAACGATTTCTCATTTGCATGGTTTTTGAAGACTCTGCAGATAGTCGTTAGCCTACATGACATTCTCCCCCTCAACGGACGAAAACTCCAACTTGCACTGGCTTGAAATGAAACTCTGAATGGCCAATTTTTTGTGTAAAAGTTTTTTGAAAGCATTACCTAAATTCTCGAAATTCAAGCAGGAAAATTACCAAAGCCATACAAAACGGCTTTGCACTGAAAATTCTTACTGACATCAGTGAGAGTTGAACCAATAGAGAATTACGTTTTTGTTCATTTGTTTATGTTTTGTTATCAATTGGAAAGAAAAATGTAGTAAACATTTATTACTCAAGGGGAATACAGCGAGAGAGGGAGAGAGAGAGAGAGAGAGAGAGAGAGAGAGAGAGAGAGAGAGAGAGAGAGAGAGAGAGAGAGAGAGAGAGAGAGAGAGAGAGAGAGAGAGAGAGAGAGAGAGAGAGAGAGAGAGAGAGAGAGAGAGAGAGATACTGCCTGAAATTTCGTGATGCTTAAACGAAACTTTTACCAATTTTTGAGTTGCCTGATTGCACAGATGTTATCGATTGTATGTATGTATGTATGTATAAAAAATATTTTTATTGCATTTAGATTTATTTTGTTTCATAAAATTAGTGAAAAGATTTTGAATGAATGGATGAATGAACGAACACATGTTCCACAATGATCAGAGGTTATTGAGTTTTGAATCATTTAGTCAAATTTCGATGTTTCAAACAGCAACATCACCCCATTCTCAGGTTCACCTTTTTGCCTATATGTCTGTCTGTCCCGCCGTCTGTCTTTCCACCTATCTGTCAGTGGTATGGCAATCATTTTAGGATAATAACTGAGCTCTTCATCGTGCATTGCTAGACTGCGAAAGTTCAGCAACACTGAGGCTGGTCAGCAAATGGACTTCTGCGTAATTTCAACTGATAAACTACATCCAATTATTTCTTCAGTTAAAAAGAATGCATATACATCAAACTTTGCTCTAAGATATCCTTGCCAGTTGGGTGTCTACTATGATCTTTATAACTAGATAGGTACCGCATCCCGCCACAGCCGTTTAACATTATAACTCGACGGCGAGTTTAGTTTAAATCCAAGAATGGCTACAGTTATAAACAACGAATCCATTTTAGAGCCTGCTCTTAATGTTAAATTTTGCACTCGTGGGTGTAAACCCACCACTTTGTCAGATGGAGAGAGTTTGCTCCTACGGTTGTCACTTACAAACTGTCGGGGCCTGCCTCCGACTAACACCTGTGCGTTCTGTTTCACATTTATACGTGTGAAGCTGAGCCTTTTTACAATAACGTTCAATGATTTTGTGTCAAGTTATATAAGATTAAATGCAATTGATGCAAGAAGTTATAATTTACTAAATAAATAAAAATTCAGTAAGTTCTATAAACATAATACTGCTAAATAAAATATTTTGGTGATGCTTACGTGCTGCAGCTTTGAAACATGTAATCAGGTGAGCTTTTAGTATTAAATTCGCTATTAATTATTAACTAGCCAAACACCGCAAAAAGAATTTTGCACATAAACTCACAACAACTCACTCCACCCACACCATACCACACCCACTGCCACATTACTCACAATACAACACACCACACCACTCCACACCAACGAGAAACACCACTCACAATACCACCCACACCACAATACACCACCCACACCAGACCACACTACTCACAACACACCACAACCACCACACTACACCAATACCACCCGTACCATACCATTCCACACCACACCACCCACACCACATCACCCACAACACACTACCCACATTACAGCACACCACTCACACCGTGCCAATCATAACACACTACACACACCACACCATACCAATTACACTATCTACATTCTACAACACACTCACCACACCCTACACCATACCACACCAAACCCATTACATCACACGGTGATCATGATGATGATGATGCCAACAATGATGACACCCACAACAACTACACCAACAGCAGCATAGCAAAATCATGCAAAGCGTTTGGCACAAAGTTGAAACTGTATGCTGTGGCAAATACTATTAGACCTTTTTCACCAATGATCAATAATGCAAGAACATTCTACAAGGTTTTGCTTACTGATTTTCTGATAATAATAAACTAACTGGTATACCGTATATACGTGTGTACAAGTCGACCATAAAATATTAAGATCTTCCAGAGTAAGTGATGTCAACAATGGCCGAGTTATAAATCAATAGCCTACTGTGTTAGTGTGTAAGATACGTGCAAGTGCCTGGGCCGAGTATATTACACCTACCCGATATATATATATATATACATGCCACCGAAATAAATTATACAGACAAGCAAAACGTCCCCGCAAAAAAATTTGCGTATAAACCACTTATAATCAATAATGCGCGAACATCCTACTTAGTGTTCATTTATTTGCCTAATGCAGAGCTAGAAGCAGCTTTTACTGAATTAAATTTACAGGCAGAGTATAAGTGAATGACGTCACTGTAGCAGCGTAGCTTCTAGGCGAGAATCGCCCAAAACGGAACCAGTAACCAACTTTCGATGCTCCTCCTTATGGAGGTACCCTAAAACGTGATGCACATTGCGTTGTAGCCCTGCTGTTTCTCTTGCTAAAGAGCTATATATCGCCTTCCGAGATCCCCACCAGGCGCCGCTAGAACGTTTTTTCTACAAGGCGTTTTTGTCAAATTTTCGAAAAAATCGAGTATTGGGTCCTCGGCCTGTCTGTCCCTCTCTTCTTTCTCTCTCTCTCTCTTTCACACACACACACACACACACACACACACACACACATGCACGCACGCACGCACGCACACACACACACACACACACACACACACACACACACACACACACACACACACACACACACACACACAGTACATCGGTCTTTTTTGCAATACTTCATACCCTGATGTACGCCTGTGTCTTCTAGCAGTTTTACGATTTGGTCTATATAAATACAGTGCTAACATTTCATCCACAAGCAACGACGCCATTTCTGAAAGTAGCGTGAAAGCTATGTAAAAACCGCTTTATATTTGAACGACGAGCCGCACAGGACAACCGCGCGTTTTTCTTTTGCGGGAAATCGAACGGAAAACCGCCCTATGTATAAACGGGACATTACAGTATGCGATCAAGTCAGTTTGTTTCAAGCTCTATATATTTTATCATGAAAGTCTACAGCAATCTTGGCACTATGGCTATTTATAGAATGCGCGTGCCCTAGCCCAAATGTGATAATTTTGTTATAATGGTACATTTAATCGTACAGGAATGCATTTTATAAATAATTTTTGCAAAAATAATAAAACGCAGATTTATTCACTATTGTAATAGTGTAATATTTACTGTAATAATAATAAATAATAAATAAATGACACTATATAAACAGGATTTCAACCATTCTGTCAGAAACAAAACAATATGCACCAAGGCTGAAAACTTTAGTGACTGCTGTTACCAATTTTCAAAAACATTTAAAAAAGCAATACGAAAATGAGCAATCATATTCAAACTATTATTTTAATAATGAGCAGGTCTCTTAGCAGAGACTGTGAGATTTAAACATATTAACTTCGTATTGTTAAGTACTAGACCAGGTGTTTAACTTGCAAGTTTCGTGAGTCTAGTCCTCTGCGTTTACGAGTTAATATGAAAATTTGACAACGACAACAACGCACGACAAGACTGAGGCGACCACATGAGCTCCACCTAATAAATGTATTAGCAGATATAACAGCAGCATTATGAGCGGTTTACACTGGCACACGAACAAAAAAAATTAACTATATGTTGTTATGTATCCAAAATGGATAGTGAAAGTGTCTTGGCTTCATAATGCGCATTAGTTTGTCGACTATTAGTGATTAAGGCAGTAATACACCAGCTGGGAGAGAATTTGAAAAGCAAAATATCGTAAAATGGTAATATATGACTTCGTGCATATAATGTGTTGGGTTTATTCGTCAGTGATAGCTAGTGTGGGAGTAAAGAAGCATTTACAGCACAAGTAAATAGGATTGTAAAATTATATTGAAGCAAAATTTGTCAACAGGTTTTTACCCACAAAAACTTTTTTATGTTATTTACCGAAACATTTAAAAAATTGTATGTGAGACTCGGGTGCTAAAATAATTCGGGCAATAGTACGAGTGATTGGGCTAAAATAGAAAGAACAGGATAAGGGACAAAAATAATTTAGTTTTTATCATTTAAGTGATAAGCTAGTTAAAAAGTCCGCAGCAAAAGAATAATTATATATTTTTGAAAAGTATGAATCCATAAATAAACCAATGAATGAATGAATGAATGAACGGATGAATGAATGAATGAATGAATGAATGTGTGATTGAACGAATGAATGAGAAAATGAACGAACAAACGAACGAACTAAGAAAGGAATGAACAAAACCAAAATCATACTCAAAGTCAAATACAAACAGTATTAATTAGGAGATGCACACTTTCATGTAATGAATTGTTAGATTAGATCGGTAAGACGGTGTATTATAATGCTTAGACCTTCATTATCTGTACACGCCAAACTTTCACCTAGGTAGACATTAAAAACTGACATCTACAGACTTCTTTTCATAACCTTTCTAAAATATTTTGACACTGTAATGTGGCTGGATTTTGGTTGTCGACGGACTAACCATGAGCAAGCCAACGTCTGTGTGACGTTTATAGACACCGCGCCCACTGGGAACTAAATCTTTGAGAATACACTTTCTAGATACCAGTACCTGTAGGCTTTGTGTGGGGATGGCTACTTATATAAAAATTATAAAATTTTGTGGCAGATGTGAAAAAACGTACAGTGAAAGTGGCAGTACTGGTCGCATTGTTGGAGCTATAGTCACTAATCACTATCACTGCGTTGTACCATTGCACTTTGTCTTATTCTTTGTCTCTTAGAATTAATAGAGAATCTATTATAATCCCAATCTTTCGCGCACCCAGCACGGACGGCATAGTTTGAGAGGACTGGAAGAAATCAGAAATCAAGATCTTCCAGCATATCCTGCAGGTGTTTCACAAGCTGTTTTTGAATACCAATTATGGCAGTCAATGGACAATGGGGTCTCTTGGATCATTTTAGACCGACATTCACTGACATTCAGTTTGATCAGTCTGATCGGCTGTGCGAGACACACAAGGCTTTCACACCAGGCACTGAGGACATGACAAATTCTTCATTTGATTAGAAATACTTCCGTGTAAAAACTTTGTGAAAATCTGGTGCAGTTCCTCGCGATAACTGAAACTAAGTTAAACGATGGATTTCACGAGACACTCTGCCTGCTGTTCTAGACTATGTTCTGCGGGTCCGAAACGAGTATTGGGGCTGTATATGTGCATACATACAGTCTAAATAGATACATAAATAGACTGAATGGAAATGATTGTAAATTAATTAGTGGAAGTGGGAGAATTGCAATATATCATTCTTTCATACAGTCAGACTTTAATTACTGTCCACTTGTCTGGCATTTTAGCAATCATGCAGCAACAAACAAAGTTCAAGAAATTCAAGAATTCAAGAAAGGGCACTGAGATTTATCTACATTAGCCTTAGAAACTTTTAATATTCTAAACAAAGAAGGACCTAGCTACTTACATGACCTTAAAGCAATTGAATAATCTAGGTACCACGAGTCAAATCTACTGAATACGATTTAACTCTTTCCGATATTCTGCTGTAGTTTTGTGGAATAAATTGTCAAATGTATACGAAATGCATCTAGCTACGCTATGTTTCAAAAGATGATAAACTTGTGGAAAGATGACAAATGCAAATGTACTGCATTTCGCACAAATTGATGTTTTATGTTTTTATTACAGTGTGCTTTTAAACTATAAGCTGTTTTGAAATGTGATTTTAACTCAATTAATTATACTCGTTTAAACAAACGTAGTTAATTTTAGTGTTTAGGTTAGCACTTTATATAATTATCATTTTAACGTATACTAAGGTTCAAAGTATTTTATTTTAGAAGTATAATTGTAAAGTCTTTTTACCACTTGAGCACCATTTTATTTCAGTGTCAGTTTTGTTATATGAGTCAGCTTAATAACAGCTTTGATTTGATTTGACTAACCCTTAACAGTAGAAATACTGTTACATACCACCAAGTAGTTAGCATAGATATGTTTCTAGAAAAGCTGCATGAAGTTGTTCGCAAATGTTTTATGAAATGTTCAAATGTTGTCGTCATTGCTGATCTAAATATGAACATGGTTGATTGTGATACTGACTGTAGTACTGGAACTAGATTGAAAAGCTGTATGGATATACATGATTTTAGTAATCTTGTCAAAGAGGCAACATGCTTTGCTGGTACAGAACCTTCCCTTATTGATGCTATTATTGCTAACTGTTCAAGAAAGTTTGTTAAAATTGTCACTTGTAATACTGGTTTTAGTGACTATCGGTACATGGTAGTAGGGGCACTCAAACAATTTGCTCCATGTATTAAGAATAGAGACATAACCTACAGAAGTTACAAAGACCTTGATGTAAATGTGCTTAAACAAGACATTGTCAGTTTATATACCATTCGATGTGTGTACGATTTTTGATTATGTTTACCATAGTTACTCGGCGCACAGTAAGCTACTGAATGAGGTTGAAACGAACGTATAACATTAAAAAAAAAAGAGTTAGAAAATATGAAGCTCCTTTTGTGGGTAGAGAGTACAAAAAATATGTTAGGAAAAAGGTAAACCTCTGATATGAATTTCGAAAGATAAAAGTAGTGCAAACTGGGAAAAATATAAAAAAATTAAGAAACCAATGTACAAAACGTAAACAGGATGCTATTGTGGAGTATTTTGATAATAGGTGTCTGGAAAGGTCAAATGGTAGAAACTTCTGGAACACTGTACTACCCTCTCTCACGAATAACGGTAACAATAGTCGAAACATAATTATACTGAAAGAAGAAGATGATATAATTATTGAACAAGGAAAAGTATGTGAGATTTTTAATGATCATTATGTAAATGTAGCTGTAACTATATGCGCCCTGAGTAGGACAAAGTTGAGTATAATGATCACGCCAGTGTCATTCGAATTAGAAATAATAGCGACAATATTAGCTGTTTTAATTCCAGGCTGGTTTCTGGCTGAAGAAGTTTGCAAAAAGGTTAATAGTCTCGAAATAAATAGATCAACTGGCCACGACCAGCTGCCAGCCAAAATCCTAAAAATTATTTCACCTGTCCACACACCTCAAAAATTTAGTAAATAAGTCAACCAAGCTCTTTCAGTTTCCACAATAACTGTCTATAAGAAGAAAGATAATTTGGATAAACTAAAATTTAATTATAGGCCTGTAAGCATACTTCCCCATCTTTGAAAGCCTCATGGCAGATCAAATGATTGATTATTTTAACGATATTTTTGGTAATTTTTTTCAGCTTTTACAAAAACCTTTGACTGTCAGTCATTACTACCAAGAATAACAGAAGGCTGGAGGCAACAACTTGATGATAAAAATATAGTTGGTGCCTTTTTAACAGACTTGTCCAAAGCTTTCGATTGCCTACATAGGTCGCCTTTGGAAAAACCTAAAAAGCTATGGGCTATCAAAAAATGCTAAAAACTGCCCGAAAGTTACTTTACCTCGAGGAAACAAACAGTTAAACTTGGGCAAGTCTGCAGTGACTGGTAGGGATGAGCATCGAACGTACGATTTCGAACAATCGAATTCGATTCTGAGCAAGTTTTTTAGTTAGAATTCGATTTGAACCTAAAATTATAGACTCTAATAATTCAGCACTTCAGCCGCATAAGTTCTTTAACATTAAGACGATTGAAACAGCATGCAATTAGCACAATTCAGGTGCAGTTTCTGTGTAAAATTTTTAACAAACTAATGGTGGTTCAGCTGCAGAACAAAATCAAGTAATGTGCATGATCTTTGTAAGACCACTTTCCACAATTGATTCGAAAACTTGTTCGAAAATCTTTTAAACTCAATTCGAATTCGATTCAATTTCAAAATACTGAAATTCGGTTCGATTCGAATTTGAAAGTCACAAATTCGATTCGATTCGAATTCGCTTTCTGGTAATGAATACTCACCCCTAGTGACTGAAATGAAATATTGAAGGGGTACCCCATGCATCAGTCCTCAGAACACTCCTCTTCAATATCTTCATAAATGACTTGTATTATTTCGTTAAACAATGTCATCTCTATGGATATGCTGATGATAATATTTAAGTAGCTCTGTTAAAAAACGTCGATGACTTGTAAAGTCCTTAGAATCTGATACAGATATATATGCATGCGTGTGCGAATTCTGAAAAGTTTCAGTCTGTTGTGCTTTGTGTAAAAAATCGTAATGATGTAAGTTTTAGTTGTGAAGATGTAAGATATTAAACCTGAAGCAAACGTAAAGCTGTTAGGTGTAAACATTGATTTTAAACTTACTTTTGACAGTTATATTGAAGAAATATGCAAAAAGGCTGCTATCCAAATAAATACATTGGAAAGGCTGGCAAAATTCCTTAATAAAGATAGTCATCTGGTCATTTTTCGGTCTTTTAACTCTGCAAATTTTAACTATTGTAACCTTGTTTGGCATGCTTGCAATATGAAAAGTACCCAAAAACAGGAAAAAAACTTCGGGAAAGAGCACTTCGATTCGTTTATAAAGATCATAATAGTAAATGTGAGCAGGTGTTGTCAAAAAACTAATCTACTAACATTCCATCTTGGCAAACTTAGGTCTTTAGTAATTGAGGTATACAAATCATTCAATAATCTAAACCCTCCATATGTTCAAAAATTTTTTATTCCTATAAACGTAAACTATGAACTTCCTGACCAAAGTAAATTACGAGTTCCTATTGTCAATACTACTACCTATGGCATTAATTCTCTACAGTGCCAAAGAGCAGAGTTGTGGAATGGCTTGCCTAAAATGTCCAGGAGGCTACTAATCTAAGGTCATTTAAAAACTTAATTAAATCTTGCTATGGTGAAACCTGTAAATGTTTTCATTGTGCATAATTATGGTAAATAATCATAGAGTTAAATAATAAGAGTTTTATAATTCTAAATAGTGTGTAAAGATTATTACTATTACGATTAGTACTTCTCTAGTCATTACATTTTTATTTCATTGTGTATTTTAAAGTTATTATGTTATCTGTTTTCAACATCAGTAATAAATAAAGTGTCTTATCTTATCTTATCTTGTCTTATCTTATCTTATCTTACCTTATCTCATCTCATCTCATCTCATCTCATCTCATCTCATCTCATCTCATCGCATCTCATCTCATCTCATCCCATCCCATCCCATCCCATCTCATCTCATCTCATCCCATCTTAACAAAAGGTTATGTTACCCCTGCATAGTTGTTGCAGTTGTGCGGCAATTTACTTAAACTTATTGCTATTACTGCTGCTATCATTATTATCATTAATGTTATTATTTTTGCCATTGTGGTTAGCATCGTGATCATCACCATTTATGCCATTAAAAATACTGACACTGAGACCTGTGAATGCGAGTCAGGCATCGCTTATAAAGGCAATTATAGCAGATCGTTACGTTATGTATGCGTCGTAGCAAATAAGAAATTGCTGTGTATCAATTATTATGTCTATCACAAATGGAAAGTACATGACAGCGCTTGTATTTCTGGAAAATAAAAATACAAAAATTAATTACACAGTTAGAATTTATAAATAATATGTTGTATTTAATCGGATTAGGTTTGGGTGACGTAGAGGACATCACCGTGAGAGGACTGAAAACAGTTCGAAATTGCGAAAAAGTGTATCTAGAAGCTTACACTTCCATACTAACTGTTGGAAAAGATGCTTTGGTAAAGTACCTACACTATAGTTTTAGGCCTACTATGGCCTATATATTTTGCCAAGATAACGTTAGTATAACAGAATGTTTTGGATTTTAGCAAATACAAAGCTCAAGCTTTGACATCTTTTGAAAACGTTTTGACATTTTTACTATTTCCATTTTTTGCTTTGACAAATAGCAAAAAATGGAAATAGTAAATGAAAAAACTATAGCAAAATCGAAGTACGTCAATCGTAGATTCATTGAACAAAATATAACTCCAGTAAAAATAAAGAAAATGGGTCAGCGATACACAATAAGAATAATGCTGAATTTTTTTCCAGACTGTGTGAATATTCTGTGAAATAGATGTCAAACCGAAAGATGACTAAGAGATAAATTTACAAACTAAGAATACAAAATTTCTTTCTAAATTTCATTAACTAAATAGAATAGTTGCCAAGTAAATAGAGATGAAATTTTTTAACTGCAGTGTGCAATGTTTGTCAAGCTAAGATTTCAGGAGGGAGACTATTAAAAAGCTTGACATCATTATGGTGTAGAGAGTTCAAGCTACATTGAGTCTTGAACCTATTTTGAAAGTAGAAGCCTTTTTTTGAAGATCTCGTGGAGTATGGATGGACGTCGTTTATTTTTAGAAAGTAATTCTTATATATACCTGGCAAAGTGCCTGTTTTGTACCAGTTAGTAACCTGGCAAGTTAGTACAAACAACTATATATAGACAACACATTCTGCATCTGCTTTTTAATTACAGCATACTAACAGCTCAATGAACATAACATTGTGATATCATTCATACCAATAGTAGTTGAATTGCTGCATACTGACACTAAATTTTTGTGTGAACTGATTTTATATGACTCACATTTATGTTATTTACTATTTTAGTCATACATTAGATGTTTTTGAAATATCTTAAAAAATTTAATGCTGTCACATATTTTAGTGCAGTGTCTTGTTCTGCTTCGTTTGTTATAAAAATTACTTTCTGTTTTCTGGGGGGGGGGGGTCTTTAAGTACACTAGTCCACTATAAAGGACTGTAGATGCAAGTTATATAATTAGGCAAAGTTATCTAAGCCGTATGTTTGTGAAACTGAAAGTTGCTGAAAAAAACATCATTAGTGGTGATACTGTTTATTAAAAAATAAAACAAGAATTACTTTTTATTTAAACTAATTACAGCTATGGATACCATTTGCTGAAATTGTAACAGGGTTTTTGCCAAGCCAGAATTTTTTTAGTTTTCTCCTCTTAATCTCTACATCGGGCATATTGCTCAAGACTCCCATATTTGGTGCTTAATTCACGCTTCCATACATAAGCTCGCAAATCTCACACATTCTCTACTAATCTACTTTTCTAGTTGTGGTGTATGTTAATAAAATGTCTCGCACATTTTCTAAAGACATTCTTTAAGTTTGTTGATCTTATTTCTCAAACTTTATGTGGAAATTAAGCTACCCTTAAAATAGCCAAACAAGTTCGAGACTAGCACATCAAATTCCTTAAATGTAGTATGCCGTTTTTAGTTGATTTATAGTGTCAAATGTGCTGTATATTAGCCCAATGATAAATCTGTTGCAGCTAGCTAATAAATTTTTTACTCTAAGGTTAAAACCTTAGCCTTACGAAAAAAATTTGCAAAGACCTGCAAAATGGGCAGAATTCAACAGTAATTGATTCGCTGTCAGTGTTTTGCTTGTATTCTTTGTATTCTGCATTATACTGGAACTTAGTTTGTGAAATTTTGCGGGACAGCTCATATTTCGCATTATGCATTCTATTGTTACTTCTACAATTCCTAAAGTAATCTTTATTTTGCAGGAAGAATTTTATGGCCGACCCATTCTTCTAGCTGACAGAGAATTTGTGGAACAACAAGTTGGTGAGGCCACTAACATGATATTTTGTAATAACAATTTTGCTTCGGGCTTTCATTATCGTTTCATTTTGGTTGAAACCTATTAAAAAGAAAGCAGCATTAGCCATAGCTCATAGCTCATTCTTTTGTTTTCAAAATTGTAAGATAATTTTAGTTTGTTATTTTTGTTGCAGATGTTATGCTTGAGGAAGCTAAAACCAGTGATGTAGCTTTTCTCGTTGTTGGAGATCCATTTGGGTAATGCATCTTCGATGTTGGCTTTACTGACTTGCTTCCTTCTGTAATGTCTAGCACCTTGTTACGGTTTAATACTTTTTGATGGTTTTGTATGGGACCCGGTTCAACATGTTGCAAAATTTAATAAACTACTTAGGCTTGCTTTCCTAAATTAACGCAAGTTTTCTTAGATTTGTTGTCTGATGTATTATAGCGCCACCACTCATTCTGATTTGGTACTACGAGCTCTCAAAAATGGAGTTACATACAAAGTGATACACAATGCTTCGATTGTAAATGCTGTGGCATGCTGTGGATTACAGGTAAGCTATAAAAACAGTCGAATAGTGCTTTCAAATGAGTTTCGATTTTTATAAAAACTATTTCTATTGATTTTATTTTAATTTGCAGCTTTTTGCGTATTTTGGTTTTTTCAGCTATATAACTTTGGAGAAACAGTCTCAATTGTTTTCTGGACAGAGACGTGGAAGCCAGACAGCTACTTCGACAAAATCATGGTCAACAGGGAAAATGGTTTTCACACCCTTTGTTTATTAGGTGTGAATTAATTATTTAATTAATATCAGTTGAACTAGAAATAAAAACCAATAATAATTTTTATATTTTCTGTTGCCATTTACTGCTGTGTATGGATGTTATTAATGTCAAGTTTCATTCCAGTAACTTTTTTTTACTTTCACTCTTGTGCAGTACAAAAATTAGATAAAATTTTTCAGAGTTTCTAAGTTAGTATTGGTTTTGTATGTTTACTGTAAAGTGCACCATAAAAAATACAATATTACCACGTTATATAGTCAGTATGAGATGCACAATCTGTGAATTTAGCAAATCTGTAAATTATGCAAATTTTTTTCACAGCTGTATAATGCAGTACTTAGTGTAATATTGAAACTTGTGTAACATCCGCTGTTGTGCAATATTTTATTTTTGTAATTATTTTGGTTTTTCTTTTTAGATATTAAAGTTAAAGAACAGTCAATTCAGAATCTAATGAAGTAAGTTTTATTACATTCAGTATATCTAGTAAAGTTTGAAATTCACAGGACTCAGATTTACTGGTTTAGTTGGTAGACATTTTGCACGAACTTAGCTAATTGCTAAATCATTGTGAGTATAATTAACTTTGTATTAAATCATTGTGAAATGTGGTGTTTTATTAAAATTTTGTGAAGCACGTTTTATTAAAATGTGATAATGCACACTTTTTCAGCAAAATTTTGGGTATTTCGCTTCTTGGCGAAACATTGAGGTAATATAAGGGTTTTTTTAAGTATTATTAGCTATTGTAACAACGATTAATTTTGAAGGGGAAAGAAAATCTATGAACCACCAAGATATATGTCAGTGAACCAAGCAGCAACACAGCTTTTAGAGATTATTGAAAATAAAAAACAAGAATGTGCAAATTTGTGTAAGTATTTACTATTTTTTGTTCATTAAAAATCCAACTTAAAATAATATCCGACTGTAAAGTATAGTGTCGTCAGGAAAGTATGTCTATAAGTCTATAAAGTACATAGGAAGTAATTTTGGCTCTCTGACATTCACATGGTCATGACCATACCTCAGCTGACACAGTTCAACTTCCCTAGCAATTGCCTGCTCACAGGCTTTCTTTACAAGCCATACAGCAGTGGCGCCCAGCAAACATATACATTTGTAACCCAGTATCACTTTGTCTTGTGGGTCATGTTTCAAAATATACCTAATGTCATTTTTTCTGATATAAATGATACATATCTATACTGTCTTTGCTTCTTTAAATACAGAAAAAATTCAGTTTAAAATCCTTAGAAACATCTGTTAAATGGTCAAAGATCACCACATTTTTGCTGCAGCCTCATTTGAACATGTACATATACATAAACATGTACATATACACATACATATATACATATACATAAACATATTTAACCATATACCAGAATATGCAAGAAATTGCAATTTGCCTGCAATTTGTAAAAGGTCAAGAAAGTGGACCCCGCTTTAACCCTTTAGCCCTCTTTACTTACCATAAATAATTGTTTTATCCTACAGCTGATTTCCGCCAGTTGGCATTGAGTAATTGAGTGGAAAATATTGAACTTTTAGCCTTAACCGACTTCTCATTAGCAGGAGATTAATTATTGGTTAACACACCAAATTCTTTTCATCACTTTCATTCCTTACTGACCACAAGACTATCTTATTTTTAAGGTGGAATATGAAGGCTTTCTATGTGGATAGATGGAGGTATAATTTCTTAGGAGCCTCAGCAACTTTTAACCTTCTTTATAATTCATAAATTAAACAATCCATAAGTCACAAGTTACTATTATTATCGTTTTATTTTAGGTATAGACAAGGAAACGATCTGTGTTGGATTGGCTAGAGTAGGAGCAGATAGCCAGAAGATTGTTGCTGGTACTTTGGAACAGATGACTACTGCCGATATTGGTGAACCCATTCATTCTTTAGTAATTTGTGGTTATATGCATCCAATGGAACTTGAAATGTTGAAAGAGTTTGGCATTGATAGAGCAATGTTTGACAATATCTTACAACACAGGTTTGATGATCAACCTTGGCTTCAACAAAGCGAGACAACAAAATAGCAAACTTGATGTTGTGCAGTTACATGTGCAGTGATGTCAATATATTTATCTGTGTTTCGAAGTTGCATACATATAATAGTATATAATTTGGCAAGCCGCACTGTGAGAAATAAAAAATTGTTTGTTAACCAATACCATGCACCTTGTGTCATACCTCAGGATGCAAACTGATAAAATTGTCAAGATGTATGGAGAAATTTTGTTTTTTGTTGCAACAACAAGGAGATCATGTAGAACTGGTTTAGACATATGCTGGTATTTGTACAGTAATTTGTGTAAACTAGGTGTTGTATTTCCTATGTGCTCAAATAATTATATTATTCCTAGTAAGATGTTTTCCATGAGCATCACCAATCACCAATTTAAAGAGTGATGTAAGGCTGTAAAAGTTCACTGAGAATGTAAAGAACTGTACTATGGGACATGCTACCTATTGGTTATAGAAACTGAGCATATTGATCTAATTACTCGACAGTGGAAAGCTAGCTGAGCTGTTTATTGTGGTTCAATGAATGATATGCTGTACAGCAGGTGAAACTATTTTGTCGATGAACAGACTTAGCTTTCAAATTTTAATTGGCGAGAAAATTATGAAATAAGTTGACAAAAATTTAAGGGACAAATGACACATTTTGTAAGTGGCAAGAAGTAATGATTAATACACTAAAATTCAAAATTACTGTTTTAAAATCATAACGCTAAACATCCGGACAAAAAACTTACTAACAGTAATAGTGGTTTAACAATATTCTCTAAGCTTGAGACCTTATCCTTGTAAACTCAGCTTCAAGGTTAAAATACTATTATATGGTTTAAAGAGGCACAGTGCTACTTTCAAAAAAATTTACGTTACTGCCACCCTTCTATAAATGCTAACATTCGAGAAGTCCTTCCCCTGAGAAGTACAGTAATTGCTTATTAACTGTGGCAATGTCAGTGTCGCAAAGGACATTGCTGCATTTTTAATGATACTTTTGTCTTGGCTTCCACACTTATGCTAACTAAAATAAGAGAACAAGTTTCTCTTGCTGCAGTGGGCAGCAGCAGAGAATTCTTGATTTATTTGTGTTTTTAGGATACTTTTAAATAAATGTGTGCTTGCATAGCAGAAACGTCTACAAGTCAGGAACTAAGCTTTTCTAGTTATTCAGATATCCTGAGGATTATTTTAATACGAAGTTCAGCGTTCTACGTTATTTCTAAGCTGAGATAATCCATATTAAATGTGAGGTGCGTGCTACACACTGAAAAACATAACCTTGAGAAAAATCGCTGTTAAAGTTAACCATTGTTTTTTGTTGCATTTCTACAAAACACTTAGCAAATGCACAAATGTTGGTTGCTATGGACTTTGCAAAAACACGTTGAACTTTTGTTTATATCCTGTAGATGGTTCATCCTGATGAAGATCTGGGCTTGGCAGCAAAAAAGATCCAAAGCAAAATGACTGCTTCCACGTGCTATTATCGGAGTCGGAGTTTGAGAATAAAATTTTTTACAATTGCAGTACTAGTTTCTAGCCAGAAAAATGGGAACGGGGTTATAAAATTAGATGTTTAGTTTTTTTTATACTAGATACTAGAATATAAAACTCCAATATGTTTAGCGCTTCTATTTATAAAATACAAAAAAATTGACAATTGACCAAATTTCTACTTTGAAGCACCATATATATATATATATTTGCCCAGAAACTTACCATCACATATCAAATTAAAGCATCATATTTATTATATATATATATGTGTGTGTGTGTGTGTGTGCATGCGTGGGTGCGTGCGTGTGTGTGTAAAGATACATTAAACGTAGTTATAGTAATGTGCTGCATAGAAATTAATTTTTATCTCAATGTACAGAACTTCCTAAAGGCTAAACCAGTTCGTAATAACTTAAAAGGTTTTTCTTACTTTAGTCCGTTTTGACTAGTGTAATTGGAATAGATATTTAATAGCTTAAAATGTTTTTCTTACTTTAGTCCGGTTTGACTAGTGCAATTGGAATAGATATTTAATAGCTTAAAATGTTTTTCTTACTTTAGGCCAGTTTAACTAGTGTAATTGAAATTGATATTTAATAGCTTAAAATGCTTTTCTTACTTAAGTCCAGTTTGACTAGTGTATTTGAAATAGATATTTAATAGCTTAAAATACTTTTCTTACTTAAGTCCAGTTTGACTAGTGTAATTGAAATAGATATTTAATAGCTTAAAATGTTTTTCTTACTTTAGTCCAGTTTGACAAGTGTATATGAAATAGATATTTAATAGCTTAAAATGTTTTTCTTACTTTAGGCCAGTTTAACTAGTGTAATTGAAATAGATATTTAATAGCTTAAAATGTTTTTCTTACTTTAGTCCAGTTTGACAAGTGTATTTGAAATAGATATTTAATAGCTTAAAATGTTTTTCTTACTTTAGTCCAGTTTGACAAGTGTATTTGAAATAGATATTTAATAGCTTAAAGTATTTTTATTTTTACTTCAGTGTTTAGGTTCAAAATGGCACATTACAGTTTCAATGTGATATCAAGTCAAATAATAGCAAATGTGCACGGATAAAACTACAGCAATGTATCATATGCAATATGTTGGCAGGCATTGTTAGTTGTTGTTAAAATAGCTTTATCATGCTGTTAGCATTATCCTGTTATGTATTATGATAAATCCATTTTATAGTACAGATCTAAAGATTATGTAAAATTAGAACATAAACCCGGTAATTTTGTAACTGTGTTATTAATGTAAGATGTTTAAGATAGTAGTGTGTTTTAGAGGCACCTTGCAGAATGTAAATTCTTATATTTAAAGTCATTCCTGTTAGGTCATTTAAACAGCGTCTGTGCACGTCTTTATCAAACTTCTTTGATACTATTACTTAATGCAGTGGTCAATGTGAAAATAGTTTAGTATACAGTCAACAACTGAAATAGTTAGATACGAAGTGCATGATATATATTTCTGCAGTGATTGTTGTAACCGTGCATTTGTCTTTACTATGAAAAACCTCAGCTAAAGGTTGTGAATGAAACACCTCTTTTATGTGTGATGTTAATTTTTAAGTATGATGAGGCCTGACTAAAGAAGAACAGGGATTAGTTAAATTGCTCATCACTGTCATTATTTATGTGTTCATTTATGTAAAATATTAGGTTCTAGAATGTAGAAAACGTTAATAATTTGTGTTATAGTTGCTTGAACATATATTACGAGTTTTATGTGCTGCAATTTATGTATCAAAAGTGAAGTTAACATTACTAGAATATAGAGATTTTGAGATCATGGCATGTAGAAAGTAACCATTGAAAATAGCTGAAGCGAGCCACCAAAGCACTTATACTAGTGAGTTAGATATCCTTAAGTTTAACAAGACACATAAGCAAACAAGAAAGCTATTAATTGTAATTATATTATAATATATATAATAATATATATAATTGTAATTATATTATAATATATATATAATGAAATTTGGGTGATATTAGCAGTTTTGAGAATGTAATGAAAAAAACTGAAATCATTAATTTGGTTTTTGAGATAAAGTCGATTAAAATGAATTGCATCTTAATGTATTTTCCATTATTTCAGTTTAATTACTTTGGAAAAAATGTAATTATGACGTTACGAATTATGAATTCATTCCATCATTAGTGATCAATAATTATAAATTATTATTTAAAAAAATCAAAACATTTCAACATGTCTGGTGTCGTCCTCAGTTGCCCAAGAAATGTTGAAACGTTTTGTTTTAATAATATGAATAGTCATTCTGCGTGTAAAATTTTCATTCATACTGATATTTCCCAAAGATAAATCTGCTTTTATTATTATCATTGTTGTTTGTTGTTGTTTTTACAATTAGGCTTGATTGCAAGAATGAATATTAGTCGTTATACTTTGTAGTTTAAATGGTTTTATTTACTGTTTAGCAATATCTAGCATCAGCATTTTATTAATTGTCGTAAATAGCGTTATTTTTCAGTTTTAGTGGAGCTGTTATTGCATTTTTACTAAGTCAGCGCAAGTAGATTGTGAATTACGTATAGCTCTGTTCATAGACTGTATTATCACTTTAAACATATATGATTCTATATAGTACTCCCTTTAGGGAAAGTCCTGTTAAGTTATAATTAGTTTATTGTAAATAATTACTATTGACAAGTGTTTGTAGATAGATGGTAATTAGAAATACTATTATTATCAATGTGTACAAGGACTCTAGTGCCATCAAATTTACATTGTTAATTTGTTATTGTCTTAATGTTAGAGTCACAGTTAACAGTGCAACTCTAAATTTCATAATTATTCATTTTTATTGACCTATCGCAGTTATATACCAATAAATGATTAACAGGGGACTTAGTGACAGTGTTTACACACAAGCTAGTTTGGTATATGCTGCCAGAAATTTACCATTGTACTTATCAAATTAAAGCATCATACCTATTTAATAGTATCGAAATTAGATTTATTTACCAAGCTTTAATTAACTACACAATATACAGAATGAACACTGGATGTAAAATACCTTACTTCCTTAAAATATGAAATACGAATGTCTTTCTGAGTCTAATTAGGAAAGGTTTCACTCTGGTCTTGGTTATTTCTAGCGTGAATCAAGCTTTAAAGAGATCAAACAACTACACCATTGTATGTTTACAGATGCCTATACGTGAAAACAGTATTGATCAAGTTCTGTTTTTTGAAATCACTTTCCTTAGTGCTTCCGTAAATGCTTTCTGTACAGTTCCAATATTCTATTTTTGTGAGAAGTGGCAAAAAAGTCTATGTTTTCATGTTATCAAATAAATGTAATTTTTTTTTTCTTGTACATGTAGTTAATTTTTTATGTATCCATAAGCATAAAGTTATTTATTTTTTGGCGAACAAAACTTATGTGAAATATCATAGTTGTACACACAATGCACCACTCAACTCAATGAAGATACGTTATCAATACATATGCGCATTCTTACCTTCCTTATTGTAACTTGTTGTGGCTAAGTCACATGTAAAAAACGTTATATTCATCCTAAAACAAGTACAATCATTGAAAATGTCTATGATGTTCAATTATGATCGTGATGTTTGAATGTGTTTATAATGTAAGCTAAGAAATGTATATATATATACCAATGGTAAATAAAGTATTTTTACTTGTACAGGGTATTTCAAAATAAACAGCAGTGAAAACATGTTGATATGTTGAAATATGCTGACCAAATTACAAAGAAATGCAGTTGAATATTAAGTCACATAGTAAGAGATTATACTACAACAACTGCTGGTAGTGTGTGCTGTTAACTTCTAGACATGAATGGTAGTAACGCTGCAAGCTATAAAAAACGGCTCAAGTCTATCAGATTTGATGGTCGGAATGCCACTGATTAATGTGTGCAGTTGTGCTTCAATTCTTCGATGGATTGTCCTGCATACTTCGAGCTTTTCAACTTATTTCACAAACAAGTCTAGAGGCTTAAATAGGCGCTAGCATATCAACATATTTTCTACTGTACAGTTTTTTTGGAACAGCCTGTGTTTTCAAGCTATAAATTTCAGTTGAATGAGCTGATTCACATGCTGTATCATATTTCTTACGAATTCAGCCCATCAACTAGTTTCGAGTGTTTTTCACACGCAAAAACGCAAAGAAATCTAAACTGGCAAAATTTTCTATACATTTATTTAATAACAAGTTAACTAGCAAACAGCGGTGTTTCAAGAAATCAGTCATCGTTTTGGTCCAATCTAGTTAATTGCTGTTGTTCTAAGGCTACAATGTGATAAACAATTTCTTATCTAAAGTTGGCCACAACAGTTCTATTAACCCTTCAGACACCTAACAAACCTACCAAACTTTCAATTTATAATACTGAAATAAATAACAGCCCAACATGAAACAATTAATAATACTTGAAAAAAATTAAAATAATAACATTAAGAATAAGAAAAACAACTCACTGCAAAAACTTGTCATACTCTAAAGTTCAAGCAGAAAATTATATCAGCAGGACTCTTCATTAAATCGCCTGGCTTTCCTAGTCCTGGGATATTACACACAATACAAGGTCAATCCCCTGTTCACAATTTGCATTTGACCAAGTTATGCATGAACTACATGGTGTAGCCTTTTGATAATTTGGGGATAAGATGAGGATAGGGTCAAAGGTCAGGCCTGGGGGCATATCCAGAAACTCAACAGCTACAGAGCAATGGTGGGCATAGCTGGGGAGGATCTGCATCAGCTCAATGCAAAGAATTAGAGTGGTCTGGCACCTACTGACAACCAAACCCATAGACACAGCATTTTACTCCGTCAAGATTTTAAGGTGTCAAACATGAGAGTGAGGGCACCTGCAGCAGCACCGATGTTCTGATTTTAATTTAAAACACCATGCCAGACTGACAAATATACGGGATAGACTGTTCCTACCAGAGCAATAAAAGACAGCCGTGGCATTAAAATAATTCAACGTTGCAGGTAAGACAGTAATAATTGTATGTGAGCCTCCACAACAGGAGACTGATTTTGATTTTAGATCAAGAAATTCATTTCATGTGTTTATAATCGCATCCTCAGGAAGATAATGAGTTACACAAAAGCTGCCTCGTTTGAATAGCTTAATTACGCACATGATCTAATTAAAAATTTGCAGCAATTATATAATCAGATAATTCAGTTGGATACTATATGGCTAAATGAGCACAAACTCATTTATTTACAATAGCTATTTACAAGAATGTGGTTTAAAAGTAACATAAATAAGTGCTGAGAACAAAAAGTAAGCGCTTCCTGAGTATCTGACATGGTCTAATTCTCCTGAAATAACTTTCTTAAACTGTGCTTCATTATTTTAAATTATGAATGTTAGCAAAGTATGGAAGATTAGATGACTATATATATAAAGTGTATAAAGACATTCACAGATAAGAACATTTTTGAAAATTTGTATTAGAAAAACATTACAGTGATCCTAACTCGTTAATTTTATTAAAAATAGTCATGATTCTATAATTGTTGTTAGTTGTTAAAAAGTCACAGCATATAAACTACCATGACTATTTTGCTGCATGATGCCTATCCAAAAATTATTTTCTAACAGACGTCCAAACACATAACTAGCACATGCGCAAGCACATACCATAAATAATACCACTCCTGTGCAAAAGTAATTTCCTAAGATGACGGTGGCATAATCACAGTACGTAGCGCATCCTCAGGTACTATTTCTAATCTCACGACAGCACCATCGTTGAACATAAATGATAAACCTCCATCAACAACTAATGAAGCATCAAAACATCTTGACCTAATCAACATTGTCTTTGCAAACCCCCTCGGCTCCCAAGTGGGGAAAACAGCTACCAAAGAAAGAAGAGATCAAAAAACAAAATAAAATAGAATTTCACCAACCAATGTCAGTAAAATAGTAAGAATCGTCAAATCATGCAAACATAATTAACAAGTCACAAACAGTGACTTCACAATAATTACAAAAGTGCTCAATGTCTCTTTTAAGAAATTTTCCAACCATTTTGTGCAGAAGCTTTTTTATATCATTCCTCAAATCTAAGTCAAGAATTTTTGCATAACAAGTCCCAATAGTCTTAATTTTTCTACACCTAATTCTTATTTATGAAATCAATCACGTTAATGTTTTACTCATCTCACAATACTTACAATTGATTATGGGATCTCGAACAGTAAAGGCCATTTTCAACTCAGATGAATCGAAATTTAGCTTATCATTATAGCGCTGACAAATTCTGCTGACTAGACGCTGATTGTTCACATCGATGTAACAATTACTTTCTGCATTAGCTGTAAGAAAATAAATTTAGTAAAAATTCAAACAACACTGATTGTTAGCATTAGCAATTCAATAGGTCCTAGCCTGAATCACTGACACACAAAAGTACAAGTTTATCGTGAGCCACTTTATATGAGTGTACCATTCATATAAGTTTTAACATCCATAGACACTTTATGAGTGTACCATTCATATAAGTTTTAACATTGAGTGCGTCAGTCACACACGTCATTTGGACGTGTTTACAATGGTACAAGCACCTAACAAGTTTTATTTTTGGTTCTTTCCATTTATTATATGCATGCTGTCATATCAAAATTAAATCATTATTATTAACTGTATATTTTCACATTGTTTCTATATATTGTATTTGCACTTGCAAATAAATAAATTAATTGCATTGCAAAAGTTGCACCACTTACAATAATCAAATAATGACAAAATAATTACAATAATAACAGAATAAAATACTTTGTTTCACCTTCATTTTAGCTTTGATAAGCTTCATAGTAATTGTAGCTGTTAAGATGTCTAAGTTTACCTTATACGGAATGTATGAGCAATATTATACATTCATGTAAATTTCAAACTTCCACTTAAAGGCAAAACCTGGTGTTAATGTCCTTTCTATTAAATTATTTCATGTGTGAATGTAAGATTTCTGACTTCTAGGACAATTTATTTTGTCAATGTAACAAAGAATAGACGGATAGATGGTAGCTCAGTCAAATGCGACAAATCAAATTGACTAATTAAAACTACTTCATAAAGTTAAGGCATCATCATCAGCAGCTTCTGAAAGCCAAAAAATTTAAACCTTATACGTTTTCATAGATAGAAGAATCACTAACGAAAAAAATTCAGCTATTGTTGTGTTTAAAAGTTAAAAGATAAAAATTCATTTCAGTATCCCTCGCATCAGTCATTACAATTTGTAATATTAATATAACTAAAGTTTATCTCATTTTTTTTAATATTTAACTTTTGTATTATAAATAAAATAATTGATCGGCATTAGATTACAAGCATACCTATATTGAGAATTTCCACAGCACTCTGTTCTTGTAACCTATTGATATTAAAATGCCATGATGTTGACCCAGTGCCTGTGGAAACAGTAACACCCGAACTTTTCTGCTTGACGCAAGGACTGCCATCTTTACTAATCTCATAATAAGACACCCTGTCAAAAACAATCACACAGTCTTAAAATTCTGAAACAAACTTGAATAAGATCAGAAAAAAAGTTTTGGTGATCAGACTGCTGAAATGAAAAATTTTAATAAAATGACTTGGGATGCCAAAATTGAGCAAAACTTTCTATACATTACTAAGTATGCCAAATAAGAATAAAATTTAGACTTTAGATTCCAAATGATCTACTCAATATAGTATGCTCACAATGCAATTAACACAGAATTTTATAGATATTGTAATGCAACTTCTAAAAGTATTGTTTTTTTGCACATGAAAATAATCCAACAATGTAGCAATCACTTTTAGACACAGGCTAATTATATTGAGATTAAATTCTTTGAATTTCTACCATGTCTTTTCAACAAGGAATTTAACACATTTAGTTAAGTTGTCTGCCAAAAAAGAAAAGTCAAGGCAAATAAGATTAAAGTCACCACTCAGTTCCATTTATAACGCACAAGAAAAGGCGCTTATGAAGTACCTAGAAGACAATGTCTCTCCAATAAACACTTCATTCAGAGCTCGTACAGGCAGAATTGTTGTCACTTCAGGTTCATCATTTTCATCCGCTTGTCTTCTTGATCTAATGTGTTCCACAAGATGCTCAACAAATCTCAGTTCAGGCAAGTTAAGTTGCTGCTCTTGGAATTCCATGCCCTCTGCATCTGATCTTCTACAGGTAAGAGTCACTCGAATTCGCTGCCGCCATTTCCATCTAATTAATATACCACATAAAAAATTTACAAAGAGCAATAACGATAATAACAAAAAATGAAAAAATATAGAACAATAAAAATTAATAACAGACAGGCAATTCATACTACATGTTGCTATTTACTTACCAAACTTGTCATAAGGCTAGATTTTGAAAAGTTGTAACTTGTTTTCTTCAGCAGCATCTTTCAACTGCTGCTTGTTATTGGATTGGATGACATCGTTTACAACATACTAGCAAGCCTTAGTGTTAAAACAGAAGATCAGTGAATTTTAAAATTCTTTTTATATCACATTCAAATTATATTAGCCAAAAGCATTTTTACCATTACTAACATTACAAGTAAAATAATGCAATTCACATTTACTAAGCTAACAACTTCGCACTGCATGTTTAATAATATTTTCTAAAAACAGGGGAAAAATATTAAAGCGGTTGCTTCAATTTCTTAACAAGTTCCCCGAGTGAGAGTTTGACTTTTTAAAGGAAAACAGAATGATTTTTCATATCCTCCCCCTCTTCAAAGTACAGTAAAAGTACACATTTTACCACCTACAGTAATACAAAAATGTTTCCATTAATTAAATGATAGGTTAGAAACTTCATTAATGGCCAGCAAGCCCAGTGATAACGTTATAACTGAACATATTTTTCAACAGCACAAACATTGTAAGAGCATGCTGCACTTGTCTGTGACGTACAACATTCAGGGTAATACTAGTGAGGACAAAAACTAAGCAAATTTTAAGGTTAAAAGTTTAACTTTCAAGTTTACAGCTGTGTTTGTGCACAAGCTCTCGAACGAGTGCACTGCATAATAGTTGAACACATTTGAACTGGGAGGCCTGTTTATCTGGCATCATGCAGGTGCTAGAACACATCTAACTATCGAATGGAGATATGTATGTATCTCCGAATAACTACCTGTACGAATGCGAAATTAGGTTTAAGCAGTAAATATTCTTCCACGCAAGTTATTCTTAAAAAAATAATATGCTCCTTTCAATATTTTATATATTAGGTTGTTTTCAGCTACAGTTTAAAAGTGGGTAAGATTTTCCTTTAGGATTTTACACGACGTGTTGTCGCCCTTTTAGTGCATGGGCAGTGAGTGATGACAAGGCAGCACCTTAACAAGGGTGTAGTACAAGGCTCATTAAGCACAAAATGACACTGTTTTGCGAGAGTGTCACATGGCTTGCTTGAGGTAAGTAGCAACATAGCAAATATAGAATTTCAATGAACTAGATTTTATAGACAGACATACTTTACACTAAACAGCTAAAACAACACTCAGTACAGTGCAGCCAGCAAGATTATGATGTAATTTTTTTGCAACATTCAATGGTGACGAAATACAAACTTTAATTTCGTTAATTGACAACATAGTTAATGAACAAAAACTGATTTTCTTTCACAGTCCTTAATCGATCATTACCAAAATCGAAAACGTTCTTTGTCCTATGTCCCACCATTCACAAAGTTTCGCTGAAATTGGTTTAGTAGTTTTTTGCGTAATCGTGTTAGCAAACAAACAACTACGATGAAAACACAACTTCACTGGCAGAAGTAAATATATAAGTTTAACAAGAAGCCAACCTGAACTTTCCATTTAACAGGTGCTCCAATGCTTGTTTGAAATTAAATGAAAGTGCTTTCGATAAGCACAGTCTTCCCTCGGACCTGCAACATAAGATCATGCATATAACACTATAATCATACTAGTCATCATTTGGACCAAGCGACTCATGAAGAGTAATTAATAAGGAATTACACAGCAAGAGTTAAATCCCCACCTGAAGTTTTGCTGCACTTTATTTTATCTGGTTATGCCATCAAAGAATAACTCAAAGTTATAAAAATATCATACAAAAGATTAAACTTCTATGGTAAGAATTAGATATGAATCTTTAAACTCATTGGCCAAGAAAAGAATACTCAAATTAAGAACAGAAAACATGATACCGAGCAGGATCTGATATGATCCCAATAACCGGTTTGTTTTTATCAAGTACTTGACTAGCTCCAAGAAGAAATGTTCCATCACCGCCAGTAGTAAATATAACATCTGCCCAGTCAACAAGCTCTTTGTTATAATCAGACCTAGTAACCACTTTCGTATCAATGCCTTTGTCACTAAAACGAAAAAAAAAACATTTAAAAAATTTCAGACCAGCTTCATTTAAAAATATTCATTAAATATAATTTCGCGGTATGTCAAATGAAAACACGTTAGAGAAAATGAAACTATGAATTTAAGAAATACAAGAAAAACTTTAGATTATGCTTAAACTAAGTTAAACAAGAAATAGGAATTATTATACCTTGAATAACGTACAAATCTTCCACCTACCGTAAACAATTGACAACATTTTCGACAGACTTTTTGTGGTTGTCATGCTTCAATAGCAGGCTCTTGTAGTTTGAACCTTTATGTGCCAACTGTAAAAATACAGCAATTAGGTAAACATTGATGTCGCTTACCAAATAATTACTCCACAGCTAAAGTCTTGCTCTCTAAAAAGCTCCTTTCTTGTGAACACGAAGAGTTGTGTGGGATCTGATTATTAATTATGGCATAACATGGCAAGCATGCAAATCTGATGTAACCAAAACTAATGCAGCTTATTTACACGTCTAAATCTTTGCAAAAATCTATTATACTTACATATGATGACTATTCCAGAATAAAATATAATAGACCCTACAGTTTCAAACCAATGTAAGACAAAGTTGAAGTAAGAATGGCCTTCGAAACCACAAGCCTGACAAGCCACATACAAAGAAATGTCTGATAAGTAGCTGCATTATATACTGCAACTGCAACATAATTACATTATAGATTTGTGTTAGTACTGGGCAAATTACTGGGTTATTAGACTTGAGTTTCAGCTTCTGAT
Organism: Tubiluchus corallicola; assembly: GCA_030141605.1. Taxonomy (NCBI): domain Eukaryota; kingdom Metazoa; phylum Priapulida; class Priapulimorpha; order Priapulimorphida; family Tubiluchidae; genus Tubiluchus; species Tubiluchus corallicola. The sequence continues at coordinate 491,542 of JAQGDQ010000026.1, forward strand.
GAGTAGACTTGTGGGAGTCCACTAACTGAGTTTCAAAGTTATTGCACTATTATCACTAATTGTCTGTCATTATCTTACGAACAAAGAGATTCATCCCGACCTACCAAGTCTTGATACTCACACATTTTAGTCCATGTCACTCTCATAAATCCATTAATCTCTGGCACCTTAAATTGGACAATAAAGCTTTTCTTTTTTCTCACTAATAATTATAATTTTTTAAAAAGCACATCAGTGAAACTTTTTTATACATAGAAATATAAATCACTTAATTGTCACTTGAGATTTTTGTTCATTGCAGTTAACTTTCTCACTTTCCTTGAAAAATGGGCAAGCTAAAATTGTCATATGAAATCAGATGCTGCTAGACATAAGTATTACTCAATGTTGTTTAATAAAGATAGGGACAAAGATTATACCAATTTGTAAAGTAACAGGATGCTTTGCCCTGTATATCCATTGCATGTGCTTGCCATAATGACTACCATGAGTTCCTATGGATAAGTATGTAGTGAGATTGTTCATATATCAAAACATTTAGCGGCATTTATACAGTAGAGGATTCATCGTCACTTTCACAAAGAGATTTCCAATCATGTGCCTACAGTGCTAATGAGAATTTTATATTGCAGTATTCTCTTGGTTACATTTTATTTTACTTACGATTTTAATATTGTGTGTTCAGTGTTCTAACAGCACAGTTAGTTAATTGTACAGAAAACAAAAAGACAACATTAAGCCTCATTATTACACACTTGCACAAAAAATAAAGAGAAAATAAATGCTACAGTCAATGGCCCCAATGGACTATGCTTACAACTAAAATCTTAAGCCATGAGATGTTATGTAAACTTCAATTCTAGTAAGTTTTTACAATTATCCAACATCTTTAAGAAAGAACAAAATATTACTGCTACCATTACCACTGAAAAACATATTTTAAGCATAAAAGCTCTAAAATCCCTCCACACTAGCTTGTGTACTTTACTGACATAAAATTATGTGGGAATACTGCATTCAATATTCACCTTTGTAGATCTATGATATGCTAAAAGTAGTGTAAATTTTTACTAAACTAACTATAATTTATAACTACTGTTTTCCTTACTTCCATTTAAGTTGAAATCCTTGTAGTTGAGCTAATTCTGTTATTTCTAATAAGTTTTTCCATTATGTGTAAATTAAATTCACTAATAATCTCAACTGATGCTACTCAAGTTGATACTGCATTTCATTTATTTAGATACTAGATAAATTAAATACTAATGAGTGATTCGCACAATAATGAGTGAATCCGGTTATTACAATGCCTCATTTATATATATATATATACAGATAATTTGCGTCACACTGTACAAATTCTTCAGTAAGCATTGCAGCTCAAATGTATGTTATGGGGGTAAGGTATGCCTTTTGTATATCTTTAATATTATGTAATCATCAATGCTAATCCTAAAGAATTTTAAGATACTTTTGCTTTCAACTCTTTTCTTCATGACTAAGCATACATGTTTATCCACTTTTGCTAGCTACAAGCAGAAAATGAATTTTTTTCCTCCTTTAGCTCTAGGTCCTCATAATATTAATTTTAAATATGTAAAGGTTAAATTATTATTTAAAGATAGTCACGTGTGTCTCTTCTTTCCTATTATTGAATGAACATTATTTTATTATAAACTAACACATTCGTATAATAATTCAATTTTCATTCATTTTAAGTAAGTTTATCACAATTTTTAAAATAGCAAAATACATAACTAAGAGATTTATAAATCTATACAACATACAATAATAATTACAAAGTGCAAAAGTAATTATTGATTAGTGGTGAAAGGGTGGCGAAAGAACTATAAGTTATCGAGGTCAGCCACCCTCTCAGGATTGTTACTAACATAATTAATTAGTTAATGCGCATGTACCAGGTAATTAAAAATTATCAGATTTTGCATTTAAGACGACTGAAAATTGAATTATTATATGAATGTGTTAGTTATAATAAAATAATGTTCAATAATGGGAAAGAAGAGAAGAAGATTGTATGTTTTCAATAGTCCTTATTGCGAATTTCTTAAATATTTTACAGTTCATAAGTCCGGTCTGCCAGAGGCCTTGACTTTTCTTTTAATGACAATGATAGATAGTGGCCAAAAAGGCCTAAAACAATAAATTATTAATATTATTATTAATATTATCTATAAAGACGTGTACGATATACTAGAAGTTGACTGTACACGATAATTCAATACAACACAGGCCTACTTACACGCTGTGCAAGCTTGTCTTCACTCAAGTTCGGATAATGTTTCTTCTCATATTCATACCGGGTTAATTTCGTCAAAAGAATTGCTTTGGACGCGTTAAAATTAGAAGGCATACCATTTTTACCTACATGTGCTGAAATTTCACGAAAGAAAAAAGCTATTGCACTAGGTACATTTTTAGTACAGGTGACTGGAAGCATAGCATCAGTCGCGGATTTACACTTAGCCAAATACTTGGTGCAATTCAGCTCTAGAAAGCAAGAAGACTGCTTAAAAATATACTTTCATGGAAGCCGCCATATTTTGCCACTCGTGTAGAATTAGTCCGTAATTACAAAATTCGGCATTAAGTGTGTAATTGTAATAATTTCTGTGCAGTGTATTACTTTTCCAAAAATTGCTATTCATGGGAAAAAATGTTTTTTCATTTCTCGTATACAGCAAAGTACTGGAAATGAAATTTAAACTGTTTTAAAATTGCAACAAGTGCATATTCGACGAAGCAAACCAACGGTTTTATCAGCAGTAGTGTACAGTTAATTATGTGGCAATATGAGAAATGACGGAAATTGTGTTTTGAGAACAAACATGTGTTTTATATTCTGCCAAAATATATAAGTATAATGCTTCCAGTTACAAAAAATGACAGATACTATAGCCGTAGGTGGGCCGTGAGAGACAAAATTTCTGGTTGGCTAAGGTGGGTAGGCTTTCTCATTTATTCTTACTCTGTTATCATGCTTTGTATTGTAATTTTAAAAGTTACTGTTTAATCATTAAATTTTGCGATTTAAATTTTAGAGCTTTTCAGTTGACTTTTTGTGACAACTCAGTCACCGGTAAGTCTGCAAGAGCACTTCTTTTGCGTTGTGCAGGACAAATTTTAAAACAGTAAGACAGTAGTTAATGTAGCATAATTTTTTTACGATCAATTCAATTCAATTTAGCCAGACCCAGATTAGAGCTTACATACCACTTGTACTAGTGTAGGTATTAAGCATTGCTTCTCAGCTCAACGCAAGCAAGCATTTAGTTTAAACGTAGTTTTATTGTGATAACAAAATTACAATAAGGTTAGAACAAAACGGTTAAATTGATAAACATTCTCACCAGTGGAACATAATTTTGTAAAAGACTGCAAACGATGAACTACGAACAATAGTAGCATTACAATATGACTATTAGCACTGTAGATACTTAGTAGAAAATATAAATTTCTGTGCTGGCTTACATGCTTGAATATTGAAGGTGCTGCATGTCATGAAGAAGCAGATGAACAAGTTCATTTATTGACAAATTTTAAATTCTAACATTAATAAAGCAGTAACAAAGTACAGAGTTTGTTTAATAAGATATCTTCAGCCTAGTGATATAAAGGACAGCTGGTTAATGAATGGCTAATAGTTTCAAAAGTAGCACCGCATCTACAAGCAGGTGAAACAGGAGTAGTGTCATAACTTTTACATCCTCAACTCGGGCTAAAGTTGTGTTGAGAAAACCCATTCCGCATTTGTGCATGAAGGACTTATGGTCAACATGGGAGTAATATTTGGTGCATCTGCTGAAATCCTGCTTTTCTAAATGTAATGAAAAAATGAAAAATGTTTTCTAAATGAAAAAGACACACTCAAATCACAAATTTGAAGAGGAAGAACATTTCAAGAATCTGCAGCAGAAACAAAAATAAATAGGCAAATGAAGGCGAGTGATAATTAAGGCTTTTAAACTTATCGCCATTGCGTACTGGATACGGCATCACATCTCTTACTCTTGGTGGTATTATATCACACAAATATTGAGGAGCTAACTGATTAGGCCTGATTAATAATTTTATACAGAAAACATAAACGAAAGCATTTAAACTGCATCCTTGGATATTTATCAAAAGCCAAGAGTATATTATCATGATCCAGATCCATTGCACCGGTACAGTTTCTAGCTACAGTTAATTGGACATTTTCAAGGCGAACCAGAGACAGGGCCGGTTTAAAGCCTATTTAACAGATTTCTTCAAATTGGGCCCATGCGACGAGGGGCCCACACACATGCTTTAACTGAGGACTCAATGAATGAATGAATGGGCATCCAGTGTGCACAAAGTTTCTTGATACTGTGAATGCAGTGAAACTATTCAGTCTAACATCGTATATCTATGTTTCAATGTTTTTAGAAGGTACATGCACAAAAAACAGTATGTCAGTAACTATCTTGACTTGTAATAAAACATTAATATTTCATACAGGTTTTCAGTTTCTATTACATATCAGTGTGACTAATGTGGAGCCTCAAACCCTCATAGCTTTTGGCTGGGACTCGCAAACTACACGAAGCAAGTGGTGGCTCGTAGCTAAAATTAATTGAGTGCTGATTCTGGAAATTGCATTCAGAAACGTTACATCACCTTCAAACTGCAAACACAGGAAGCAAAACAATGCATTTTTACTTCACAATTGCAACGCCGACTTTTTTGTTGATAAATTCAGAATACACAGATCGCAAAACGTCAGTCAACCAGCGGGTGTCCATCTTGTGACAGCCAATTTGCTCCCTTTGTCTTCCCTTTTCCTTCACCTCAGTTGTGCAACAAAGATGTTGCAGCTGTCAAACATAGGTAGAAAATGCATTGAAATATACTGCAAGAGTTAAGCTCGTGTGTATTATTATTACTGTTATTATTATTATTATTATTATTACTGTTGTTGTCGTCGTCGTTGTTACTTTCTCCGGCCATACAAGATTTTTGCAACTAAAGTTTGTTTAGCAGTAGTACAAAGACATTATAGTAGTATGGAAAAATTAGAAACAAACAGATTTATCAGTTTCTCCAAACCAAAAAACTCGAACAAATCTGCCGCTGAAAAAGTCTCTCCCAGCTAAGTAGATAACATGAGCTGAGCTTTCAAATTAACAAAAATGCTGTCTGTTCCAAGGTAATTAGTTTCCCATTTTTTAGTTAAAAATTTTATACTGTTACAAGAGATTACTATTGCATTAATGTTTGTTAAGGTTGAACATACAGTATTTGGCAGACCTCTTAATTGTTATCCACAATTTATCTAGGGTAATTAACTTATGTTGTTTCAATCCTTATTGCTTATATAAGTTTTTTAGTTAGACTGATAATTTGTAATGTCTAGTATGACCTTAGTCGTATGATCATTTTAAAGGTTTTTTAAAAAATATTTTCACGTTACCAAACTTTCCTTGTGCCATAATCTGTACCAGATTTTCCTAGTACCAATTAAACTTTTCCAGTACTAAACTTTCCTAGCACCAAACCTGTTCCATACCATTTTTACCTTGTACCAGATTTACTTGTACCAAAAATGTTTGACAAAACTTTGCCAGTACTGTATTGAAATTTACCAGTACTGCATTTTCCTTGCACCCAATTTTCCCAGTGCTAAAATTTCGCTGTGCTAAAAATTCCTGGCAGCAAATTTTCCCTTCATCAAAATTTCCTCGTACCAAAAGTACTAGGACCAAATTTACGTGTACTAAATTTTTTCGTGTTTTTCACTTTGTCTACATGCTGTAAGCTGTATGTTACGTCATCAAGTTGGGCGGGGCTAAACGCGGCTTGCGATCTGTGTATTAAAGCCGCGAATACACTTTTTGTTGTTGTTATTCCTCTTTTCCAGCCCCAGCTACCCATTACAACTCACCACGCCAAGGTGTACCTTTTTAGTCGATCAGATCTGCCTCCCCATTTTCTCACCCAGTCCCTGTAGGAAGTAGATCTATCTATAGGAGGGTAGTGCCTTCATGAGACTTCTTCTTTACATTAAGAATCACAAATTGAATCTCTCTTCTAAGTCTCAAAAACAGATTTTTTTGTTTACTTGGGGGGGGGGGGCTTTCAATCTAACCAACTTCCTCATCTGAATTGACTATTGTAAAGTAAAAACTTGTGTTGGTATCCTGAGAGTCTATTATTATTTTAGATTTTTTTTAATTTCAGGCTGATTTTCTCTGACAAAACCTCACGTAATTTGTTTTTGTTTTTATGTCTCAACTTGTCATTTGCCTTCGTTGAACTATGGTATGGAATATTTACCAACAGGTATGTTCTAAAATTAGTTTTTCTCTTTAAAGCATAAACACGATGTTCCTGTTTTAATTGGGACACTGGTTTTTAAGTAAAAAATAACATGCACTTTTTTTAATATAAGAACAATACTATCAAAAGATAGCTTGTGTATGTAGCCATATAACTACCAAACACAACTTACAATAAAAATGAAGAAAAAAGTTATGACATTTGAATGTAAAACATGTCCCTATTCACTCCATTTTATGGTACACTCATATCTCGGTTTGCCGGACCCTGCTTTTACGGATATTGGAAGGATTGGACATAATCTGGACTGCTAAAAACTCCTGCATATACTACGGACACAGTCCATTGTTTCGCAAGCTGACTGCTATTTGGCGGGCCAGTTCGTTTACATCATTACATCAATGTAAGCATAAGCAGAAAAAATATGAGTCAATTATGCAGAGTTATTTGAGTCATTTGCCGACAGTTTTTATATACTTGTGCATAGGAGTCTAGTACTAGACATTTCTGAGACAATTAGGCAATTGATTCTACATACGTGAGTCTAATACACGACGCCTATTGTATTAGCTTAATATCCGTAAATACGGACAATTGGCATATTCGGACCGACGTCTTCCCACTTTTGTCCGGGAATCGGAGATATGAATGTATTTAGGAAATGTTGATGCATCTGCTGTACTTGCAAGAAGAAATTTTCTCCTACTGAAAATAATCTAGCTTTGTTTGTAGTAAAATTAAGTTTAGCATTTGAATGTTTACCCCCGAGAATCTGGCAAATGACCATAATACTTATGTACACTGTATAAATATTGATAATCTAGTTCTAGAATATTTTAGTATTAATACACAGTTGACAGGTTTCATACTTTGCAGTTTGGGGTTGATATCAGATTCCTTTCATATGTTTTTTGACTGCACCGCTCTGCTAGCTGGACTATCTGCATCTGTCATATCTAAATGGAGAGCTAATGAAAGATTTACCTACGGGTAGGTTTACTTACTATACCTTTCTATCGTTTTGTAGCTAAGAATAGTCATTTGTGCTTCTTAATATTACAATCGGCAAGGAGACTTTTTCAACCCCTTCTTTTATTTTGATTTTATTCTTTGTATATTTTAATGTGGATTGTAAATTTAGTATGTATGGTTAAATGATCAGGATTTGCCTGCACAGTACACTTTAATGAATCTTTTTCGGCAGTTTAAATTCTAAATACTTCAAAAAATGTTCTGGTTTTCTTGTATGTTAGCAATATTCCGCTTATCTAAAAGAGAGAACATTTTTTTACTCATATTAGCATTTCTAACTGTAATTTTCACAATATTGTAATTAGAACATTTTATTTTTCAGTACAGTTGAAGATGGTAATTGACATTAATGAAATGTTTTGTTTTAAATAAAGATGCCATGAGTACAAAAAATGAGTATTTTGTCAAATACAAACTTGATTCTTTAAAGTTGTCCTTTAATCTGTTTTTAAAATGTAGCTATTTTAATTGTTAATTTATTAAATAACTTCATCTATTTGTTGAAAGTGTGTGTATGTGATGTTGACCTTCCAACAGCTGACACAGTATCTAGCTTCTTTAAGGGATATTCGGTCCCAGCACTCAGCAATTTTTGACATTAGTTCTTTGTGCGGGCATCCTATGCTTTCTCTTTAATGGTATTGGTACCGTTGTTCAAATAATTAACTCCCATTTTTTATTGATAACAGTTTTTTACCAGAGTTTTATCTTTCGTGGCAAAGACCATTCCGTTATTTAAATTTCTAATATGCACAAGTTTTTTGGCATAATTTAAAAATTTCTAAAGCTGTAAATAAGTTTGTAGCTTTCACCGCTAAAAGCCAATGTATAGTAATATCGTGCTGTCAGATTTCAGCTTTATAGGCTTTGCTTGAAATATTATTGTAGTCTGAATTTTGCCACATTTTTTGTGTGCCACTTGACGTTTGGGATTGCAAAGCTGCAGCAGAGAATTTAAATAATACTAATCCAAATCCTAGTAGCTTTGCTATTTAGCAGGGTGTCTTTCCTTCACTCATCTTGCCATTAGGTTAATTAAATATTGTATTTCCGTAAACTATTTGATGTTTAAATCTAGCTTATTGTAGCTTAACAGGAAACAATATTGAAATCTGAACTCGTGCAGTTTGCAGAGTAGACGCAGGCAATACAACAGTTACATTACTGACTAATCAACCAGCAAAATTATTGCAATTCTCATTCTTATAGCTTTGTAAGGTTGGTTTAGCTAAGTTAAACCTACTGTAGTTTCAAGCAATATTACATTACATGCTTTAAACTTTCTGCTGATTCAATTTACTATTTGCTTAGTACATTTTGTGCTTTATGTTGTACACAACTGAGATGTTTAAGCTGTTTTTATATTAAATATTTCATTGCTTGATGATTTGAGTAAAATCGATCTTCTTGATATTTCCACTTTTATGTATACAGTGCGGTTTTACAGTTTTAAATTGATGGTTCCAAGTGAATTGTTAGACAGGCTTTTTTCTGTTAGTAACGTAAAGACAAATATTAGTATTCGAGAATAGGACTCTCTACAACTGGGATTTTTATGAAAATTTTTACTTCCTGGCTTGTATGAAACTCAAAGAAGTACAATAATTAAGGTTACTTATAACTAAATGTAATTTATACAATCGGCTGATATGATAGTAATTGCAATTGGCTACTTCTATAAACATTTGTTTTACAAAAAATGAGCTTTTTGTATGTTTCAGATATGTACGAGCTGAGATAATAGCAGGGTTTGTGAATGGATTGTTTCTATTGTTTATTGCCTTTTTTATCTTCTCTGAGGCTGTAGAGGTAAAACATTGTTTAAAATAGGAATACCTGATATGTAATTTAATTATTTGTACAAGAAAACTGAAAGAATTAAGGGGTACCAGATCATCCACATAAACTATATTTATAACGAAACGAATAAGACAGATAACTTTTTCGAGAAAAGTTTTATTTGTGCCAAAAAAATGCAAAAATCTGTGATTTTCATAGCAGAAATTTTAAACATTATTGCATGCCAGTATCCATTGTTTTATCTTCCAGTTGGCTATTAGCATGATTTGCGGCATTTTTCTGCTACAATTTTGTAGTTATTTTTGATTGTTGGTTATTAAGTTAAAATTCTTGTGCATCAGATCTTTAGTTATCATAGACTGTACCTGTAAAAATATAAATTTACAGAGAGCTGTGGAACCTCCTGAGGTCAAACATGAGCGCTTGTTTGTTGTTTCCGTCCTAGGCTTTTTCGTCAATCTCATCGGTATATTTGCTTTTGGTCATGGACATTCTCATGACAAAGATCATGGTATGTATTAACATAACATTTTCACTGAAATGGGCTTCTGAGTTATGTAGACATAGTATAAGAATAAGGTTCACAGATAAAGTAGTTATAACAAAACTTATATGAAACATTGGTTATTAACACTGATTGTGTTACACATTTTCTTAATGTTGCACTGTCTAAGATTACAGTAAAAGTACAATGATTAATATTCATTTCTGGCTATGTTTTTTTCAAAATTCTTTGTGCAGAGCCACCTATGACATGTATACATGATGAAATTCATGTAAAAGTATGTAATTAAAATAGCAGTTAAAAAAGATGTATAATTGTCGAGCGTTCTCAACAAGAATCGAGAAATGAGGTTGAACTTGAATCAAGTTACGTTTATCCTGGTTTGTAAACCACAGTAATTTGAAAATAAAGCAGTTGTTTAATGTTTAATTTTTACATACAGATTTAAATTCAGCTAAGCTACACAAATTGGATAACAGTATTTTTATTAAAAGTTTTTATTGTTAATTTCTGTTTATTATTATCATTATTATTATTAGTAGTAGTAGTAGTATTTATTCATTTCATTTATTTTTTTTAATAAATGATTAATAATTTTAATAGGTATAGCTAAGTATTTTTACTTCAAATTCTCATGCTAAATCTTTACTTACTATATCACAAAAACAAAATTTGCAGATCACAGTCTTGCCAATGGAGGAATAAGCCATGGACACGGACATCATGGACACCATGGTCATTCTCATGGACTAGGTGGGAAAAGGATTATCACTTTTTGTCACAAATAGTAGTATTAACGTATTTAAGGAATTTCTTCCACAGTAAATGAAAATTTATGTCAAGTGATGAAAAATGATTTCATTAATAATTGTCACTATTTTTGTCATTAAGAATTAAATTTGCAATATCAAAACAACAAGTCAAAGACTTGATTTCTAATACATTTAATGTGGATGTTAGTTTTTGCTGTAAGTCAGTAAGCCCAAAATATCTTGCCAGGCAATACAGTAGAATCTTTCAATATACAAAAAAGTACTATACCGAAATCAAGACTATGAAACTTGATTTATAAAAATTTAGCTCAAAAAACTTAATTCGTTGGTTTGTTACAGAATTTACAGTTTTGCGCATGTAGTAGCTTCTTTAACTAGTCTAAAAGGTTTGATCAGCGACAAAAAACTGCTTTTGAATTTAATCACTTGAATGTTTGCTTTAATTTTGTCTTAGGATTAGGAGATCATGGTCACTCTCATGGCAGCCATTCTCATGAATCACATTCTGGGTCTCTAAGCCAAATTCGGCAAGGTATAATTTTGAAATATTTTTAGTGTAAATTATCATCTTGTTATATGGTTACCATTTTGGTAGCTGCCTCTCACATTGTAAAATCATGTGAAATTCAACAATGCTTCCTATCTGAAAGTTCTTATATATATATATATATATATACATATTAAGGCATGCACTGCAACAGAAAAGCAAATTCTGGTTTAGCAGGTGTAATTAAATATTATAATGCTTTATAAGCTTTCAAGCCATGATTGTTGTTTTGACTTTGTTTTGCTATGCAGTAGTCATGTACAACCTCATATTTCGTGTGCAAAACTTCCGATCATTCAAAAACTGTATCATAGCTGCTTTTCTGCTTCCATTATTTTTGTAGTTTATGTCAAAATATTTAATTATTTACATTTTTACATACCCCTAAAATCATATAATGTGTACTAACAAAAATTTTTATTTGTAGGGGTGTTTTTACATATACTAGCAGACACGCTAGGCAGTGTGGGTGTGATAGTATCTGCTATTTTAATGAATCTATTTGGTTGGTTGATAGCTGATCCAATATGTTCCATGTTTATAGCAGTATTAATAGGATTTAGGTAAGGTTTGTTTGCAAAACGTTGCAATATTTTTAAGTATTGTAATGAAAAGTGTGCTTTATATTGTCACTTTTCACTATTTGCTAAATGCAAAACTAAAAGATTTTCGTATTTTTATACTAATTGGTTTACAAGTTAGCACCTGGTGGTACTGTTTTATAACAGACTGAATTTTTTCAAATTGGTCATTTTTGCTTGAACATTTAGAGCTGTTGGATTATTTCACTAGTAGAACATTTTCCGTGTGTTTATTTAGTAGCTGTATATAAAATCCAGTTCAACTGATGTGACCTGACTTTGTACTTCGTTTCCAAAATTAAAACACTATCATATTTGTTTCAGTGTAATACCGTTGTTGCGAGACTCTGTCAGTGTTTTAATGATGAGAACACCTAGGGAACTAGACAATGAGCTTCCAGGGGCTTTTCATAAAGTAAGTTGATGAAAGATTTTTTGCAAATGTTAGCAAACTAATATATGGCCATGAGACTTGTAGCATGCAGCAGTGGCGGCTCGTGTATAAATACTGTGGTACTGCAGCACCCCCTTTTTCATGCATCATTATCGATAATATTCAATATAATAGTCTTTTTTCTTTAGTTCTTTTTATACTTATGCAGAACGGGAGCACTTGAGGGAAGTACAATTTGCTTCACAGCCCAAGCAATGCGGTGTTTGGCTGCTGTGCACATGCGGCCATGCACTCTTGTCTGAGATAAGACGCTGCACTTTATGAAGAAAGAGTACTGTCGCTCACTGCAGTACGTGTTGCCAGTTGCCACGTGCCTAAAAGCTGTGTAACGGCATATTCTTGAACTCCGATAATTTAGGCTATTCATAAGAAAACAATATTTTTTGTTTAGAAGTTTATCAAGGTTATGTTTAAATTAGTTTGTTTGTTTAAAATTACAATTACAACATTATAATTGCACATGTTTGTTTCCTTTTACACTGTATTAAAACAATGGCTAAAAAGTTTTTAATTTTGCAGCAACCCCACTAATTTTAGCTGCGAGCCGCCACTGGTGTGCAGTTTAGATGCAGACCCTGACAACACATTTGCTTATGTCTCAGTGTCTCACTCACATGATCTCTGTTTCACCTTCCTCTTTTTCCTTTCTAAAATATTTTTTCACCCAAATGTCGGTATCCCAAACAAAACAATCGAATTTCAGTACAAATGTCTGATTTGATTTTGTTTTTAGCAAATATAATTACTAGTGATGGAGAATAATGATATATTCATTTTAGGACATATCATGAATTATAGAATTAGTGTATTCTTAATCGTATTGTTATATGGCACACTTCTGCCTTATATGGAGCAATTTTTGTAAGGTCTTAAAATTAAATTTTTTATTTATATCAGGTCAGTCATTTAGAAGGTGTATATAGTGTACAGGATCCACATTTTTGGACATTGTGTAGTGATATCTATGTAGGGATGCTCAAGGTTGAAGTGGCATACAATGCAGATACAAAGTACATTCTTAGCAGCACACATAATATATTTGCCCAGGTATTAATCTAATTTTTTATCGCTTGAATTTGTAATGTCAGGAAAATGTTATGTTATAATGTTTCGAAGTTTCTGTTTAAACCTGACCGTAAACTTGACTGTTATGTCAAGCAACATGTGTAGTATGTTTTGCATTTTTTGGCTGTTCTTTGTTGTGTCTCTGTAGCTTGGCAGTATTGTTAACCAAAGAAGCTATTTGATGAAATAATGATAATAGCAAATTGTTTCATATTTATAATAGTTATCCATGTTATTATGATTTGTGTAGGATTTCGCATATTTTGTAAGCTTTTTGCTGTGTGAAATTACAAAAACAATTTTTTTCAGTGAAGTGTTAATTCTTAGTCATACAAAAAGGCAAAATTTTGTATGCAGGTTTACTGTAATTAAAATACATTAAATCTCATTTTCAGATTGGTGTAAGACAACTTTACGTACAGCTTGACCAGGTTGCCATGTGATGCGATATGTCAAGTATAGGTAACATCGTTCGCAAACATTCTTTAGCAGTTTTGCACAACTCTGAGATATATTGTTTGTGAGAATATGAGGCACATTTTGATTCAATCACAAGTGAAAAAATAATTAGCACAATTCTTTCCAATAACATGCAATTTTATTTTTAGATGTTTTAAGCTATCAAATTATTGTTATTTATTTCGCACTATCTATTCTGCAGATACTTGTCTAAAATGGTAGTCTGTAGCCTAATTACGTGATTGGAAGTGCAAATAAATGTATGGAATATTTCAATCATTAATTGTCATTGATAATTTTTCATTGTCTGTTATAAAAAATGATGTATGTAGCAGAAATAAATTTTAAGAAATTTAGCTGATATAAAGTTTGTTTGTTGTAAATTATTTATGATATTCTAAGATGTGTAACAGAAAATACATGTGAATAGTTGTGACCTTCTTACTTACACCGCAATAAGCTTTTAATGGAATTTTTGATTTGGAAGAGTCATAATAGAACCCAAGTCCCAACTATGGGACATCTTGTGAAAGGAAAGCCTCACTTTGTTTCAGAGTCTGCATAAAGGGTGTCTAAATGTTGCTTAAATTATGTTAGTACCCAAGAAAATAATTTACCTTGTAGCTGTCAGTAAATGTATCATTTCATGTTTCTCTTGTTAGTTTAGCTTTGGGACAAAATTACTTTTTATACCAGATTATGGAGTACGTTTCTGTTTGTTTATTAGATTTTTAATCATTTTGAAAATGTGAGGAACTGCACAAGACTATCCATAAGTATTTCACTAGTACACGAGAATCTGCATTAAGCTATCAAGTTGTGTGCAAATGAAATTATGTAAAAACTTTAACTTGTAAGCAAGTAACCATTTGTAACGAAATCTAATGGCAAATTTACTCATGTAAACTAATTTCACACAGTAAGGTTCTATTTACTTAGTGCTCAGTAGAAGCATTGTAATTTCTATTATGAAATTTAGAATTTTAATTGCTATCGATATCTTGAAATTTTTCAGGTTAAAGCTTTGCTTAGTTTGCTAGTTTAACATGCGCATTTGTAGGAGATGCGAATTTGTAGAGATCTTATGCTTTTTGTGACTAAACCTTTATGTTGGTGAAGTCTTTGTTGCTGGCATTGCCATCGTTTTCTATTACCCTCCAGTAAAGGATGTATAGATCTAACTAGTAATCTTAGGTTGAGATGTAATTATTTTCAGCAGGTGCTGTGCTTAATTAATAGCAAGGGATTCATTTTAACTTGTATGTAAAGTTGCAATGTTTGTAAAATGTTACAAAAAATGAAATTATTTTAATTTATTTTTTCATTCTATATTATACTGTGGTGTTAAGCTAACTATATTTGTTATAATATTTTGTTATTACTATTGTGTAAAGTGGGTGAATTAAAAGAAAGACTTAGTGTTTCATTTAATTTTTCAGTTCTGTTTGCACTGTTATTATATTCTGGTGTAAATTTCAACATGTTGGGCATTTTTCAAAATGATAGTATATTTACTTTAGAAATGGTCAAACAAATACCAAATTATTAATCCAAAATTGTCATAAATTAAATATTTAGTACATACAGACACTAGACAGATCAAGCTCATGAGTTACGTACTTTTCAGCCAACAAAGTTGGTTGTTATGTCATTTCATGTCACGTTATGTTGCGTTGTTTTAAAAGTTCATTGTTATGTCATTTCATGTCGTGTTATGTTATATAATAATAATACTAGTAATAACTTATTTTTTGCGAGCAATAGACCACGTCTCACCACTTGTTACAATAAAACACAAAACAATAAAAATTAAAATACAAATTTAATACAACTAAAAACTCAATACAGGCTAAAAACTGAAAAGCAAACATTTCAAAAACAGTAATGGATTAGCTGCACACTCGAAAGTTCTTCAAACAGATTAAAAAAATATTATAAAAGCAATCAGGTGAAATGAGAATTAAGTGAAACTGGCTAGATTTGCTTCTGATTATATTATGTTGTTTTGTTATGTTATGTTAAATAGATAAAGGGGGCAGAAAATTAGTTTTATTAAAAACAATAATTATTACTATTTATAAACAGCTTTTATTATTGTGTATAAAATGTTGGCATAACTTCTATGGATGAAGTGTCTTCCTGATTAAATGCATTTGACTAATTACATCATACATTTTTAAAATCACAAAAAATAAAAATTTTGGCCTGCGGAATACCTAGTACAATCACAAAAACACATCAAACATCAGGCAATTTTATCTCTATTATAAATTTTTATAATTAAATACTATAATTATCTATAGGCCAAATTGATCAGTTAAATGCATAATGTTTGGCACAAAATTGCTTAATTACTGTACAGAATGATTCAAATGATTATGATTAATATTGGCCTGTTTTTACATACAGCAAGTCCATCTATGTACATTCACACAAAGAACTGCACTATTTACACAGACACTTGAATTGGACCCAATTTGACATTTCTGTATTGTATTTTTAATGTATTTCACTGTATTTTGTGCAATTCCTGGCACAGAATTTCAAAAAGGTGTGGCAATTAGCTCAAGACTAACAGGCGGAGTTTCCTCCGCATCGACTTGAGGTTCACTGATTTGATCAACAAGGTCCACATGATAAGGATTTCTAGGTATAAGCATTAAATCCACTGACAAACCTTCACTTGTGAATAGAGTTTCGTAATCACTTGTTGTAACAGCGAAAACTTTCTCCGCAATTTCCATTGCTGTTCTGCTGATAACATGAAGAAAGTGGTGGCCAAGAATTTTTTTACCCAGAAATGGCCGCATTATGTTGACACCTTCTAAAAGCTCATGTGGCATTCGTAGTTGAAATGCACACCAAGCAATATAGTTATAAATATTGATTACTCTCTGCCAGTTAGGCAATCCATTGTACGTCCAGTCCTCATCATTAGGAAACTTACACACTTCTTTCAAAAATGCCATTTTCAATACATAAGAGTCTATGAGTTTTTCTGGGTCGTTGATGATATAACGACAAATTTTCCTCTGAAAATCTACGGTTGTATACATTTCTATAGTTTCATTGCACTTCTGAATAGTGTTTGTAAAAGACTGCAAACAACTGTTAGCGCGATTAAACCTGTTATATCCATAGAGCTGAGGATTCCTGAGTGCTTTTGCTATCATTAATGTTTCCTTCTTCTCAGTTGACAGATTATTAATCAGGTCAATTTCTGCAAGTGCTGTTGTAATGGACCAATACTGCCAAGGACATTCTACAGCAAAGCTGCTTGGTTTCGGAACAAGATGGTAGACTGTTGTGTCATATGGATAGTTGTCAGATGCATTATGAGGTTGTCCTATGACTAAAATAGCTGGTGTAATATCGACTGTAATTGGCAACCGTTTGTAAAACTTCCCTCTCCACAACATTCTGAGCGTGATGCACACTTTGCTCCAACTGATGTTATGTTTATTACCAGTAAATGCCAAATATAAATTGTCATCGTAAAAATCTAGATTTGCCAGTGCATGACACAGAACTTCTGTAAATTTGTCCTTAAGACTTATCGACAGAAAACCATTAAACACCAAACCATGGAATTCAGTCACTTGGTCATTCACTTTGACTTTTACTATGTCTGGGTCATTTAGCGATTCTACAAAGCACAACTCATATGCACCATGTCTCGATAAACTTTCCAGTTCAAACAGGAAATCGTACTCGTTTGGAAGCCCAATCTTGACATCAGAAGCAGTACTGCCAACTAAAATGGGTTTGCACGAAAATTCTGATGCTGTTTGTGATATTTTGTTGGCCAACGAATATGAAAACTTCCTAATGGCATTTAGTACCTGTGAATTTTCATAGGTGTCATTTAATTTGCCTATGCAAGGTGTGTACAAAAGTTCTCTAAGTTGAAGTTTCTCCATTTTAATTTCTGTATTTAACAGAGCGTGCATTGATATTTTTCGCTTATCTATGCAATACTTGCCACATTTCTCCAGTAAAGCAACACCTTGATCATTTCCAGAGTACCATGCATAATCACAAGGTGTAGCTCCATGTTTGTTTTCAATCATGCTAAGAGATGTTGTAGATATTACCTTGTCCAAGATTTCTACCATAGAAGGACTTTCTGCAAAAATATGCACCGGAGTTACTCCTTGTTTATCTCCAAGCAGTAGAGAAGCACCAGCAGCTATAAGTTCATTGATAAAATCTGTGTCGTTATTGAGGGCAGCTACATGTAAAGCAGACAACCCGTCTGCATTTTGTTCATCCAAATTCAGTGTACTCAAAGAAAGATTATGGTAAACTTCCAGTCTTTGATAATGAACGATGAGATGTAAAAGCAGATTGCAATTTAGAGTAATAGCGCAGTCACCTTCTGTTTCAAACAAATGTTTGCACTGCTTCACATTTCCATAGAAGACTGAAAGCTGTGATTTATGAAGATAATGTTGAGCTATAAGAAGTAGACCAGCTGTTTCTTTGTAACCGTCATTTGGAACACGTGTATTTCCTGCTTCGGTGCAGAGGGAATATGGTGTTTTTCCTCTTACATCTTTTTGGTCTATCTTTGCACCAGCCTCTAGCAAAGCTTGTACGTTGGATGAAATACCTCCTTGTGCTGCTTTGTGTAAAGGAGTCTGTTTATTGTCATCTATGACGTTTACATTAGCACCAGCTCTTAATAATAATTTAACACATTGCAAATTATGAGTATGTGAAGCCAGATGAAGAGGCATCTGTTTCCTTTTATTTGGAACATTGACCAAATCTAGTTTTTCTTTAAATTGCAGATGCTTTAGAAGAATGTCTAAGACATTTGAGTTCTTAACAGCATAATGTAGGAGAGTGCACCCATTGTTGTCCTGAATATCAAGGGTAGGATCGTTAGTCAGAAAATACTCTAGTAATTGCAAATCTCCTTTTGCAACTACAAGATGAAGAGGTGTTTTACCATCCTTATCCTTAACATCAACCTTAGCATCAGCTTCTAGTAAAGTTTTGACACTTAACACATTTGATGATTGGTTCATCACTGCATCGTGAACAGGTGTACGATGATTAATGTCAGGTGTGACAACTCCTTGAGTATGACTACATTTTGACACAATGTACCTCAGTACAGGTGGATACTTCGTTGCATAATGTATAGGTGTTTTCCCTTTTTTATCAGCTGCCAGTACATTTGCACCTGCATCAACCAAGCATTCAACTGACTCCAACTTTCCTGTATCAGCTGCTAGATGTAAAGGTGTTTGACAGTCAATGTTCTTCGCATCAAGAAGTTTAACTCTTTCATCTTTTATCTGCTTGGTCAGTAAGTACAGTATTTGTGGATGTCTAACAGCATAGTGAAAACAGGTGCATGCCTTTTCATCTTTCATAGTAATGTCTGCACCTACTTGCAAGAGACTTTCAACTGAACAAATGTCTCCAATTTCTACGGCATCGTGTAATGGCGTTTTGCCAAATCTGTCTGACTTGTTAACCAGCATTGCATGTTTTGACTTACAGACTTGCCCCAAAAGCATATTTAAAACATCTGGATATGATACAGCTCGATGAAGCATAGTTCTTTGATTCGTATCTTTATTGATCATCCACTCATTGGTTTCAACTTTTGCGGACAGAAGGCATCCAGCCAGTTCTTCTACTGCAGGTAAGCATTCCATAGAAATAAGTTCCTGCAGAGGTGCACATTTGCAGTTTATCAATAACTGTTCAAGTAATTTGGGGCGCCTGGTATGATCTGCTGCATAATCTACAGACGTTCTTCCCCATTTGTCTTTTAGCATTATATCTGCACCAGCATCGACTAAAAGTCGCACAACATCAATGGCATTATGCCTTGTAGCTAAATGAAGTGGTGTCTGAAGTTCTTTGTCTTGCATGTTAATGACTCCAATGTTTGCTTCACTTAACCGTGAGAGAAGCATCTCCATCAAGTCAGGATAATCAATGGCATAATGCAATAAACATTTTCCGTCTTCATCTGTGTCATTCTCCCAGTCTTGATAAGTGCCCATAGCAGCTTGAAAACAAAAAGCTAGTTGTATAGTAGGAGTATAATCTGTCTTGTCTAAGATGGATTGCAACACGCTGTCAAGTGGATAGTTTTGCGATTGCAAACTCAGTAGTAATTGCATGAGTATGTTTGGATTATCTTTGGCATAGTACATAGATGTATGACCATCCTTATCTTTTGCTAACACATTAGCTCTAGCTTGAATAAGGAACTGTATAGATTCACTTTGCTTTGCCTTAACTGCATTGTGAAGAGGAGATTGTCCTTCATTATCTCGCACATCTACGTCCTGTAGATGACATGCAGTTAGCAATTTGTGCAAAATTTTGGGTGTGTTGATCGCATAGTGCAGTGGTGTTTGTTTCCATTTATTTGGTGATGCCACATTGGCTCCTGCACACAATAATAAATCAACTGTCTTCTCAGCATCTTTTAATATGGCATAATGTAAAGCGGTTTGCTTATCGACATCTGTAGCATTCACGTGACATTCCTTTGTAGCAGTTTTATCGAGCAGAATCTCCACAATCTCGGGATGCGTAACTGCTAAGTGCAAAGGGGTCTTTCCCCAAATATCTTGTATTCCTATGTTAGCGTTTGCACGCATGAGCCATTTAACTGAATTCTGCTTATTCAGTTGAACAGCCAGATGAATTGGAGTCTTCCCATTACAATTTTGGCTATTTACGAGGTTTGGCAAGTCACTATAATTTATTTGCATAGCTATGAAATTTAGCAGTCCTTCGTATCCAACTGACTTATGCAAAATGGTGTTGCCTCTTACAGTATGCTTTCTATCTTCCTTTATCACTTCTACCCAGTCATCATAGCCGGTGCCATTAAGTTTTGCCAGCAATGCTTCAATGAGCAATGGTTCTTCATGCAGGATATAGTGTCTACTTTGTTCAAAATTGAAACCATGTGGAGAATCTTTCTCCAAGTCATTTGTCATTCGTGTGTGTAGTTGAAGCATGATTACATGTATGTATTTGGTGATGTGCTAATTACAATCTATATACATTCAGTTATGCTCCAATTACGTTCCAGAATTTGAGTTGTGGTAAAGTCCGAATACAATCCACTTCTACCAACATAAGTAAGGCACCTACAAATAAAAAATTAAGTAAGACATAATAGGACGTTGAAATTCGAATTAAGAGATGTTGCCACATAAAGACCCTTACATGCTAATGCCTTCTCAAAGTCGAGAACAAAATTGCCCTGTTAGAGCAGTATTATGAAACGAAAGCATGATAATTATTATACTCAATATTATATGAGATGGTTTACTTGTTATGGCTTGGTTAATCTGGCATACTTCTACTGTCTAAATGCATAATGTAAATCAAATAAAAACAAGTTGTCAACACAGTACAGCTAAAAATGACGGGCCTCACAACCAAATTAAGTTTTAAATTAATTTAAACTAAGTTGTTTTGAAAGGTAGGTTGAAGCAACCTGAAAAAGCATGTAAAAGGAAATGTTTAATAAGATAATAATCTTTCCTGATTTTTTTTTCTACTGTTCACATATAAATGCCCATTCATACAGTAAATATAACAAGAAAGTATGAATAGTCAGTTAGTTTTTTATTATTGGTATTTTCACTAGTTATATTAAATCATATTTCATAAGTTCTATTTCATTGACAATTAAATTTCACGATAATAAATTTATAGTAAAAAGCATTGTGTAAGAGAACGACTCACTCGGTAAACGACTCAACGGCTGATGACGTTACAACCTAATTAACCAATAATTACAACCACAAAATTATTGAAGACACGTTGTGAAGGTAAGCAGCTGCGACACTAAGCATATGCAATGTAGTCAATAGTGCCCTCTATATAACTAAGATGACATCCTGAAGCAAGAATAACGAAATGTTCAATCAAGGACAATGTTTTCATACACTGAAGCAATTTTGATACAGTAGTTCACGAAGTACAGAAAAAAACAACGAATGCACTTAGCATAAGTAATATGCTCACAACGGCAGCAGTGCGTGTCAGTATCAATAACACAGTGATTCAGCATACATAAAAACACGCTAGTGAAACACATAGTGTTAGAAGTTACTCTATAATCCTCATAACAAAATATGCTTTGTGTTATTAGGCCTATCCTAAATTACGTTATCTGTTTCAATAATGCACCTTAAAATGATGTTTGCCTGGAATCCGGAATGCGTCATCCACTGCGGAATACCTGCGTGTAACAATACCATAGCTATGGTTTGTGTAGATCAAAGACCTTGGTGATTGCTTAGGAGTGTTCTGCATTCTAGACTGCCATGCTGCTCTGATCTTCTTTGTTTAAGTTCCTGGTTTAATAAATACTACTTTATTCTGCACGCATTTGTCTGGTTGCTAATATTATTGTAGCGTGTAACACTGCGTAGCTATAAAAGATCAATAGGAAATAGCTGCAGAAAAAAATAACGCATAACGCAGGTCTGTGCATTGAACAACAACATAAACCGATTTTATCTATTCCGCATCCGCATCACACATACGCACTCCGGATGCCAGGTATACCCCACGTAACATTACATAACATTGCAATAACTATTTCTTGATTATACTCAACTGATGCTTATTTTCGGAAGGATATTCCACTGACTCATTTGACAGACTGATAATGAGACTTGTTAAGTTCACAGAACATTTCAATAATTACTCTGTCTTATACATCACGGTGTGCAACTGTGAAGTTGTCAAATCATTACAGAATAACGGAACACATACTCGTAGGTCTGAGTAACACATTTCCTAAATACTATCCACAAATTATATTTACAAATCTTATACTATAGGTGTATCAAATACAAAATAATACTGTTGGTTGCTGTAGCTGTCTATAACACAGATCATGTATTGGGAAAAAACAGGTTACCATAAATTGCAACGAGTTTTAGTTTTGTCTTGGCCATGGGCTATTAGGTGCTCTGGGTTGGGACTAACGACTAGAACACTTTGTGGTAGTTATTTGAATATTAATAATTAAATTTTACAATTTTGTCCGAATTCTGGCGCTCGAAGAAATATTTGTACTCCACCCATAGATATGGTTCCACCACAGAACTGAATGCTAATAGAAAAATTTATGACTAAATAGGTAGTAGCTTGACATGATCTCTATTAAAATACTTTAGGCGCCACCCCTTGCTCTTGTTTTGAATATTTTGAACTCACCACTTTTTCGCCACGTTTACCACCACAAAAAGCAATTACATTTTTTAATCGGCATAGCCATTAGCGATAACCAGTGACCAACTGAAAGGTCTCTAGCCAAACTACGTGAAATCCTTTCCTGCGTAATTACGCATCCTTTCGCGTGGCTTCTGACTTATTTACACCTGTAGACACATGGCTTCCTCTGCTCGTGGTTTAGGTTCGTTTCCCTGAAACAGTTTTTACCAGGAATTTTTTTTCGCAGAAAAAGTAACTTCCCAAAAATTGGCCAGAAAATTTTTTCCTACTCGTTTCACGCAACAAACATTTGAAATTTTTTAACAGGCAAATGGCTGTTACATTTTTAATTGTGAAAAATCTGCTATTTTAGTAGGAAAAAACTTACGAGTTTGCTTCTCCCGCTTTACCTCCCTTCTTCCCGCTCCCTCTCATCCTCTCCTTCCCTGTCTGTCTGTCCCGTCTTCTCACTCTCTCTTTCCTTCTCTCCTTTCCAGCCTCTCTTATCCTCTTTCTTTCAATCTCTTTTCTGTCTTCTATCTCTTCCTTCTCTCTCTCTTTCTCCCTCTCTCGCGTTCCCCCAGCCCGCCCACCTCTCTAACCCCTCTTGTTCTGTACTTCCCTCCCTCCCCCCTCTCTCTGTCTCTCGCTCTTTCTCCCTCCTCTCTTTTTCTCTCATTTCTCTCCCACCACGAACTCTCTCTCTCCCCCTCATTCTCTCGCCTTCCCCACCCTCCCTGCCTCCTCTCTCCCTTCTCGTTCTCTCTCCCTCGCTCTCTCTTTCGTTCTTTCTTTTTCTGCTGTCCTTAATTATCCAAGACACTTTTATTAATGACTTTCAAACATCATAATCATTAAAAATGATGCAATGTTTAAGACGTCAACTTTGATTTTTAAATTTTGTTTTTAAAAAATATTTTGTTTTCAAACCTTCGTTGCTACAATTTCATGTTGTTTTTAGGATGAAATTGCTTTCGCAAAGTGATTTGCATTGTGTAATTTACTGCACATAATTACTTCAAATTCAATTGTTTTTTTATAAGATTTTAACGTTTAATTATTATTATTATTATTATTATTGTTATTCTTATCGTCGTTGTTATTGTTGTTGCTGCTGCTGTTGTTGTTGTTAGTGTTATTATTATTATTATTATTATTATTATTATTATTATTATTATTATTATTATTATTATTATTATTATTATTATTATCATCATCATCATCATCATCATCATCATTATCATCTTCATTATTATTATTACAAAAAATGAAAATCCAGTGCTTTACGAACTATATAGATTTGTCAATATCATGGTGTCAATATTTGCCCAATAAATTATGCCCCTTTGCAAGATTTTTTTACATGTACTTTTATGGCAGAACCGTATATCTCAGTTCATTATTCTGAACTGGCAGAGATTTCAAAGTCACATGCGGATGCACGAAATAATTTGGAATCGCAGTAAAAGTAACTGCCCAAGTGTGAGATTCCTAAGCGGTCTCCCAACAAATCACTTGCCAGGCTTGGCATTGCATAATTTTGATCCAATCACACGTCGTAATCACTCACTATTGCGTATATGCAAAGATCGACATCATTCGCTACTTAATCGTTCTGACGTTACAAATCTACTTTCTTGTCTTAGCAAGTTGACCAAGTTTCTTGATCACATGATCCCTATTGATCAATACACCTAGTTGAAGTAAACTATTTTTATTGTGTATTATCTAACTAAGCTTTAAAAAGCATTTTCTGCGAATTTTATTTTTTGTGAAATGACGGTCCTGGCAAAAAAGTTCTGGGAAGTAAAAAAAGTTTTCTGTAAAAATTTTTTCACAGGCAAAATATTTTTCTGCCAAAAAGCTTTTCTGGGAATAGTCTACCGTCTGTGGCTTTCTTGTAACATGGCTCCATCTATAGATTGAATGTGAAAGTGCAGGAATAGGTAATAGTAGTCAGAGAATTAACATTCTCTGTTGTTGTTGTTGTAGTTTAATCTAGCGTGATAAAAACGTCCTCACCACCATGAAATTTCTTTTGGATTTTATAATAGCTTTAATATTATTAAGCGCACAAGTTACATCAGTCCACCATGTACATATTTCTACAAAATTAACATTCACGCCCACGGTGATGGGATATAGTAATTATACAAGTGCTTAATCTACAACCGAAAAAAAACGAATGTAGGTTTTTTATAAACAGATTTATTATTTTTCACATATAATGTGGCCTTTTTTCAACCTTGACATTATATTGGTCAACAACGAATGTAGGTTAAAATGGCACAGTAAAAATGGCATAGAAAATTGGCACAAATGGAAAAATATGAAAAACGGTACACGTGTTATTTTGATGAAAATGATTTTTATAATGAACCTAGAATGCGCTCAGTGGGAACAAAACGTCCGCGAAGGTAGCATAATCAATAATGCGCGAATTCCACGTAGTGTTTGTTATAGTCTTTTCGCTATCCTTTCTCTAGTTCTAGATCTATCTATTCATTTTAACCATTCTTCAAAACTTATTAGCGAATCTTTTATTAATCATGTTTTATTGTAGTATTATAAAGAGATAAATAAATTAAAATTGAATTAAAAAATGAATTGAATTGAATTTTTGACATTCTTTCCAAAGAGTTATAACGCTATGACAAAGTGCTTCACTAATGTTTTTGTACGTGGTGTTCGGTCAAATTTTGTGAAAACGAAGAACGGGCGCAAAAGGGGTCCACCCCTTCCATGTCCAAGAAACTGCGTCATCTTTTTGTTCCCTACCTATTTCTCCACAAAGTTTCGTGCAAATCTGTTTCGTAGTTTTTGCCATTGACATTTATTAGGCCATAATGCCGAAATCTAAAACATTTTATGGCGCATAGGCCTTAAACCTCTTAAACCTAAAATGTTTTTGAAGAAGACTAGATCTAGGTACCTGCACTTAAGTCTTAAAACTTTTGTAAGCTTTAAAGTGCTATAGGTACCGCAGTTAGTAACACAGCAGTCCATTTTATTGTCTAATGCTGCTTTTAAGCCGTCACCTAACGATTATCATATCGAAACTTCTGGATTAAGTGCATCTTCTCATTATACATTTATCTTTGCGTGTCAACTTTTACACAACCTTAATGGAGCACTTTTGTTTACTACGCCGCTTCGCATGTGGGCCGCAACAGACGTATGATGGTGTAACTTTTTGGTTGACATCATCTTATATTTCCAACTCTTACTCATCGCCCAGCTGCGCAGGGTAAGCTATTTACTCATCCAGGCCAGCACCTCACGCGAATAAATCAGACCCAGGCTTTTATAAACTAGTAAAACCATCACGTGAAGCCAAGTTATCAACAGAGCATGGGAATATGCATGAACAAAAAGTGCAAGTTTATTACCAATAATTGTTACGATAGAGTTCAAAATACTATTAACCATTATTAATTTCTACAACTGTTAAGTGGCGTTTACCTAGCACCCGGAATGAGTATGCGTTAAGTGACGTTTGTGTAGCATTCGAAATGCGTTATGCATTATACGTTTTCCATCTGCGAAATAGCTGCGGAATAAAAAATCAGTGGCTGCAGAAAAAATAACGCATAATGCAGGTCTGCTAAACGGGTGCATTGAACAACAAGATAAACCGATTTTTTTTCTATTCCGCACCCCCATAACGCATACGCATCTGCAAGTTTGCAAAGCAACCTATTTTTTGATGACATGCACATAAAAATAAAACTATTTTACGCCACTATAACTCCTGAATCTAGTTGTAACTACTTCAACTAGCTGTATTTACAGTGATGGCATACAAAATTTTAATGTCATTTTTACAAGCGCTTTTCTGCACGCAAATTTTGTTAGCGCTGAACAGTTAATTGAACCGACACATTAGTTAAACCTCAACAAAAAAGTATCAGAAACGTTTACATAAGTTCATTTCTGTTTAACTGAATGGAGCAACAGAATGGAGAACAGAAGAGAATGGAGTAAAATAGAAATAGAACAGCAGCAGAGTTGAAAAAAACAAAACGGAGTAGAAGAGAATAGACAGTATAGAATGGGGAAATCGAATAAAATAGCCTTAAGGTACAAGTACGGCACATAAAAAGGAATGAAAGTTAATGCTGAATTGTGCATTTTGACCAAGCCAATCTTTTAAGTAAAAAGCATGAAGAGTCTAAACAAACTTGTTCTATACTTAGTATACTAGAGTCTTACAGTATTCTGACCCCCAGGATTGGCTTCTTAAGTTTCAGTTTGAATAGGATCAGGGGTATTAGCAAGGCAACCACTCATATGGATTGTCGCTGCTCATTCTAATCCACGTGGCAAAATGTGGGATTCCCAGCTTCTCGAACAAAAATAAGAAATTGTGACAATGAAGTCCGCAGAAGTGTTCTAAAATAAATACGTAGGCCTATTGCATCGACCGAGAACATAAACTGACTGCTACAGGATTGCATATGTATTATTACAGTATTATATATTACATCTTATACTTAGTTATCAAATTTTAATAACCACGACTTTTTTAAAAAACGAACTGTTGAAGTTTCCATCAAAGAGCGGCATTGCTGGAAACTTGGAAGCGCAATCGTGTTACCATATAGGTAGTTCTTGTTCAGTCCTAAGTCCTTAATCATTATTTTTGTTCTGTTATAGATACAACTAAGTTCAAAACTTGATTTAGATTATAAAAACAGACATCAAAAAAGTTTGACCTATTTTTGTAAAGCCAACAATTCGTTTGCCATTTATGCCTTTATATTAAATAGTATTGTTGTGAACCAGCCAGACAACTTTTGCATGTGAATATTAATTAATCGTGAGTAAAAGGAAAAAAAGGTAAAAATAACAATATAGTCGTGTAAATTATTCTTGCGTAGCTAGTAATATAAGTAATCGTATTTTTTTCAAGCGGCGGAGTTAATACTGACAGTAACTCTACACATGTGTAGAGCAAATTACCCACTAGTTTAATGTCCACATTCTGACAGGATGTTTAATTGCTAGCATCTAATTAGTACACTTGTTTATAGTCGCCAACTGGCAATCTCCTGCTGCTAACATGTTGTTCCCAACGCGTCAACGTTATCGAGGTTTCAGATGGCTTCACAGGAGAAACTGTTTGCGCTGGCTTGTGTTTATTTTTCAACTCTCCACTATCAAGCAAGTTACAGTTACGCAATTGTCAAGACGCGTGGAACTTGGGACTTGCTCTGTTATACGTTCCTCTAGGAACAGAAAATCGACTAGACAAGCCTTTGCTCTAGAGAATTTATTACACATGTACAATTTCAATGTGTTTTGCACGAATACATTAAACGTGCAATTCTTATGTTGAATCTAGAAAAGATACCATGACGAACTGATTGGCTTGTTAATGACTGACTTGATTGTCAACTGATAGCTTGTGTAGCTAATGAACAGACTGATTCACTAATTCATTAATCATAGTTGAACAATTACTACAGTAAGTCGAACAATTAGTTAACTGATTTACTGACAGACTGGTTGATGACAAGCTGACTGACTGATTGACGAACTGACTGTCTGAATAATCGACTGACCGGCTGACTGGTGACTAATTTTCGATTGATTAGACTGAGCAACTGCTTGATTAGTAATAAATATCAATGGAGTGATTAAAAACTGACAGAATAATCAGAATTTATTAGAATGATCAGAATAATCAGCCCACTTATTGATCACATATATTATTTATTTATATTAAGCATTTTTCATGTGTATTTCGTTAAGAGGTTCATTTAACATTGGCAGATAAAAGGAACTGGGTTACAAGAACAGTGTCCAGTCTAATGATCACTCTTATCGTGGATTTCATAACTTAATCATCTCAGAAGTTTATAAAATCCAAGTCTGCTTATTTTTGCTGTTGTGTGTTTGTTTCAAACGTTTCTTTTTATAGATGTTGGTCGTTAGCTGTAGCACAACTTAAACACTTGGTGAACAGCGATGACAAGCACTTTCGATCTGGTAAGCAATCGCGTGAGCTGGTCAAGTGTTTCTGAAACGCATAAACTGAGCCACTGTTTGGCTTCTTTCTTGCCATGCAGTGATGGGTGTACTTTATGAGTTGCTGGTTTCTTTTCAACGATGTGCCGTTTGAAAAGTTCCCACAGGTGCGTCCTCAATATAGTCATCATTAGCCTACATAGCACAGGCGCTTGGTCAAATCTGGGTCATACGAAGATGAAGACTTGCTTTTGAAGAATTATGTGTTTTTATCTAATTGGCTATTCTGACCTAAGATGGTGTTTTACCATTGCTGTTGCTTCTGCTGCTTGTGGTGGTGGTTATAAAGGCGGTGGTGGACTAGCAGTGGTGCTAGTACGTTTGTGTTGATATCGCCATCGCCACACCAGTCAAAGACGTACGTATTGTAAACTTGATTGAATGTATGAAGGAGGAAAAGGGAAGGGAAGACAAAGACAAGATGACACTGGACAGGCTTTGACTGGTCAGAACTGAAAAAGACTGGACAAGACAGGAAATGAGTGCAGAGAAAAGAAGAGAAGAAAGAAGAGGATAAGAGAGGAGAGAAAGGGAAAGAATGGAAGAGGAGAGGAGAGAGGAGTGGAGTGAAGAAAAGAGAGTAAGAGAGGGAGAGGAGAGGAGAGAATGCTGAGATGGCAGGCCTGCACAACCTGTTTTTCATAAAGTAACAAAACATACCTTTCGAGAACTCTCTTTCATCTCAACTTCTATAATGAACAATTTATTGATTAAAAGCACTCTTACGCGTCTAAAAATGCAGTACCAAGCATTACTAAAATTTCCAGCCAACACAACTGTTTGTAATGCTTTGGGGAAATGGTTACTGTTGGTCTTGGCAACCGGCAAGTCTGCCACACAATTTTACGCAGGTATGAAAATTTATTATTACGGCGACAGGTGTCGGGTATATGCAACTGTCACCATTAACTGCTTTAGCCTCTAGCGGATTTCGCTACATTAATTGCAGGTTTTAATTACATAATTAATTAACAACTTATAGGTGTTAAATTTTGCTCAGTCTCAACAGAAGCCATGAAATTTTGTCTCAAAACTTCATTAATACCCAATTTCCACAACAATTTCTTCATCTGATTTAAGGTAACATAATCAAACTTACTGACACCAAAGTTATTGACCAGTAATTATTATCAGACGTCGTTACTTATTCATAGTCATAACTGATTTGGGAATGAATCCAATCAGCAGTAATTAATTCAGCGTTTGTAATTTGGAAAGGATATGCCGGTAGGTGAGCTCTCGAAATTGAATTAAGACCGGTCAGAATCATAAAGAGCTGTGTCTGGCGCTGTATCTGTGGTGTAGTCGTGGCGCTGTATCTGTAATCTAAAGGTTGTTGGTTCAAATCAAGGTTTGTCAAAGGCTTATTTACATATCTTTCCTTTGGATTCACATATTCATTAATTTGGGGTTCTTTTCTTCTATCATTATAAATTATGCTTCGTAAAATGGTTAGTGCAGTGGTGCCTCTACACCTAGGCTGCTTAACTAAACCCACCCGTAATTAACGCAGTTTGCATACCGGCAAGAGTGGACGAGTGATAAAGTACAATCACCGCAGCGGATGGTATTTATTACAGGTAACGATAAGGGTTAACACTTTACCAAGTAATATAATAACTGATAAGAGAACCATAATTAACCTGCAATTCAAGCCGACTACGCAGGCTATACAAGTATATTTCATATAATAATCGTATTCATTGAAACTGCATATTTGTGTAACATGTCCAGGAATCTTAGTCTATAGTAGGTCTATGAACGCTATCACGTAAACGCAATTGTATATCTCTAGTAGGACTAGTTGGTGTGCTTAAGTTGTGGCGTAGAGGGGTCCCCTAATGGGCACAGAGCTTAATTTCTTACGAAAAATTTCTTTTTTAGATCATTTCACAGAAGAGAAACAACTAATTTAACTACTGGTGATACAAATGCTGTATCACTTGTGCATACCAATGATTTGACACGCAAGACCACGCGAGGCTCCAAACTAGCTGATCTCTGAGCTTCTTTTTTTCGTGAACAGGATCTTATGAACTCAGGAAAACATTCTTACAAACGTCCAGTTAATGTCATTATAATTGTAGGTGTCACGAATTGCACGAATTCGTGGAAACTGTTTTGCAGAGCATTGAGCAAATGATATACGGTTAACAAATACTGACTGTGGCAAATGATATAATATTTATCAAACTATCTTATTGACTTGTTTTTTTTTACTGTTTTTTAACCTGAAAGTAATGAATTAAAAGTTATTCCTTTTTATTATTTTTATGCTAACTTGGCATAACACAAAAGTTATATGTGTTTGTAAAAGGTTTGTTGTAACGGACTTTTCAAACGTAGACAATGCAATTACATTTTCATTAAAGATGCCAGCACCTATCAAATACTTCCTTCGTTAAATTTATTATTTATAACTTTTGGAGTGTTATAAGGCCTGCAATATTAAGTTTTGTTCATCTAAATGTGTGAGAAGGCACCTTACAATGTGATTATATTCAATTTAATTCAACAAACATTAACGAATACCTAGCCTATAATTCCCAGAAAAGTTACCTTTATCCATGCAGATCATTTTATTCCTGACAAAATGACATATTGTGTTTTGCTTTTAGCACGCCACTGGAGCCAGTTCCTGGTTGGGAATAACAATAACAATCATGCAGGCACCTGTAAATTTTTTGGCTAAATCAGGTAGCCTCTTGTGAGAACTGCTATATCTGGTGTGGCGAGATAAGCAAAGCAGCAGACGGAGTTTCTATCTCGGTTTGGTAATAGTGGTACTGGCAGAGGTTATCAATTTGTCCAAAATAACTTTCTAAGTTGCAGTGACAGCAGCCCAGGTCACTAGAGCAAAATAGACTTCGTTTTCAAGCATGCCTAACTGTAACATTTCTTTTAAGTTTTGGTTACTGAGAAATAAAAGTTCCCGAACTCATCCATCTTCAGTCGGTTATTAAAGAACTTGACCTTAAAACGTGGTTAAGAAAATCACACGGATTGGCATGTCTCTAACGATCGTGTTCACTCATTAAAATGGTGCATAAAAATATAATTCAGATTTAGCAAACATGAATGTTTCGGCCAACTTTAGACAAAACCAGACATTTGTTTGTTTGTTGGCTTGCTTTCTACTTGTCATGTGTTTTAGAGCAAATTAGCTATAATAAATCTTTCTAGGCCGTTATCATTAATCTGTTTTCCAAACATAGTTTCTTACGTCGAGTGCTCACTGCCCTTGTGTGGGGTGACTCATATAAAAGAATACATTTTCGGAAATTAAATTTCTCTATTTTCTTCGTTGAACCTACCCTTGTTTGTCTTTAATTATTCTTTGCAAATATAGAACTCTCTTCAGGCGTTAATTCTCACTCTGTTTCAACGTTCCGTAATTAGTCACCCGTGCAATTCCAAATTGGTAATTAGCCACTAAAGACTTAAGTTATCTGACATGCCCAGAGTTGAGCACATTCCAAGTCGTTGGTTCTCATCTTTGTCTAGGGCACCTAGGTGTGCTGAATTACCTCCATACAATGGTTGCGATTTACTCGCATTGTTTACAGCAAGTATAATCTTCGACAGGTTGCGGGGGAGTGAGGGAATGGGGTGAAGTTCTTATCATTACATCCAGGTGCGTAATTTAGGTTCATTTAAACTCACGTAAAGTAATGCGTCAGTGAACTTTGCCCAAGATTTCATTAGAAACGATAATTAAGTTTCATCTGTCAAAATTCTAAAAAATTAAGACATAGCACTATTAATTACTATAGTGCATAATAAATAAATAAATAACGGTTATTATCATTTTTTTCTCATCTCTCTCTCTCTCCACTAATAAATCATCGGAATTATAAAATATAATAAACTAAATTTACGTGCCTATATGGAAAAATATAACAATATAATTTTATGATGGACACGTTATAAATAAAATACATGGAGTCTATGATAAACACTTGCACGCTATTTGACAAGTAACCGTTCAGCGCACCTGACCGATCAGCTGTTTAAACGGTAAATATTTACTTTAGTACCTATTATTACTATAGCGTCTAATAGTACCTCTAAGCCATACAGGTGTAACACAAATTTAAATTTGCTCAAACAGTAATGACAGAAATTAATTTTGCTCAAATACTAATGACAGAAATTGGCATCGAGCCATTTTTAGTAATTACAGTAGGTATTGTCATATGTCTTCTGAAAAAGTAGAGGGTAGCTACCTCAATTAGTAATCATATCGAATGTACCTGCAAGTATATACGTAGCTATGACCACATAAAACTTTCAACTGCAATTTCTAAACAAACACGTAAAATTGGTTTATTATGATCGTTGTACTTTTTCCCTTATTTTCGGCATCATATCTCCAATTTTTTCGTGCTTACTATTTTTAGCATACTTTATCCGTGTAGAGGAATTCATTGAATCAAAACTCAATATGCAACTCAAACGCATACTCAAATACATACCGAACATTAAAACCAACTCTGGCAAAGACGTTCACGTTTCTATGTCTTTATTCTTTTGGAAAACGAGAGGGGCTGATGTTCGCTTTACAAGACGTTTAAAAAAATTTTTACCATCCGCAAATATTTTTTTACTGAATAGATTACTATTTTAAACTTTTCTATTAATCTGACACAACGTCAGAACGATTGTCTGGCCTTTTATCATTTGTTGCGAATTTCAAATTAGTCTGTCGAGAGGTGCACATACTCGAGCTAAATACAGGTAATCAACTACTGCGCCCGAGTTTCCCTGACGTTCTAGACCGGCAGCAGTATGTCGCATGATTTCGTAGTAATTCTTTTGTAAACAGGTGCCTGTCTTTGCTGCATCGTTTCCGGAAGCTACCATCTCGCAACTCTCCCCTTACTATAACAGTGTGCCCGCCTTTGATTTAGGTGGATTACCGACCTCAAGGACAACTTGTATCTCTTGCTGGGATTAATACATTTCCTGCTGCGGATTACCCATTGTGCTCTGCAATCCTAGTTTACCTATTTTCTCTAAATGCCCCAAACGAGTTTTTTGTTATTTTGAAGTCCATAAAAAGTACTGGTTGTCCTTGGCCCTTTTATGTTCTATCAGCAGCGCATGCGTGCTCATGCGTTTGATTGCTAGCCAAAACAACATCCTATTATCGGCTAATCGTACCTGGTTTGTTTCTTTAGCACTAAACCCAGCGGCAAATGCAACCGTAGCAAAGTTTATCTGCCCGTAATTACCGTACCTGGTTAGTTTAAATTTGTTAGTGTTACGCTTTAATAAGTAAAAATGCTTCTGGTGATTAAAGCAGTAATATCCTCGGCAAAGAAAAACA
The DNA here is from genome assembly GCA_030141605.1 of Tubiluchus corallicola. Lineage (NCBI taxonomy): Eukaryota > Metazoa > Priapulida > Priapulimorpha > Priapulimorphida > Tubiluchidae > Tubiluchus > Tubiluchus corallicola. Next base: position 525,654 of record JAQGDQ010000026.1, read on the forward strand.
GAAAGTCTAAGAAAATCTTCCAAAAGAGTAACAGGCAGATCTTCAGCTACACGAATCAAAATTCCATTCTTGCTTCCATTGCCGTTATTGCTGTCGACTGTCGTCTTTGGATCATATGATCATCACAATTATGTCATAGTCATAATCACAACCTTAATCATCATCATCATCATAAGCACCAACATCGCCATCCTTCCATTGATTATTTTCTTTCTGACGTTTAAATTTCAAACTATGCGCAATAACTTTGGCTTGTTTTTTGAGCGGGGCCTTTAAATTGCACGCCTCTGCTTCTAGAAGGCATTTAAATGTCATGTCCCGTTTGCAATACTGTAACAGCCACGTGAGTTTCATTAATGTTTGGCAATGTATCTGCATGCATACTAATAAGGCATCTTTCTGATCGTGCCTTCTCTATAGTTAGCTGTTCCTGCTTCGCAGTCTTTTAAATATAAAAACAGGAAACCCTCATTGCCAGCCTTGCATCTGTTCAACATGCATGCAAGAATACTAGCATTCATTGGTAGCCACAAAGGAGGACCCACAAAGCTGGGCCTGCAGAGTAGCATGTCAACAAATACCCCCATTTATCCGGTGGACAATGCCAAATGTTCTTGCACACCTACGCGACATTCAAGCAAACAGAATTTCTCGCCAGTAGAAATGGAACAGGAGAGGGCTTTAGCGCTGAAAAGACTTAGCAGAATTTGACGATTATCTTTGAGCACCACTCAGGCTGGCAGCATGTTTTGCGCAGCAATAAATTACTGGCGTCAAAGGAAAGTATGGTTCTTGAGGAACAGTGAAATTGCCCGACGTGCAGGGACGTCAACAAAGCCTGGTCTTGTGCTCATTGTTACAGAACCTGTTGTGGTGTGGATCCCTACCATCAGCGTGTCTAAAGCACGGGGGGAATTATTATGATTATGCCTGTTTTTCCATCTAATCGTATCAAATCTGGGGTGTGCTGTAATCACACATCCTGCATTGATAAAGAGGCATCACGCAATGCTCCCTTTTTTGCTGGCGGAGATGACATGCAGCTTCATCGCTTATCTTTCAAAGTTGTTGACAGAAGTGCAATTATGCCTAATACAAGAAAAGCACTGAAAAATCATACAATGCCAACAGCTTAAATATTCAACTTGCAGTGCACAGGGCTAGTCTTATTCTTTAATTTTGACATTTTCGTCGACAGTGATGAAAATTATAAATGCAGTAGCTTTGATATTATTAATAGTGAAAGTCAAGAGAAGGAAAACTAAAGATTTTCTTATAAACAGTATCCAGCGATGATATCATAATAAAATAGTAATAATAATAATAATAATAATAATAATAATAATAATAAATCATTATATGGTTTATAAACAAATTCTTAAAATACGCCTAAAAGGTTGCACAGGCTGTAAATTCCATGATAACAGTGCTGTTATATCCAAACTTATTCAAGACCCAGATGCGTAATGCAGTTTCATGATAAAAAACTAAACTCAAAACACTCGTGATAATGTGCTTTTAACATAGGTATACTGAAAAAATATTTACGCTTAATATGGTACAGTCTGGTTTCATGTCTAAACTGAGCACTTTGTTTATTTTTCTGTGAAAATACACTTGAACATAAGGGACCTAGACGTTCTTGCTGTGATTCATGCATGTCAGTAGCTATCTGCGTTTGTTGTTTGGTCTTGTCACTATCGGAATTACCCAAGGATCATCATAATTCAAGTACTCGGTTCCCACGCTGCTGGGGTATCCCCCAAGCTGTATAATGACTGCACCAGCTGCAAGCTTCAGCATCTGTTGTTTATACATCTGTAGACCAGAACCCCTCGTGTGCCTCAGGTGCAGACAGCTTTCTTAGGGGCCTAGATGCTAGTATACGGTTCATTCATCATCAACTAAAAAATAAAATTTCACCTGCGGCACAGAAAAGAATTCTAAGACATCAACCTTCTCTTCTTGCTTTTTATGGGAAAATACCAGTAAAATTAGAATATTATTTTATATGCGTCTCACAAACCATTTCTGGTAGGTTAAGCAGTAACATTTTACGCATGCTACAAAAAGTGGTTCATTTTGCAAATGCTACGGGATTAGACTCAGTATTTCGACAAGCTTTTTTTTAGCAGAAACAAGTTCACAAAGCTAAATAAGTAGAAAAACGAAGGAATAAACGAATAGATGGGTAAACGAATGGCTTAACGGATAAATAGGTAAACAAAATAGTTAGCAAATATGTACATAAAAGTGCGAATGAACAAATGGTAGAATGAATGACAATGCAGACAAGTAAACGAACGATTAAACGAGCAAAAAACGAACAGGCAAATAAACACAGTTATTCCTGATTAACAGCAAAAACAATATTACTTGATATTAATAATTTTAATAATATATTTTCAAGCATTATAATATATATATGGCACATACTAAGTTGTTATAGTGTGGTGTTTTTATTTGCCTGTTATAATTTCTCCATCGGCATATTCCTGATCGTCCTAGATATTTGGAACATATGCGTTGCTAACGTGGCTATTAAGGGTATTACCCGATACGCACTAAACAGATATCAGGTCCCAATTAACTTGCATTTGGATGCCCATATTGGCTGAGAATCGTGGGAATTTCATCCTCATCACCTGCTCCTGTCGTCAGAATCATTAAAGGTTGCACAGGTAACGTGCGTGGGCGGCACTGAGGTGTGTAATTACGTGCTATCACCATAATTGGTCCTCATACCTAGAGACAGTTGATGTTTGTAATGTGCAGGAACGTGAATAAAAGTGAAGCCAAATTGTAAAACACAACGACTTCATTTTTAATGATGAATGATTTACTAATAAAAAATCATAAGCAAAAATTGTGTCGTAAATACATTCAAAAGCAACGAAGAAATAAAAACTAGTTCGGAATGCAAAGCACTTGGTTATTCGCTTATTCAGTTTTTCTGCAGAACTGCCTGGATATGTGGTTTAGAACTCTATTCATTGTTGCCATCGTGAATATGTTATTTTGAACGCCATTTAGCGTCATCATAAATTCTTTTACTGTAACAAATTTGAATATGAAGTTATTCTATTGTGACATCACAATATAAAAACTTACTACACGAGCGACAACAACGAGAACGAGGCCGATTTCACGGCGAAAAAAGTCCGTTTACAAGCTTAGGGAGTTAACTCAAAAATTCACAATGAAATAGATAGAAAATGCTGGAGATTTACGAACCAGCAACAAGAAAAACAATCAACGAAATCTTTAAAAAATCTACGTATTTGTAGATGGCCGTAAGTAGATGCAAGTTGCAACTCGCTAAGCGTTTTTTAACTTTATTTACAAACGAGTGCCAGAAATAAAAAATGTCAATAAACAAATGTATATATATATATTTAGCATCTGCCTCGACATTCGCTGGCTATTATTAGTTCTCAATCTTTCTCTAACAAAACCCGCGTACTTGAGCCTCGAAATGACGGCGTAGTGCTGCTACCTGTATTGATAATACCAAACTCACCATATAGAAGTCACAGGTGTTCCTCCGCGCGATCAGATTCCCGAGGTTACCTTCCTTTTTACTTAGACAATCTGATGGTAATCTGATCTCCATTTCAAAAACGAATTGTTGTCAATCGGGTCAATTTGGGTGCTTATTATAGCATTCCTTTCATCGGGAAAAAGTGTAGAGTCCCGCGATCCGGGACAGGTGTAGGCTTTCAATTTATGAATGTTTTCTATCGGCGGCAGCGTAGGGGTGTTCGCGACTGCTCGAAGGCGGGGGCGTATAATTTAGATGCGCAGTGATTTCCGCTAATGCTGCTATTGCTGCAAGTGGACGCTGGTAACAATGACGCGAAAAGATGAAGTTGTAGGGAGCCGAGTTGACCACTGAGCCAAGTAGACCACTTTCGGTAAAACCGATGCGCTAAAAGTAGTGTCCTACATGGGCAGCCCAAGTAGGACACTAGCGATTTTTGTCGAGAATCGGTAATTTGGTCAAATTTTTGAAAATTCTGTGAAAGTTTCTTCATTTTATTAAAAATTGTGCTTGTTGGTTGGTAAAAAACTTGTTGGTAAAAAAGTAATTTTTAACATTTAAGAAAAGCAAGGATAATTAGTTTTAATATTATCAGTAGTATTGTAACATGTAGGGCACTGTCCTACATGGCTCGCTAGCCCATGTAGGACACATAGATCGCTAGAACATTTACTTATAAGAAAACAATTATTTGCCCAAGAGGTAGTGAAACGGATCACCTGTTTGTGAAGTGTGAAAAAATCAAAAATGATATACCTTAAACAAATGTTGAATTCGCAAAAAAGTGGGGTTTTTTCACTTCAACAACATTAATATCGAAACCAAATTTAATATTGTCCGTTCTACCAGCTCAGAATAAAATTCTTTTATTTTATTAGATGTATAATAAATTATTCAACGTGTACTAACGTTTTTAATTATTATTATTACATAAACAAAGACAACGGACGGTGTCAGTACACTTAACGACTCAATTCGCGACCCGTCTCTAGTGTCCTACTGGGGCAGCCCAAGTAGACCAATTGGTCTACTTGGCTCAGTGGTCCACTCGGCTCCCAACAGAAGTAATGAAGATTATCGTCGCTTATTGACCCCCCTCAGACTTAATACTGCGACTGCCTAAACAATATTAAAAAAATAACAAAATTCCGGGCTTGCAGTAGTCATACGACTATCCGCATCGGGGTACTTTGACTCATCTCGCTTGAAAAGACGTAAATACGAGAAATGTAAAATTATGCAAAATTAACGCAACGATTTGAAGTATCACTTTGCTATTAATAATTAGGAAACATTTAACCTAATAGCAACACTGTCTTAAACGTAATTGAAGAAGTGGGCAAGTAAAATCTTCGCTTTGAACTAAATATTCGTAAATTTGTGCACTGAAATGTTTGTAAACCCCAGTATGCGAAAACTAAATCTGTAAAAATAAATACAATTAATTTTATCACCAGTTTTTAATGAAACGCAAATTTCCACTTTTGTCAACTTACTGAGTACCGTCATTTTCTTTGAGGTTGGCTGACACAATCATTACGCTTTCGACGTTTTTAGAAATTCTTGTTTTTATGACTTGCTAATCAAATATTTTGCTTGTGTGTAAGTTAGTAATGCGATTCACTGTTCAAAAACCAAATCTGTGGCCAAACCAGTTTTTCCGAAGTCTGTTTGATTTTAATATTAGTGCGAGAGTATTCTCGTCTATTTGATTAAATTCTTGAGAACTAAGTCTCCATCTTTAATAATGCACGCATTATCCCTGAGCAGATTTATACAAAACACGCAGTTTGAACAAGACATTTTATTAAAATTTCATGCAGATTGGCACCTTACATAAGCAGCAACAGCAACAGCAGCACCAACAACAGCAGCAAACTCTTACTTGTAAGTTGTAACATCATGTTTTTACAAAGCATTGCTACACACAATTTTCGGTGTGCGTACCTTTGATAACATGCTAAATTGTCTCGTACATGTGTTTGTAAAGGTGTATTTTTGGTGTCATCAGTCTTTAGACTACATTCAAAGAAATTATAATCCAGACTTGGCCATACGTCTGTAATAATTTCACATAGGGCTTACGTGAAAAACAACATTTAACTTGTGAAGAGACAAGTTTAGTTAATCGTTACACAACCTTTTTGTTGATATGAGGAAACGCATCTTTAGTGTGTTTTGCAAGTCAAAATGCGCTGTTTTTGTCAATTTGATTTATTTCCTCTTTTTCAACCTAGTGTATGAAAGCAAGATTTGTGATAGTGCCACATATGCGTGTTTATTAATTAAATAGTACGTTGAATGAGATTTATCGAATCCGATTACAAATTTTATGTTTTAACATTTGCAGACATTGCACAGGACACGCCGATCTCAATACAAGATATAAGCGTCAACGGCGAAAACATAACTGTCAGCACCACTTCCGTGAAGTTTGGAAATAGGCTGGGGCTAGCTCACTTTTTCCTATATCTGGAACAGATACAGTATTCACAAATGAATTTTCCTTGAAAGTTTATCAGTGAAGAGCGAGAATATCGTGAATTGCCTAATCCTACATTCAGGGCCGGATTATGACCTTTTGGGCCCTCTAGAGATGGGCCCCCATTTAATACCAAATGTTACCAAACTTTGACGGGCCCTAGACTGCAACCTATACTAGCCTACAGAATAATAGCCCTGCTTACATTTGATAAAATAAGCAGAACATTTGTATGAATGGAACAAGGTACGCAAATCACGTGACTATTAATACTGACGAGAGAGCCATTGGAGTGTCGATTTCGTCATCACTAGCTTTAGCTGCAAACATCGATGATGCAACGTGTTAAACATGCACCTGGGGGCAAACACTACTGATTCTAAACCAGACATGCCTGACTGCCAACATCCGTGTTGTTTCACTAGATTTCCAAGTATTTAAATATTTGGTGACTGATGCAATAAATGTTATTTCACTAGAGCTTGCCTTGATTGGTAATACTTGTCAAAACAAGTATGATGTAGCACCGAAACGTGCTTGATTTCGTGGAATTCAGTTGCTTACTGAGAAATGATATTATTACTGTAACTACTAGTCAATTTAGAGACAATTGCGGGTATTTATATACCGTTATAATCATAAAAGGGATTTATATACATTAAAGTTTTCATATAAAGCAATAATTCGAGTATTAAAAAGTCCAAAAATAGTTTTTCAAAAACTTCATAAATATGCCTTTAAGTATTTTTATTAAAGGTTGATCACCTAATGTAATGTATTTATAGGCCTACTATAACAGTACATGTACATTTTCTGACTCGTCTATGAAAGTGTGCATTTATTATTGGGATAAAATATTTATTCATCACGAATTTCAGCAAGAAAAATTTTTTTAATTATTTTTCTTAATTATCGTCTCTACAAACCGAAGTTCGTACTCTTAGAGAAGAGCTGGCTTTTTGTGTTTTATGAAAATATTATTAGTTCCTGACTCCTAACGGTCTACAGGAACGAGCTGTCACAGGTTCTCAGTATAACCGACCTGGTGGGTTATTAATTTTTGTTAATCGTAAAGTTCAGCAGTCAAATAATGCAAATTTGTGGTTGGAGCTTTATAAAGGTAGAACTTTTATGTAAAAAAAACATTTATATCAAATCATGCCCCAAAATGACTCTATCACAGCGGTATTCCTATTTTCTTAATAATACATTACTTTAGTTATTATTGATATTGGTATTGATCATCTTTAGGTTATCTATACCTTAACTTCGAGAATCTAAAGACATTTAAAAATAAGAACTTTTTAAATATAGCACTAGGGCTCGTGCGTGACATATTTGGTGTCCATAAATATTCACTTATCAATTAAATGGGATGAGGGGATCACATATACAACGCGCAATTATTTGCGTCTCGACACAGACATGTTCAATGTCTCGTGATTAGACGTAACTTATTGCGAGTTGTTACATGAAGCCCCGCAAATTCGTTATCGATTCAACGGGAACGCATTCTCAGCAGCCAAGATCGTGGATACAAAACTACCAATGACAACAATGCGCGAACACACAACTTAATCCATACCAAACGCCTACAACAGAAAATGTGCCATCTTTACAATTTCACTACATTCACTTGAGCTGGCAACAATTTGAATGCCGATAAACATCTCAAATGCATAACGCAAATGCGCATTTAGGGTATTATTCACGTATCTTGGGTCTATTGCTTGCCCTTCCCCTTATTTTATCAGATACTGAAACGATACCCGTGGGCGTTGAAAGACCACGCAAACATTTTACGAGAAATTTCTTGGTCATTTATCATAACGTCTTTCTAAAGCATCGGCGTAGTACATAGAATTTTAATAAGCTGGACTTATTTCACGTCGTTGTCACTTTAACTTTTGCCGTTTAGTCATAAAGACGAGAATGGGACAACCCAGAATTATTGTGGAAATGGTGTGACATGTGACAGATGACTTATGGAATCATGTGACCTGGACGGGTAACACGCTGTTGCTAGCATAGTAATTTTTCGTAACAGAATAAAGTTTTCAAAATGTGTTACTGACATCATACGACGATGGGTACGCATGGCGACACATCGACAGTCTAGTCAGACTGAATATCGACCAGTGTTTGGCCGACCGACGAACATGCTGGCTCACTGACTGACCAACTAATTAGTTGACTATTTGATTCAAAGTGTGCAGGCCATAAGTGTCTAAGAAAGTTGTCGTTGCTGGCTGGCCCACAAGAAATGACGACGATGGATACTAAATCATACCGTAATGTCAATAAAAAATTGATAATTACAGTGGTCTTGATGATGATAAAAACGGAAGAGGTTTGAGTTAAAGGAAAGAAGGAAGAAGGCTAAATAAGACGAACGATGAAAACACCAAACCTATGATATCACGACTGGACAGTGATGAAAACTTTTGCTTGGAAGAGAAAAACGAAGAAAATTTGTTTTATTTTACGAGAGACAGGGTGATTTCAGACTGGGTCCTTGTGTACATTAGAGGGCTCCAATCCGCTGTTTGCTTTACGCATTTCCTATTCGTGGATGCCCATGGTTGCACAAATACAAAAACTGTTTTAGAATTTCTTCCTGCTCCAATGGCGAAGTTTAATGCTAGGTCTACACTTTACAGACCCACTTTTACTTTCCTGCAATTTTCGCACCATTCAGAGTTTTTCCACGTATCCGGGCGCTGCATTTTAAAGCACCTTGTACACAACAGCAAGCTCTGTAGTGTGAATGCTGAAGCGTTTACTAATATGCGCCAGAATAATAAGTGCACTTTGGAGTGGAATTACTCAGCTGGTTAATTGTTGAAAATCGCCTAACGAAAACACTTTCCCGCTGGTTTTCAAGGAACGCAGAAAAATTGGAAAAAATTGAAAAAATGGGTGAACAATAGTAGTCAGGCATTTATAAGGGAGGCAAGTGTCACAATATGTATAAGGCATATGCGTAAAATTTTACTTCATGAAGTTTTTTAAATGTTATTCCAAAATTATATTGGCACGTAACACTTCGAATGTTTAAGCCATGTACTTGAGATTATATGAGAGAAAGATTACATAAGCTCGTAAGGTGATGCACGTGACAATCCCGCAAAAATCTATAAGAAGCTAAGAAGGTTGCGTCACCGTTATTACTGTTACATAATTAATGGAATAGATTATAAAATTTCTGTCTGATATTAATAGCAATTTAGCAATAAAGCAAGATACCAATGCTGTCGTTCAGAAATCTACAAATTGCATTTTACATTTGAGAAGTTCATGTAACACACATGTTGTAAAATCAAAAGTAAATGACAGCAAGCAGTAGAATGATATAAAACATGCGCACAATTTTATAGGACGAATTAAAATTCATATATAGCCAGTGTGTTTTAATTTATCACTCTCATTTAGCAATACTGAAATTAAAAATGACCTTTAGCACAACTTACAACAAAATTAAGTCTTAGTACAGATAACTCCCCTCAAGTTCGTATTAGCTAGACTTTATTTAACTGTGCTAAATCGCTGTCAATATAACAACAGGTTTTATTTCACAATGGGCACAGGTCCAACCGTTAATTTACTATCTATCTAACATTAGTGTTCTTAATGACTTCACTGCACCCATAGAATTCATATCTCGCACAATACTGATATCCTTCCTGATTCTGCGGGTGCAAGTGGGACATGTACAAGATGCATGCTATATTGTTGACTTATTCTGCTAACGTATGTTGGGGGGCACCAGCGGCCCATATGGTGACCATAGCAACACAATCTTCGGTGGCTGTCAACTAAGCAAAAAGCCGAGGCACAGCGGGGTTAGAATTGTTGTGAAAGATGAAACTGAGCTTGTAGTATGATACGAGGCCGTTGAAGATCGTCCGTGTTTGGGGAAAAGCTGGGTTGGCATCTTCCCATGACCTGGAGTCAGACACGTGATGATGTGTGGATGGCATGGGTTTCCAGCGTGCGCGCACCCGCCAAAAGTGTGCCTTCGTTGAAGTTCATTCCAAGACATACCTAACAGTATAGTTCTGAGAAAGGCATATCAGAGTTAAATAAATGGCTATTTTGAATTTTTTATGTATTTGTAGGTTCAACGCTTATTTTCACTTGAAGGCTGTAGACTCAGCCTTAACCGAAACATACACGAGTGCAGAATGTTGATATAAAATTCAATGAACGAACGAATTAATAATGAATGAATGAAATAAAATTGGTAAAGGAAGAAGAAAGAAGTGGATGAAAATACAGACACACACAACAAAAAAAAGAAAAGTTGAATTACAGAAAAACAGAAAGAGACAAAAAAGAAAAACTAAGTAATAAAAGGAGTAAAAAGATGGAAAAAAGAAAAAAGAAAGAAGGAAAGAAAGAAAGGAAAAGGGAAGAAATAAGGAAAAGGGAAAAAGAAAGAAAGAAGAAAAGGAGAAAGGAAAGCAAGAATGAAAGAAAAAAAGAAAGAAGGGAAGAAAAGGAAAGGAAAGAAGAAAAGAAAATAGAAAGAAGAAAAGAAAGAAAGACGAAAAAAGATGAAAACAAAGAAAGAAAGAAGGAACAAGAAAGGAAAGCAACCCAAGCAAAAAAGAACGTAAGACAGAAGGAAAGAAATGTTTTGTGTTTGTTTGCCGACATTTTCTTCCCAAAAACCAAGGTTCTCCTTTTGCAATCCAGTTCTCAGCCATAACTAAGTAAACTTGCAAAGCCGGACCAGCCGTCTTTTTCTTCTAACACTTTGTTGTTATTAAGAGGTTTAACAGTAAACTTTGACATATCATCACTGTTTGTCCTGCTGTAATTTCAGTGCCTGGATGGTGCTTAATTGGCTGTTCCACGCGCTGACGTCACGCACAGCCAGGGCTGTGTTTTGATTTGAGAAGTAATAACAGTAGTTTGAATAATTTCTCCGAAAGGCGGACGCGGGTTTTGCTATTTTGGCGTGTTTAGTTTACTCGGTGAATGATGAAGTTGAATCTACACATTAAATCATAACACCACACAAGAATTAGTATCATAATAATGACGTAGTTATATCAAACACAGTAGTGACTATGACGGAAACTCTGCGCGGTAAATTAGTTTACTAGTGTAGGCCTATTTTCTGAATCGATTATCGTGCCAATTTAAACTTAATTATGTGTGGAAGATTATATTACCAGCCCCTGTATATTTTTAATCCAAAAAGGAAACTATTACTTCCTAGTCATATTTTATAGTCCTATTAGTATCCATAAACGCTATGTTCTAGTACAAAATCCTTGACCGCGCATTCAAATCCTAGAATTTAATTTCGAAAGAAGTGAAAACTATTAACTAACCACAACCAGGGAAGGTTGCATGCCCTTGCGACCGGTAAAAGAAAGGCGGTGACAACTTGGCGTCTGCCCAAATGTAATAAACTCTTTTAGGAGTTTTGACTTCACAGTTCCTGGATGAAGGCAAATGATCACTGGTGGGAAATCAGTTTTCCCGTAGAGCAAGTTTATTGGAATCAGAAATATGTTCACCAATTACAGGTAAAAATAATGACTTAAGTGTGAATGACAGTGTTTATTTAAGAAAACTTAAACTCTAGCAACAATTGTTTGCACAGAATTATGCATGACTAGAGCCCACCATATCAGCTTTATATACCAGGTGTTGTTAACTCTTTCATTTACTGAATCACGTGTGAGTACTTGTACTGTAAGCGCAACCAAGTATGGCCTGTCACGTCTTCAGAGTTTCTTATATTATTACAGGCCTAATTGGTACTTGTTTTTGCGTTTTATTTGTCATTTTATGTAGTAATTACAGCAGAGCTTATAATCTGATAACTATTTACGCAGTTTAGTGATAGCACAATTGAAAATCGGAGTCCAACATACACTGCTAAGGCTTATTTAAAGCTGATGATCGTAGCGGGACCGAAATTTGGCTCATTGTCTTAGTTAGTTCTCTACGAGATCGGTCTAGCTATGTTCGAATGTTAATGCAACCCTTAAAAGGAGAAATGGCTAGACGTAATATGGCGAATGAAACTTACAGAGTGAGTATTGTCACCTATACATTCGCCAAATTGCCTCGGTGTTATTTAACCTCAGTCATTAACACACACCGTGACCAGTGGGTTGTTCACCACACTCACTAATACATAAAAGAAAGCTATAACATTCCCTCGACATAGACTACCAGAACAACATTGAATTTCAGAAGCAGTCCTATGCAAAAAAAGCATTGAAGGCCAAAGAGTGTCGAGAAAAAATCAAATGATGAGGCATTACACTCTATGTCGAAGGAACGAAAACCTATATTGAAAGAACAGCACAAAAACAATTTCTCACTACAAAAACAAATGTAGCTCGATTTAGTAGTGTGTCTAAATTAATAATATCTATGTGTGTGTGTATCTATTAAACTTAAAATTTTCTCCTTAGGAAGCTGATGTAGGTACATAAGCTATATGGGCACGTACTCGTACGTAAGTATGTGGATACTAATGGTATCATGGTCACCTTCAAAATAATATCTCAAAGAACCTGGCCTCTAAACGGTTGAGCGGTAATTTGTTTAAAAAGCGAAACCACCTGCAATCAATATAACACATAAAACCAGCAAAAGGACTATAATGTTTTCTGAGAACACCAAACATATTTGGTGTATTTACATGTTAGATTGATTGGCTTTCAGAGTCAAGCTCTACTTCTTTACGCACACTTTACCTTTAATTTAGGTTTTTGACAAACTGAGTGAAATTGTTACACATTTTAGTGTTGTTTTTTTCTTAAATACCGTCTCACAAAATGGTGCCAAAATGTGAACGCCGGAAAATTCATTCGTACATTTTTATCGAAAAATAAGGGTTAATGATTATGTTTATTTATTGCAATTGCAAAAGCTGTGCAATAAAGATGAGATAATTTTTACAAAACGGTTTTAAGTAAATTAATACTAAATATTGCTACCGAAACAATAATAAAGTGTACCGGTTTTAATTGCTAGGTTGGCTACTGTATAGCTGATGCAAAGAAATTATTTTTGTAACTTTTAAATTTAAGTTAAATGAATGCCCATAACAATTAACAGTATTCATTGATGCACTGTTAATCATACAAATATCTTCAGATTTGTGGTTAGGATATATAGGATTTTTAGAGTACAGCTACAAATTTCTGTCTTGAAACAAAAATAAATAAACAAAACTCTTCCACACTTATAACAATTATTTTTCAATTCGTGAAAACATTTCGGTCTTGCTTAAAGGCGTACGTACGCCCACCTGCAAAAGTTTTGTTAATGCATTCTACGACGGCACATCGTTTACGCAGAAGAAAGGAGATTCCAGAAGAGGGCGCATCGGCTTCGAGAAGCCAAACATGTGGCTATGGCCTTTGTTTCAAGTCCTAATCTAAATATGATTGCTCCTTTCAAGCACACGGAGGGAAAGTGGCCCTTTTCAACAAAAAAATGCTTTCTTATCTTTGCAAAAACCTGCAGAGCTTTGCAGTTGACATATGCAAAGGTATTTCTGGAGGCAATACACGTAGGTTGTTCGCTCATTACTCACACAGGACCAGCAAGACTAGATGCGTGTCATTCATTTATTACGCATTTTAGCGCGCGGTCCATTTTCAGCAAGAGAGAACCGGATTGTGGCGGCTTGCGGGCAAATGAGAACGAGACTGAAAGTGAAATGGAAATTTTTTTCTTCGAAAGACACTGATTAATCTTTAGTTGTTGCATTTCACCACAGGGCGGCTCTTCGATCAATGGACCAATACACCGAGAAGAAAATCGAAAAAAGTCATACATACATATACATATATGCCAATACATACTTTAAACTAAAGCCAATTTGCAAGCAGAAAATACCAAACTACTTCTTCACCACAGTTTTCTTGTGGAGTTCTAAAGTTCCTATTACATCATTCCAATGTGTTTTAAAGTAACAATAATAGTAAAAACCCGTCGCCCCTTTTCTTTACCCCTCCCCCCACTACCACTAATTCTCCTCGCTCTGTGCACCCATCTGTTGCTCCTTAAGATGCTTCTGCGTGACAGAAAATGTTGATTCAGAGTTGGCGTTTTGTCCATTGGTGAATAGCAATGGTTCGCATGAATGCACGTCTATAAGTGCATAGATATTACTGATAAAACACACGCAGGTCCTATCATTTTTATCCTTGAGCTGTCCATTACGACCGTGTCAGAATTACCGGCATTTAGAAACTGTGTATAAAGTGCCCATTCATTCTTATCTGTGAGAGAAGAAAGTTATGATTCTAAATACAAAAAAGATTATTACTGGTCATTATAACCAACATAAGGTCAAACATCTGAAATTGGACCCGGCTACTCTAACGGTCGGTTGTCCGTTAAAGAACTAAGCGAACTAATAAATTTGCTTTTTACAAAACACAAATAAACGCCTAAATTTACTCTGAGGAATGGTAACTTTTACATTCAGTTACAAAATGCTAATCAACTTCGAATTTACAATCATTACAGTATTGCAAGGGCCTGTAATGTCGCCCCTTTTCCATATTACAGGCAGAGAATATACGAACTGCCGGACACTATTGTGTGAAATTTTATCGTTATGGTAAATAGTTTTCTGGACTAAAGTATTATGTTGTTAATTTAATGAGTTGGGAAATGAGAGTGGCCCACACGAGTGGGCAAAAATGGACGTGACGCCAACTATGAAAAAGTTAAACAAGATGGGATTTAACACGCTGTCTAACGCCAATGTTATTGGGAAAGATTCAGATAAACTGCCAAACGAACTCTTTAACTGTGTGTCAGTGGAGGGGTAACCCGCTGAAAGACCCCATTTTTGTCTTATCAAAGTCTCTACTTTTTTATTAGTTTTGTTAACAGTCTAGCAGCTAGACTCTAGCTAATGTGATGTATTTGAAGAAGAATACACGTGCACAAACGATCTAAAGATTTCGTTTTCAGACTCTGTCATTTTCGACGACATCGTTTGGCCCAAGGGTGGGAGGCACTAATGTGATTTCTTTTGGACTATTTATCATAATTAGTTCTCTCCGCTCGTTGAAATACAACGATTATTTACATTTTGGGAACTTTGTCTGCGATATAAGTGTCGGACGAATGCAAAGATCATGATGAAAATGCCTTTTTATCAGTTGCCTTAGTTCTCTAGTAACACGAAACTGATTAACCAATATGGTAAACGGTTTCATGTTGTTGTTGTTGTTGTTGCTGCTGCTGCTGTTGTTGTTGTTGTTGTTGTTGTTATTGTTGTTGCTGCTGCTGTTGTTGTCTGTTTAAATGAGTTTTGCAAATTGGAATTATTCATTTAAGTTCATTCCGTTTTATTTATCCTGGTTAAATATTTTTTATTTGGTCGCACAAGTGGCACGATAATTAGGCACTTGATGAATTAATATCCGTCATGCTCCCACACCTAATGTGATCATTACCGTGTTTTAGTACTCTGAGTCAGCAGGGCTATTTGTGGTATAGTTACCCATCACATGGTTTTCATGTATTGTGCGGATAATTATCATTATACGTCAAGGTAAGAAATTCAATCATGTCCACCCACAGTACTTCACCTCCGCCACACAGCTGGTCAAAAACATTCGCATTCACCTTGACTGCAGCCATTTTGAAAATTGACGTTTATGTACAGATTTAATAAAATTAGCATACCCTTGAACAACCGAGTGCTATGTTATGAATCTTTTCTTTATCAAACCTTAACTCTCCAAATTAGTTTTTGTGTGGCGTGGTTCAACGCAGTGCATGATTACGCTTCCCCACTTTCTCACGACTCCAGTAATAAAACTGATTTGGTGCAATGAAACAAGCGTTTTCTTCACGCAATTTATTTGTTTTAGGGATTGTCTGATAAGAACTACTGATTGTCTAGAGTTGCTACCTAGAGGTTTACACTAGAGCTTAATATCCAACAACATATTTTAGTTAAAAAACATATCACTAATATTTCTGCACTCAGATCTGTAAATGTAATCTAAAAAAATGTCTACGGGCGTTAATTTTTAACAATTTCTTTCTTTCTTTTAGCCTCATTCAACTTCAAACCTCAACTTAGAATCTTGAAATAGCAACAGCAAAAGCAGCAGCAAGAATAGCAACAGCCGCCGCAAAGGTAGCACCGCTGCTGCTGCCACCACCGCCGCCACCGCCACCGCCACCATCACCAACAGTAGCAGCAGCAGCAGCAGCAGCAGCAGCAGCAACAACAACAACAACAACGACGACGACGACGACAACAACAACAACAACAAAAACAACAACAACGACAACAAAAACAACAACAACATTATATACAGGACGAAGAACGTTCAGAAAAATTACTATCACTTAAAAATTTTCCAGTTCAGAGGTGCTGAGCTCTGACACAAAAGCCTACTGTGGCAAAATAATTATAACGACCATAATGTGAGGCCGGTTACACATAAACAGTTCTGAAATTGTAGAAATATATTTAAAAAACTGATTTAAAGTTCGTATAAAGAAATGCACGAGAAAGCTACACGCATAAGATGCTTACTTATAATCGATGTACATCGTGAACAGTGTAATACACTAACTTAGATAGCAAAAGGTGGAATTCTGTCCCTGATTTTCAGATACTTTATTAAAAAACGGCAACTTTGAGAATCAATGTATATTGACAAATGTACTAGGTGTAATTTTTAGATATAAACCAGCCCGACTCCAACAAGCGCTCAGCTGCAAGACCATTAACATTATAATGACTAAAATTAAAAAAATAGTCCCTTTTCCGAGTCAACACGGCGTAAATGTAATTCACGTACATTAGGTTGGAACATGGCGATTGCTTACTGTGTTCGTCTAGGAAATCTGTCAGCGACCGTACCCGATGCTGACTATTATTCGTTTTCGTAAAACTTTTGATGGTTATAGACTATTTATAGACCTTTTGATGGTTAATAAGACGATTTTTACAGACGCAAAATAAATAAACTTATAAGTTTATTCTCCGCTCATTTGTACTGATCGCTTCCCCCAATTCAGGTTCTTCTATCACCTGTCTTAGTTCTAATATCACACAAACCAATTCATAAACTATATGCTTGTAGGTTTGGCTGTACGGCCCTGTTAGACACATAGGAGTCACACTTGGATTTTATTGGCAACTGAACCATTTTTTGCCAAGTAAATAATTTTTTTTAAATCTGATTAACACTATAGATATTCAAAAGTTCAAATGTATTCTGCAAGAATTAAGACATGTAACTTTTGAGGCGGTGAAATCAAACGGATGTTTTTAGTCTGATCATTGATTCGATTTAATAGTGAGCACAAAATAGTATTGTGCATTTTAAAGTTTCACTGAGCTTAATTTCTGGTAGGTATGTTAAGTATGTGACTAAATGCGGTTCAACCTTGTAATCATGCATGAAATCTAAATACGTTTTACATAAATTTCAGGATGAACAAAATACGTTTTCATATTGTTATTTTGATTATTAGTTCAAAACATTTTGACAGGAGGTGGCGTCGTTGAGTGTATAACACAAGCTTTTGTGCTAGGAACGCAGGAAGCTGAATATTATCATAATTACTTTATTCATCGACTGGGAGCTTTGACAACGTGAATTTAGTGCAGCACAAATATACGCTCTAATGCTGCCATGCAGGCTATCGATGGTAATTTTTTACGTACTAAATGGTAATTTACTAAAGACGTAAAATCTTAGGCCCACAACTCACTCAAACACTATATAGGCCTAATTGCAAATACAGCATGTGTACATAATAATACAAATTTCACTGCACACTGCTAACCGAATTAAACCAATGGGTAACATGAAACATCTAATCGATAATTTAAATTATACGATCCTTCATGTATCAATAAAATATATATCCAAAACTTTGCACCGCATTTTTGCTTTAATTCAACTGAATGTTTCCCTCGAGTTTATAACACCTGTTATGTTGTTTGATCTTACTGTAAAGCGCTCTTTAATAAAAATTTAAAACACTTAAACAACCTCCTTTAATTTCACATCACTAAAAATGTACAGTTTTTGAACACAGACAAGATTACTAAACATCAATCAATAACACTGATAATATAATTGGCAGTAGGCGTTGGGTAATGATGATGATGATGATGACGACGACGACGACGACGATGATGCGTGAATTTATTTATATTAACTAATAATCTTAAGGTTGGCTTGAAAAACTGGAATACGCATTTGTTATTTTAGTACCTAAATAACAAGTTCTACTGCTTATATTATTCCTCATCTTTGTTATTCAGTGATATGATCATTCCAGTTACTACGCCTGAAGCAACAGGGGTTAGGATTGGTGAGTCTAATGTATAATACATAATAAGCTTATCAATCGCGGCGGTCGTATCTGAATCAGCCCTCTGCATTCTGTGCTGCATGCACTGACGAGTAAGTTTTGATACATGGGAAACAAGATATTTTGTATACCTGTCATAGACGATAAATTTGTAACCAGTTTTCAAACCCAGGGTTACCTACGTAAACAACAATGCATTAAATATTTCCATGCTTTGATTAATATTTAAAAGCCGTCAACAAGTGGCATTGTCAGCGAGTTGTGTCCTCCTCCTTATGAATGATGCGTTTTATTTTGGAAAAAAGGCCGATGATGGTGCCCATTCTTATTATTGCGACTCATATTTTGATTGCGATGACGTCTACCTTTGTGAGTTCTGTCATATGCTTTCTTTCTTGTGTTTGTATAAAATATTTACTCTTGTTTGCTGATGTTATAATCAAACAATAGTGGTCCTAGCTTTGTACCTTGATGCATACCCACGGAATAATCCACCCCCGGCAAAATCACTCAAGTCTGTTAAATACATGCAAGCAGATGCCTAATTGGCCGGCTGCAAAAACTCATGAATGGAACCTGTTGATTTCAGCACACATGTTAAGCAATTACCTACTTCCTGAATGCAAATGGATTGCCAGACGAGATTTTTCTGCATGGTGCTGAACGCTGAAATCGAGACGATATTACATTGCGATAGAAACCTTTGACACCTGTGTAATTGCACAATGTTCTGCCACGAATCCATAAACTCTTTCTTGAATTAACGAAACAAAGGTGTTGCTCCTAATGCATCTTTAATTATCTTAGTAGAGAACGTAGACCTAATCTCTCATGAGACCTGGAGAAGTAACGATTGTATTTAAAGTATATTACGTGAAGTCAAAGCAGAACTGTTATAACAATAGTAGGCTAATCATGTTACGATAAAAACACTAACACAAATAATCATACGAAAATAAGAAAACACGTATTTCATGCAAATACACATAAAAACACAAATACAACTTTTAAAATAAAACACTGCAAAGTTTTCTCAGGCATAGTCGAAATTACCGCAAGCCTTTAATTTTGATATTAAGATTACGTTACATAATTAAGATGAGGGTTCAAAATTTAACGATTGTCTCAGAAAACAAAAGCAAGAATTCAGCAATGTCAACGAGCAACATCGAGCATTTAAGGATAAAAGTTCTGACCTGACTAGTTAAGATAAGATAAGATTTATTAGATTTATTTTGAGTCCATAAAAGTATATTAGACATGAACAATTAAAGCTCTTGATCGACTACAAATGCTAGTCGAATTAGGATCTTTAATGAATACATTGTTAGTTTTCTAATATACATGTATTCTACGGATCATATAGTTTTCTTAACAGGCTTTATCAGTGAACAAGACCCTCATGTAAATCAGTGCCAAAGGCGTTACTGTTTTATTCTTTCGAATTGCGCAGCTTCGCGCGGGAGTCCGTAATATTGGGCCAAACTTAGCAAATTTAAACTAGAACCAACAGTGTCTTTGACGTGGGCCATGTGGCGGACAGTTCATACGCCCACGTTGATTCATAATTGAACAAGGCTTGTAGTGATACTAAAGGTGACGATAAAGGTGAGATGTGAAAAGTTAAGCAACTCCAAGGCTGGTCATTAAATGGATAGGTGATTGCCAAGTTCAATATTTGCTGCACGTGCTTTTGTTCGCTGTACTGATTCTGGCTGTTTACCTTTGTAAGAGAGCATATAGTGGCAGACTAAGATACATCAGCGGGTTCCGTGTCCTATCTGATTATGTTGATTATGAGTGAGATTCTGGTCCCGCCACAATCGCTAAAATTATGTAGACAGCCAGCGATGATGCATTCTGGCTTGTGTGGCGAATTTTACAAAATTTTAATTTATAAAGCACCTGATAAGAAGTTTTAACGACTCCACCATATTGCAATTGTGCAAATTGCTATGTCACAAATGCCAAACATTATAGTTGAACTTTAGTATTTCTAAAATTGCCATTAGCGCACGTACAAATGTGATATCGTTTAAGCATAAGAATTCTACGATGTGTAAACGGTGTTGCATATATGTAGGCATTAACCTGGCTTGTACCATATTTTTGTTTCAAAATCCGTCTGTATATAAGACACAAGAACAGACAATAAAATAAAAATTTCGTCTGCATCTTATAATTCTGCAATGCATTTTTAGTCTATAATTTGTCAATACGTATGACAGCTCACGCTGGCGTTTTACTATTTCATGAGCTATAAAATTTAACACAGTGACATAAAAAGTAAAAGTTTACACGTCTTTAAATATCATATCGTCATAGAGGCAGCAGTTCTTTAGCGCGCTCTTCTTTCTTCGTCTGTGTCATAAAATTTAGTATTACCCGCACGTCAAACGCTTCTCTTTTTCATGCTAAATTTTTGCTTCTTTATGGCGTATGACCTCCGGGCAAAAATTCGTGCACAAAGTTTTTTTATAACGAAGAAAGGTAAAACTCTAGTTGCCAGAGAGTTGCGTAGTTTACAAAGAAGACGAAATTGTAAAAACGTCCTTCGTTGAAGAAACATACAAGAAAAAAATTAGATTTATATTATCCTATCCTATCCGATCCCCTCTTATCTTATCCTGGCCTATCCTATCCGACCTCATCCAATCCAATCCGATCCTATGTTATCCTATCCTATCCTATTTTATTCTATCTTATCTTAGCTTATCAAATAATTTATTTGAGGAATGATTTGCCCACCAAATGTTACATTACGTACTATGTAATCTGTTATAATGCGTTTCCATTTTGATTTTACACTTAATTGATTTCTATTGTTAAGATAACAGACATACTTCAAACTTCAAAGCAGTTAAGCATTTTTCATCATGAGAAATTCGTGTCAGTGATTTTCAAATACGATCTTCGCTACTATAAATCGGACTATAAATCGGAACAAACTATAGGGGGCGACCAACACACAAAAGTACGCACGCACGCACGCACACACACACACACACACACACACATACACACATACACATCGCCCCCTATAGTTTGACATATAAAAAATATATCGCATTTCCCTGGTACCACCCCCATCTTTGAACACCCCCACACATATCAACTCGAAGAATTTCACGACCTCACTGAAACTTTCATTTTCCTCCTGATCATCATGATCATATAAGCCCTTGGCCTGGCTGACAGACAGACATTATAAGACCTATAGGCAAACTATTAACAGTAATCACTGATTGTTTTCCAACGCTTCAATGCCCCCGGGAAATTCTTTACTGAAAAGAGAAGTCGAAATTGGTTTGCAGAAGCGAAATCTCATTTGGCTGAACATGCAAAGAGTTTGTTTGGCGTGTTTAGTTTTATCCAAGCTTTCAGTTTTCTGTACGCAGGTGCGAGTTTTCACTGGGCAGCTGGCTGTGTTAATTACCGTGTATAGGTAAATTTAATCACAATACGTGACCATGAAAAAGTAAATTGTGGCTGCCAGGTTTTCCTATAGAGTACAGAATTTAATCATATTTGAGATGGACGAGAAAGCCACGAGCGAACCTTAAAGAATGTTTACCTCACACAAGAACTTTAACTAAGACACTTTTCATGGGGTAGCTAAAAAAGCTCTGAAAGTACGCAGTCATAAAAATGCGTAAAAGTTGAAAAAAATCAAAATTATACTTTTTTCACAAAAACGTAAGTTCGTCACCTCGTTTCATGTTTAACTTCGTGGAACTTCCATCTGTAAGAGTAGGTAGGTAAAATACCAACATACTATAAAACAATAAGACGTGTTGTAAAAAGTACAAAATTATAGAGCAGCAAAATAAGAGCATGTACGTAGGGATAAATTTACGTAACTACTTCAGTTACCATGCACTTTTACATTAAGCTTTTATAATTCCATTTATGCTAAGCAAAAAGTCAACCTGTCAGGAACTAAGGAAAGAGAAACACACCATTAGGAGTAAAAATTTGTAAATGCTCTTCTATCACCGATCGTACGCGCCACATTATTCTACACCACGTTGTCATACTATACAATTGGACACGTGGGGTCTAGTTCAGGATCCAAAATGTGACCTACAATGATATTACCTAGGAGTTTTTCGTAACAAGTATATGTATATTTGTATCGCAGTAATTTGAAATATGTTGTGTGCCGAAAAATGCAAGTTTTATAATAGCTACTGTGGCTGGAACCTGACTATAGAATGAGAAAGTAGCAGGTAAAAGTTTAGCAAGTTAACTATTTTTTAATCACAGTCAGACATGTGAGATTTCCAACAAAACTACAAATACGAAAAAAAGGCAAAAGTATAGAACCTGCAGGTAAACAACACCATTTCAGAAAGACCATCATTAGTAAACAGAAAAGAGAGACCTGCTTTTAGTGTATAAATTTGTTCTTTATCTAGCATTCATCTTTTTAAATTTGGGCCTTGTACAATAATGGATCCACAGCATGCTCACAAATTACACTAAACTCGCCCAATTTGGGTGGCCAAAAATATCGGAATTAAAATAGCGTAAACTCATTTAGGTCGACCCAATTTTACTTCGTTTTCACAAAGGCAATTCATACAACAGCAGTATAATATTATAGCCATTCTTATGGTAAACTTTTGAATACAATGTCAGAATAAACAGAATGACATGAGTGAATGGGTGTATGTTTACCCGTGTTTTACATTGAATTTAACTCAAGCTCATTCGAACCGCTGAATAATTTCTTTACGCGTATACGACGAAATCGTTTTTTAACAAAGTGGGAACAAAGCGGAAGGAATGCTGGAAAATTATGAATGTGACTATGATTCACAAAAATTGTGGTAAAAGCACATATTCAACATAACTTTCCCTAAACCTTTTTTCTAGTCTTCCATGAAAACTTTCTCAGAAAGACGACGTTAAACAGCACTATATAAAGTTGAGAAATCAAAACTCCGCTGCAATTTAGGAACAGTTTGAAACTCTTCCTACTTCCAAGCATTTAGCATTCCCTAGTTTTAAGACTGTGGTCAGCTATTCGTCTGATTGAAAAATTGCAGCTCTGTGAAGCTTCCTACAGGTACCTGAGTATTCACTGTGGAATTACCAAACATAAGTGCCCTCAATCTGCGCTGTAGTTTGTGGGAATGTTAGGATACCATGCTGCTTCTTTTACTCCATCAATTACAGAAAAGCTTATTCCGTGTGTAACATCTACATTGCTGCAAACTTGAATAATGGTTACCTGTTTTCTTCTACTTAGCAGGTATAAGAGTGGAAGGAAAGCAAAATATTATGCTATTCTGCCTGGTAAACGCCATAAGAGAGGCGTTGTTTGTCCCCCTTCTATGTGCTTTCCTTCACACGTTTAACATCTGCAGAATGGATTGGACTGGATGCATTTAGGCCTCTTTGTTATGTAAACAATGTATAAGCTATAGCGCATACCTATTATACATGGCATTAATCTTGCCCTATATATTATGTGTGAGGGTATTTTCACTTGTAATAACTCTGCTGATAGAAATCTGCACTTTATACCTACGAGAAAGGCTTAGAAAGGTAATGCCGTTTAAAGATTCGACAGACGTTTAATTCTTTTGAATCCATACATTAATTATCTGAGCTAAGTCACATGCAATTAACATTCATTGATATCCATCTTATATTTTATATGACCGTCACTCATCATTAATTCACATGTTGCTTAAAGAAAAAAATGTCTGTTAAATCAATTAAAAATCACTTTTGGTTAAAAAAGATATCATCGTGTAGCTTACTTTGATTATATCATACCTAGACCTACAATAAAATTTAAACTGCCCAGCAACTGTTTTTCTCATTACATTAATTAGTGCGATATTATGGAATTTGAACTCTCTTCACACAACTTTCGTTTTTGCCAGTTTTTCAGAACGAGCTCATATATAAAACTTATCTACTTTTCCAGTAAAATTGTTGTAACACGTGTGTACAGTGCGAGATTTTAGCATTCATATTTATAAGAAAAACTGGAATGAGTTATTTACTTTCAAAAAATGATCGTTTATTTTTGAACCACAAATTTCCCTCATTAAATACGCGTCAAAAAAGTTCTTTCTTAACTTTGTAAATCAAAATTAATTATACGCTGAACTGTTACATCTTCTTGAAAGCGAATTTAGGTAAACATTATGATGGTACAATATAAAGACTACATTGGACTGCTTAATCATGTATTAGTAATACACGTATAAACACTTAAAACCGGTTATTGTAGAATTTACTAGATTTGCTGAGGCATTATGAACATAATTATTCATTCTTGTCTCGCAACTATACACGTTTCAAATATTTAGGATCTAAATTTTGAACAGAACAGCTCGCGGTGTGTTAAAAAGACAAAGAAACCCAACATACATGACGGGAAAATCTGCATCTGTCATAAAAATCGACATTAGTCTAATTTGTGTCTACAGCTAATTTGTGGCCACGAGTTTTCCTTGATACTTTTCATGGGTTACCCTTTCTCGGCCTTTTTGTCGTTAAACGTATTGACCGTCGAACAAATAGACGAAGCCAGAGCACAAACATGTCAATACGTCATTCTCTGTAACCCAGATATCGGATTGTCCTTCCTGGAACGGTTCCAGGATGTAGAAATGACGCTGCGGAGTAACTTTAGATGATTAGGTAATCCCTGCGGATCCCTTTTCTAGTATAAAAGAAAGCCTGGTTTGCATCTCTCACAGAGACATTATTATAATGTTATTATTCTGAGTTGTTGTTAGTGTTGTGTTCTCAGCTCATGTAGTCACATAATGAACTAAAGAAATCAAGTGTGTAAAAAGTTATCAGAGGACAGGAGCACATGTCTCACGCCTTTGTTGATGTACAGCAATGTAATTTTACTCACATTGTAATGATTAATAGAAAATCACTTATATCTGAGCCTACTAAACCTGTACCAGACCGTGTGCTAAGAGTGCCAAGAGGAAAAAAGACATTTCTGCATGTTAAGGGGAAAGAGGAAAGAGTTCTTATTTGTAGGCCAAACCTTTTATTTGTAATAATATTAATCCCTGTATAATAATTCCGGTTTAACAATATACCATAATAGCAAAACACGACAAAATTATAACAAACAGATACGCATAAACAAAACAATACGTTGGTGCATTTTGAGAAAAGAAATGGCTCAGCCAAATTTCTTAATAAGCGGGTTTCTTGATCATTCTTTTATAAAAGCTTCTTTCAACACTAACTCATGTTACTAGTGATACAATACAATGATAATCACTGAACAAAAAGAATTAACAGAGATGATCAATCAGTGTTAGTCATTAAAAGCTTACACTGCTAAAGGCAGCTTACAATCTAAACTACTGTGAAAAGAGTAGAAACGAAAATTAATGACGAAGTAAAACGTATTTACAAATATTAAAAAGAATTAGTAAATATGACTAACAATGGCAAACTTGATAGAAAGAGATTGAGTCTATGTCTCAGCAGTCTATGTCTCAGATTTTTCTTTTAAATTTTTATTAGCTGCTTTTGGTTATAAGTTGTAAATCAAAGTTGAAACCATCGCACGACTCAGACTAGAGTAATAAATACAATAATAACTATACAAATGTGCTTTTTGTCGAGGCCGTCCTCTCCTATTACGTAATGAATTAACAATATATAATATTATCCGACATTTAAAAATCTCCCAATTTAAAACAAGACGTCAGGGCAATAGTAATTACCGTTCTCAATTGCACGGAAAAAAAATAAAATGTTCTGGAAAATTATTGTGTTATGTAAATTAAAGTTAGAATGCAAAAACGTCTTACTTTAAAAAATACATTTTACACTATAGATTACTACAATAGATACTAATTTGAGGCCGCAGCCGCAGCTTCATGTTACTCAAATTCTGTATCGCGAGTGTGTGTGTGTGTGTGTGTGTGTGTGTGTGTGTGTGTGTGTGTGTGTGTGTGTTCTGGTCAGACAACGAAGGCTGGTAATGAATGCATGATGTACGTGATTTCTAATGTGCATAGGTCTATCTAAGTAATTCACACTACACGGGTATAGCATCACGCTGAATTTGTATATTATTAACATGCATATTTGCTTCAGTTTTCCTGTTTCATTAATGGAACAAACGCCGTCTAAAAAGCAAGAGTTATGCCGTTTAAATACTTTTATCAAAGGTTATCTGGCCATCTTTCTCTTGTCACAAGCTTAGCATTCCACGACATTATAAAGTTTGGCAGAAACTTAATTAGACAGGCGCGGCTTATCAGCGCTATCGTGTTAATACACTTTCAGTTTAATTCAAATCAAGCACATGCGTTGCAACAGCAATAACAGCTGTAGAGTGTTCAACTTTAAACTACCTGCAAGGTAGACCTTCTGACCTTATATAATATTATAAACATATAAGCATATGCAAAAAACTGCTAGGGCACAAGTGTAGATGAAATCAAAACTCTTAATGGCATAACAAAAGTTATTTTGCTATAACACAATTAATGCACACAATTCCAAGTTAGCATAATTAACATTTGTGTAATTTTAGTGTGTAATTTACTTATTAAAATAGTCTCTTAATTTTACTAACTGCATGGACCATTATGGAAATATTGTCTACATACAATTTTAATGTACCCGTGTAAAAAAATAAATTTCTATTATCTATCTATCTAAATTTGGTAAATGGCGTTTGATAGAGATAGCAATTATTATAATTTATTACACCCATCACCAGCGAAACACGTTAATGCGCGCGTGACTAAGACGTTTTCCTCTGGATTTAAGCAATTTTGTGGAAATTATGATTTAATAATGTATACTAAGCAGTGATTCACGCTGCAACGCAGACCTCGTTAAACAGAAAACACCAGAAATAACGAGGAGAAAACCCTGTGACAAACGTGGCGCTTCTTTTTGGCGTCACTAGCTTAATTTATTTATTAAAAATCTGAATCTAATGGAGCGCGCAATAACGTGTTTCATTGCCATAAATCTTTTTATAAAAATCGCATGAAATTAATCGCATCACCTTGGCGACAAAAAAGCAACACCGTACTACGTGACAAAAGTTCGTAGAAAAGCGGTAGAAGTTCATATATTCCGCACCTTACGTCTCAGTGCGAAATAAAACTGGGAAATGCAGTTTCTTTCTCATATAATGTTTACAAAATTATCAAGCAGTCAATATTGTAAACAAGCCAAAAAATAAGCAAGCAAGCAAGTAAATTAACCAACCACCAACCAACTAACCGTTTGCCAAACCAGCCAGTCAGCCAGCGATTCAACCCCTTCTCTCTCTCTCTCTTTCCGTCCCCCGTCCCTCCGTCTGTCTATCTATCGATATACCTATCTACTCCCTATCCACCTTACCTAACTACTTAAAAACTGATCGACCTGCCTACCAACCATTAACCAACCACCAACCAACTAACCGTTTACCAACCAACCAGCCAGTCAGCGATTCAACCCAACCAACCAACAAAACAATCAACCAACCAGCCAACCAACCAACAAACAAAACAAAACAAATCTCGCAAACAAACAAACACGCAAACAAACAACAAACAAATAAACAAACAAACAACAAACAAAAGTGTGTCATTAAATTCAATGGACAAAAGTTATAATAATTATTTATAGGGATTAAGCTACTATTGTGGTCCTGTTAACCTCTATATCCTTCGGTTAAATCTCAAATCTATGGTTGTTTACGATTTCGGTTAGACCAGCAAACCGGATGCCGCACAGATTAAGAACTTCTGTTGTTAGCTTTGCCATTAATTACCTATCTTTATGTTTTTCCACCGTGCTGGCTAAGAGAAATGTCTCCATTCTATTGTTGGCTTAAAAGTTTTTGTCAGTTACTGGTTCTTAGGGAGCGTCTTCAGTGCGTGGCGTCCACTCACTTCACTTTGTTCAACCGTTTCTTTTACAACTCGTGCCCGTGGGGTGCGTCACGATGATTCTCCAATTTCACGGATCCAAGAGGATACTTGTATTTAAAATTCTCATTTCCCTAAGAGTAATAATTCGAGAGAGGATATACTATTATGGAATTCCGACTTGCCATCTTCACGTGTTTTAGAGAAAACGCCCCCTGGCGATCAGCTTTTCGCTTTGTGTTAGCACACAGTGGAGGTGCAGCTAATAAATAAATATAATAGACGTTTATAATAACAATATAAATCAACCGAATGCCAACGCATGCGCAAAAGTAGGGCTCCTGTCAGGGGTCACGTCTCAGTCTGCAGAAAATTCGCAGATTT
Organism: Tubiluchus corallicola; assembly: GCA_030141605.1. Classification (NCBI taxonomy): domain Eukaryota; kingdom Metazoa; phylum Priapulida; class Priapulimorpha; order Priapulimorphida; family Tubiluchidae; genus Tubiluchus; species Tubiluchus corallicola. The sequence continues at coordinate 554,281 of JAQGDQ010000026.1, forward strand.
TTGCACCTCATCTATCAAAGATCATAATTGTTACTTTGAAACTTCGTGGAAATGCTCATTATTATTCCATGCTTATTCGCTATTCGCCTCTTCAAACTGTAAACAGTTTTAGACTAAGCAATTTTAGTAAATGTTAGTTGTTAAATCTGTTAATTTACTGAGCGCCGGCCCAAACAGATAGTAACTGGCTTACAAGTTACTGGGAATGAATTTGTACAAAACTGACAGATTATTTTAAGCTGGGTAATTCGGGTTGGGGAAGTTTGAAATAATTGATGTACAAACGTGCGTAGCATAAACCATCATAGAACACCATTCGTCAGCCCCTTTTGATTTGCAGGCCTTGGACTAATACACGTTACACTAAGTGAGCACTGACTATATTCTCTAGTAGTCTATACTATGTTTATAAGCGCCTGACGTTTACCATGGCGTTTTTGTAGCACTATTTTTCAAGCCGCTTCAACAGTTTTACGACACAGTTTAACAGCAGTACTATCTATCACTCACGAATATCAATGGTTTCTTGATGGCTAGTTGGTCTCGGCATACAAATCTGTTTTTTCGGGAAATTGATAAAATTATTTTTGCAAAATAGTTATAATTTGGTTTTTGCTATGAATGTATCAGTGGTGCCTCAAATAACTAATAAAAATAGTTGCGATCAATACTGTCTATTTACTGGCGCAGGTCAGCCCCAGACCAGGCTTACAAAAATATGTAATACATATATAAATTATAAAGTTTTTTCACATTATAGTTGACACTTATTTAGGTTTAGAACCAATGTTTGAGCTGTTATTATAAATCACGACGTTTCGTAGCTTTCATTAAATTAGCTTTAATTTTTTTAATTATAAACTACCGGTTCTCTCTTTCAATTTCCAGTGATCGCACCCGAAAAGTTACAACTGACAGAAAGCTTTGCTCGTGGGCGTTTCAAAACGCCCACAGCGTAAAAACGCCCCTTAGAACGCTCTCAGCGCTAACTCTGCCATGACCAGGGTTTATAAAGCTTGCCTATTTTCAGTATAAAGTTGTTTGTTGATACAACTCTGTGCCAATATTTTTCTACCAAACCTCCGGGTTTTTATTAGTCATTAGTAGCGCGGGATTCCTCGATGCTCATGTTATGCGCAAATGTCTATTGTTATGGCTCCGTCAGGAGTGTAGTCATTGTTTTCAGTTTTTCAAGCACATCTTTCTACGCATGCACGAAGTTTATAAATATTTGCGTGGCTCAGTGAAGTCTATTTTCTCCGCTCCCTGCACCTCCTTAACCTGTTCTATCAAACAAGTAGAATAAACAGCTTGGTCAACGAAAACTCATTTCTCTGTAGTAAAAACATCATAACAGTTTACCTTTTTCCTGAACTTATTGTGTAATACATGGTTGAAGAAACTCTAGTGAAGCCATGTACATAATGTGAATCTATTTAAAACTGTTTATACTGTAAGTACATGTAATTAAAGCGTTGGCAAGGTATTTGCGTGAATGAATTTCAAGAGTTTAAAATACTCAACTTCACGTCATCATAGTTCGCATTTGCGTTTTGACAAGATTTTTATGTGTAACATTTACCACAGTATATATTTTCGTTTTTCATTCGACTCAGTAATATTATATTGATAATTGACATAATAAATTACAAATCAAAAATATTATGTAAACAAACTTAACAATTTTGCGCATGGACTAAAACATATCTAAATGTAGTAAACGCTATAATAAATTTAATAAATCAGGCTAAACGTTGGTTAGCAATTAACTTTTTTCTCTGTAGTTGGCGAGCAAACACCTTAAAGGAATCTGTTTGCGTAATTAGTACGTTTTTCTGGCAAATTTATGCCATGTTTTATAAACAAATGTTATAGGAATCTGATTCACCCCCTCACGTTTTGCAAGACCATTAAACCGCTGCTGGTTTAGTGGTTTAGTAATCTTACGGCGAATCCATTCCCATGAACGTGGCGTAATCTTGAAATCGCTGAGTAATCTCGAAATAAATTGCATAGCGTTTTATCGAACAGGTTGAGTATATTGAATTAGATATTTGTCACAAAAACTAGTCGCGTACAGATTTGTATTAAGGAAGAAGGGATAAGCTGTAATGGAGAGTTAGGTCAGCCGTGATGTCACCCAAGCAATGTAGTAGTGACTCACTCAAACAAACACTTTTCAGTTTTACTAAACGCGGGCTTGCAAATGCCGTTTATTAGCTGTGCTGGCTCGATTTACTAAACATAGCACTACATGGAAATTCATGACCCAACTTTCCATTCAATAGAGACTCGCGTCAGTTATACTGTAAACTATAAACAAGCGCAAGACAATTATTTCCGATGCTGTTTTTCTAATTGGGAATGTCAGAGGGTTTTCAAATCAGCAATTAATAAATCGAGGCGTTTGGCCAGGAGAAAAATCATACTACGTGACTGAAATTCTTAATTAGTTAGTTTACCTAGTTAGCTATCTAGTATAGTATAGTTAGCTAGTTAAATACATAGTGCTCTTACAATTTTGGCGCCCATCAAGCTCTGAGCCCTGGCATATCTTATCAATAAAACGAAGTCCTACTTATAATCAATCTAGAGGCTACAACGTTTTTATACACGTTTTTATGTATGCTTATTGGTATATACCGAGTCATTTTTACATGAGAACTTCATCTCGCACCAATGCTATAATATTGAGTTTAATCTGTCTGACATAGGAATTGTGTATGATCAATTTAATTTTTTTAAAAGCAAAACTGCTGGTGCGAGAAGTTCTCGTAGCATTTCTAGCCAGAAAATTTGGTGAGACATGTATTTAGGATCCAATGTTTTGAATGAACGTTTTCAGGAAAAAACGCACAGCTTTCCTAGCCCTACAAGTTTGTTAACTACAATCCCGATTCCAGTCCTATGGCCACTCCAGAAAAGGGTGTTCTAGGGAGTAAGTAAACGTTCTATATTCACAAAAAGGCCTGTACTGTAAGAATGTCAGTTTTACTGTAGAGACTATACTAATGGTGTGTCATATGTTTGCCTAATCATCTACGCTAATCGATATCGATTGATGGAAATCGAGCTAAATCGCTAATATTTACATGCACTGCAAAACAGGATGTACCAGTTTATAGGTATCAGCTAGTGATTGATATATGATGTGACTGCTACATGTTGATGCCAATACAGGCGGGCGTATCCAAGCACAGAATTTGTTTGATATGAGTCCCCTAAAGTAACAATGCTGCTTTTTTATTTAGAAAACTGTATTCAAGGCAGTTCTATATGTAGCATTTCATTTTTGTTTAAAGATCAACGAGCAAAAATCATTAAAAGGCGTTTAAATCATTTTTACAGCAAGTAGGTGTATCACCGTGTCTGGAAATGCTGTTGAAAATTCTTCAGGCTTTAAATAACTACTTCTGCCAAGTTACCTTCTGGAATCGTGACGGACCGTGTGGTGTTTTTGTAGGACTTAGAAATTTAAGACTTAGTTCGCTACAGTGAAGATGTAAATCAAGGCATGGCCAATTTGACCTCATTAGCTTGCATGCATGTATGTACTCTTAAATTTGTCATTCTAAGCAAATAGAAATTTATTTACTCTATGTCCACTTTCTACAGAAATGACAATAAAAACTTACAAAATACACTAGCAGTATCACGTTTTGCTCCACACGCACAAACAGTATGTGTCATTTCTTCCTGAGTGTAGCCATTATCAATCGAAAGCGACTGTTACTGATGAATGTAGGATAAAGAAAGTAAGACTTATGAGGTATAATATCACAATTAATTGTCTTGGATAGCTGCGGTAAAGATCATCATGAAGAATGTAATTGCTAAAATAACTTTCTGGTCAATGTTATAATGCTAAAATCAAATGATACAAATTCATCAGGCAGTAAAAAGTTACAGCCTAAACAATTTTGTACTCTTCATTACAAGTACAACGGGAGTGTCTCTACACCCAATCTCTACCTCATTCGGTGTTTAGACGTGTCGACGTGCATCAAAGTAAATTGCCAGTACATAACTCACATACTATTTAAACAGACCTAGATTAGATCATAAGCCTTGCAAACAAACTAATCTTGTTATTGCCTCTAGATTTATATGTAAAGTCTATAGTTCAGTTGCACTAATGCCGTATATGGTAGCAACAAAGTTCTAAAATACTAACACTTGTTTTTATGATATATTGCAAAAATGCATGAGTAAATTTGATGTGTGATTATTAATGCATTTTAAGGTTTATCATCTTGATCAATGCAAATAAGGCCTCGGCTGGCTGGGATCAATTTTATAATGACACTAGTGGCCAGCCACTCATTCAGAAGCGGGAGATTTGTGTAAATATGAACTCTGCATGGTAAGGAAATTTCAGGAACTTCAGTAGTGACGTCAAAAGTCGTTTACTGGAAGTAAAACTAGGATGAAAGGGTTGATATTCAGAACAAATTCTGATGCTGGCTTTAAGCGATTTTACTAACACTGCAGTATGATATTTTTCTACTGAAATCCTTAAACGCCATCTAAAAGTGGTTTTTAAAGTACCGTAAAAATAGGAACAACTGATTTTTACATTCAAACTGCCGTAAGTTTTTTGTTAGTTTTTATTCTAAATTGCGTTTGCTAGTTATATTGCCACAACACACAATCTATCTTTCGAAGATATTGTTCTTAAGATAAAAAAATCGTACAAAGTTTTTTATTAAAAAACCAATGTCCCCCATTCACCCCGTTTTACGGTATATACTTTAGGTATCTAAATAATGCTAGTATGCTACCTTTACAAAAGATAAAAAATGAGAAGATGGGCTCAGAAAAAGAGAAATAGCAGAGCTTTACCTACGATCAACTAAGATCGGAATGTAGAAGAATTCATTTAACTAACGGGAAGGATTTGTGAGAGTATATAAAGCATTGCAAAACACGTAACCGTATAAAAACAAGGGCTTAGCTAAGTCTATTTTGGTTTTTCAACTTTCTACTTCTTTCAATACATTTTCAGCCAGCCCAGCATGTTGATGAAACACGCGAATCTATGCTGGCGACTTTTTACTTCATCCGTCCGGCGCAGTGTGATTTATTACTGGAGCTGCTCCCTGGTATTTCCATCAGTTACTGTAACAACCTACAGCATTTTATTTTCGCTCATTCTCTCCGGACGTGCCAATGCATTTAGTTTAGCCCCTCGAATTCATTAGTGCATTATAATAAAATGCATTTTTTCGTCTGTTTGTTTGATGGCGATTATCTCAGTTTATCTGTCCACTGTCAATGTCACTCGCCCCTGCAAATTTTTTAGATATCCAGACACAATAGAGTGTGGTACGTCATTAGTCTAGGTAATTTACACGGAACAATAAACTTTAAGCTGGCTAAGTTGGCGCTATATGATGGAAACGCAGATACTATCTCGGCACAGAATAAGTCTGTACTTTTCTGTAAGGGATCGCTTCGTGCAGGGCCAGTGAGTGATTTAGATTCGTTATCTACAGCAGAACGCAAAGTACAGTAAACCAATGCTATTAGCCGTGGCCTGCACACTATCTCGATACCTTGGTCATGCAGAAATACAAGCTATAGTTACATTACTACAACATACGATGATGTGAAGGTAACCACGTAGGCATTAAACCATGTAGTAACCAGAAAACTGGATTTAATCTCATGATATTAGGCTTTTCAACCATTCCTTTGACGGTGAGATCTGGTTGCTAAGTGGATGGGTGACATCCAGGAATTGCTGCCCTGAGATTACATTTGTATCTCATCTTAGACAATAATTTTTGATAATGAAGTAGGTTCCGGTCCTGTCATAACTATTAACATGATAAATAGCTCCTGCAGCTGTGTTTATTGTTCTTAAGACACCTTTTTATCAGCTTAGATGGAAAAAATTTGCTAGTTTTCAACCTATAAAACTGGCTTTGTTGATTCACTGCACATAAACTTACTGAGCAGATCTGAAATCACAAAGCAACTAGAAGGCTAAGGGTACATGCGAGGAAGTATTCATTTCGCGAACTGGGGTCAAAATCGACAAGGCACCGACTCCAAGAGGGTAATGCCCATAGTGATGTAGACTAAGCTTCGATAGTGCTTTCTTCAGTAATCATAGCGTAATGACATTATAAAGAAATGTGTTGAATGAAAATGTCTTAAAAATGTTACAAATGTATTACAAAAATGGGTTAAGACTCCGGTTGACGACTCAAAAAACCAAAGAGGCACCCGGGCTGACTATTGTGTTTAGGAACATTTTCTCTATCATATGCGTTCGAGAATGGCTAAGCTTGAATTTTCTACAGTCAGCAGGAAGAAGATTCAAACAAAAATCATTTCAGTTCGATTAACAGATTTTACATTTGCAGCAACGTCATTTATGATCAGTGGATAAGCGCCAGTTAAGTGTCCAGCTGATGAAGTGGGTGGTGGCCGTGGTCATTGTACAGCCAAGCCTGGAACTGGAAACTGCACAGCGAGCAAGATAAATGTGTATAGATGTATAGTTGTTTAGGTTTACATTTAGACAACTTTAACACACTTACTGACGTGCAAGAAGTATGTGGTTTAATTGGTAATGCAATGAACTATTTCTGCACCAGTCGCAGGGAGAAAACGCAACAGGTTTAAGGCATTCACATAACGCAGTTGGCAATTTATTCGAAAACAAAACCTAAGAACAAGTATACAGTTTTTCTCTGAGATCAAATAGCTTCAAAGTTTGCATAAACAGCAGCTGCCTGATGTCTTTAACCACTCCTAGCTTAATTCATTAAAGCTTAGCTCGCTTAGATAAATAACAGCACGAATTTCAACGCCATCTTACGCATAGCTGAGTGTTTAATAAGATTACGTAACTGGAGGGTCGTACAAATGCAGCAAACAGGTTTCTCCAAGAAATCTGCGCTGTAATTATAAGCTGTTGCACTCCTGCTGGTTACTTATATGACTTCTACTTGAATGGCGTAAGTGATTCCCAAAGCAGAACAATTAGGATGAAAGGAGAAATGTTGTGGGGGCAAGGATGAACGTTTAAAACTGCAAAGAAATGCATTATTGTTGAATCAAGGTTGAACGTAACATCTGATGTTCTAAATTGTTTACATGTTTTAAATTTAGTCTGCTTAAGTACTGCTTGTAAATGAGAAATTTTGTTGATCAAATTTGTAGAAAATTACGTGAAAATCATTGTCTTATATTTAATAGACAACTTGTAAGACTAATTTTGACCATAACGCGTCAGCCCAGTGAAAAATTTAGTGATATTAAGAGCGAAAGACTCGAAAAGTCGCCAAAATGTCATCAATCAAAATATGCAAGGGATGCCAAAATTAAAATATGACTAGACTCTTCTATTGCTTAACGACAAGAAGAAAATTGCTAACAAAATGCTACAATTTTTTGCGTCGTGCAGAAAACCTTGCGAAATGTCACACTGTGTTTTTGAGGTATCCCTACATTGTATTTAAATAAGTATAGATTAGCAATCGTGTTTTTTATCATCTTGGCATCCTGCCAACTAGCAAACAGTACGCCTACTATACTGTTGTTTGATTTACAGCTGATCATTAAATGCATCATACAAGTACAACTAAAATATGTAGCTATTAGATAAAACTAGTTACTATAATGAATTACATAATTTGTGCCATTTGTACGTTTAAAAAAGGTGTTTAGAACCCCGACCTTCATGTTTATTGTGATTTAACACACGCATTACAGACTGCCTAGATAACATGCGAGAGAAAATATCAAACATAAATTTCAAATTTATTTGCAAACAAATTCTACGGTTCACTACACAAAATGTACCACAAACTGCACCACGCTGCCACATAGATTACGAAATATGCAATCTGTTATGGGTACAATACACATGTAGAAAGAGCATATAACGAAATGCCCGAAATTTTGGAGAAACCCGATTTGCAAGTTTTTTAAGTAAAGCTATTGACGGTACAGTTCAGCAAGTTGCTGTCTATTATGAGATTTTGAAATATATACATCCCTGCCGCTTGCTAAAGTAAGCAGAATTATTATTGGAGCACGAAACAATCTACATTGATTGCAAAATTTAATCGAAAACTAGAAGGTTTTAGCACGACTGCAAATCAAAGATTATAAAATAACACTCGTGGATAAATTACTTCACCTCACACACTGATGGTAAAAATCTGTGACTTAGTGGCTATATCAAAATTTGCTTCCTTATCTAACAATAATTGCTCAGAGCTAATTAATGTCAGGCTTCAGAATGTGAAAAAGTCACAAGTCCTTTCAAAATGCTGGTGAAGGTTTCAAGTGCATCCTCACTTTATACAGCTTTAATATTTATGTAGAACATTGCAGATATTTGATCCGTTTTTTTCTTCAAAAAATAGCAGTTTACTAACCCGTATAAAATTAATCTAGAAACGAAACAACGGAATTGAGGCTATAAGAACGTGTTAAAAACCACATCTTATTTTTGACTGCGTCCCCAATAACGACGACGTAGACGCGGGGAAACACTGACCACTTGGGTCCCATTTAATGGAATGGATCCATAAACGACAACAGAATTGACAAAGTGATTATACCAGATTTCTAGGTTTGGTCTGACGTTTAACGGAATAGATTCGCCATAAACGAAGTTTATATACATGAACTATAAAAGGTGTTTACGGAATGCGGCGTTACCTTATTGCGTAACTTATTCCTACCGGTTATGTATCACATACACTCTTCTCCGTAAAAGTAACTTTGCTGTTAAGCTGCAATGAGCGACAAACTAATAACTATTCCACCCTGAGGTAATGGATCCGCCCCAATGTTAAATGAAGGCACGCGGATAAGAGCGCGGACGTGCCGTCATGACTGTGGCCTCATTTGGAACTTTCCTGTCCTACTTGCATGGAAAGAATTCAGCAAAAACTCACTGTTCTAAATTTTTTACATCATTGCAAGTTCTGCTAATGTCAAGCATGGCAATGAAACAGTTTCAGTGGCGAAAGCAAGTGCCACAATGTAGTCAGTATCAGTGGGTAGAATTTTTGGCAGCCACAGTTTAAGGCCCGTTTTTCTTGCTGCAACAAGACGAATCTCTGGTGGTGTTCCGTCATTTTACCAGCGATTTGAAAAGCGACACATCGCTTGTCGCAACGATTAATGTTTTCCTGGAGGCGGTTTTATCGCTCTAGCGCTACAGCGATTTCTAGCTGGTGAGATTTGCAAGAAATTTTCTCTCGCTGTGAAAAGACTTTTAGGAGCGCTTTTGTCGCAATATTGCCAACAGCGATAGAATCACTAGTCAGAACGGACCTTAATAAGTTTTAGTTTCTGTTGACCTGTCACTGTGAAATTTTTATCTTATTAAATTTTGCTCATAATTTAACGTTAAGTTCACATTGAAACACCATATTCATCGTACCCCAAGGTATCTTGCTTGGTAAAGTGAGACGTACGCTCCTACGCATGGAGTAAACACCTTGAATCGATTTTTACAACATCTAACTTAATTAGGTATTTCAAACTACTTGAAATTAACGTTCTTTCTGGTAGTACTACACGCAAGGAATATGTTATAAAGACAAGTTATAAGGGACAAAGAAAGCGGCAAGAAGTTCAAGGGATCATTGCATAAAATACATATACCGACATGCTTATTTAGTTCCTATTAGCATCGCCAAGTATGTAAGGTAACACATCCACAACGTTGAATATAGTTTAAAATGATGTGTCTTAAAGAAATGGACATTTTTGAATTCTATCCAAGTGAGTACATTTGGTAACTACGCACACCATTTTATAACAAATGACCGAAATAAAACTTTTATAATTGATTGTATACATAACAATGTCATTGATGTTTATAATTTAATCTAATCTGCTATCCTGGAGACAGGTGCAGGGCCTATCTCTACCTGTACTGCAGAGTTGTTTACCGAGTATTCACCAGTTGCTATTTCTGAACAAAAGTACGAAAAGTACAAAAGTACGAATATAGTATCAGCCATTTTGCCCAAGCAGTTCAACAAGAAGCTCGTTTCCATGAGAGAAACTTGTAACCAAGCAAAGCGTATTGCATTACAGTAGACAGTGCAATTGCAATGACAGCTCCTGTCCTAGACACATACGTGATAGGCCATAGTTTACCGGGTATATATGAAGCAAACATGAAGATTAATGTATAAGAGAGATAGAGTGGTGTTTGTCCCTCCTTAACAAACGCACCCTTTGCACTCTTATCACTTTTCATATATACTAATCGAGCAGACAAACTGATAAGAAAGTATGACATGCGCTAACAGTGAAAAATATTTGGCAATAACGTATTATAAGATGATAGTAAACAAAAAAGTATTTTCAGTTTACATGATAGCCAAAGTACGGTAGTCTCAATCTATACACATAGGCATGGAGTTCAATTTATTCAGGACGAACTACTATTTAAAATTTGACGTAGCGGAAAAAATGCTATGATTATATCCATTACACTATTTAGGTCAAAAGTCTGAGAAAACGTGTTGTTAAAAAACACACAAAACCTAAATATTTTACAATTAAACTCTAAAAGCAGACTATTTTATTCTTATTTATGTATGAAAACAAATCTTTTGGAATCTAAAAAGAAACAATGTTTCACTGTCAGACATTTCGGTCTCAAAGAGAATGCCTGGAATTTTGCAAAGCTCACCAATCAAACAACTAACGAAGAACACTAAAACATAACTTAGGGACACTAGTAAGCACACTAACTACTTGCTAGGTGAAATTTAAGATTATTCATGTCTAAAAGTAGCAATTTTCTATTATCCATCTATTCCATTTGTTTAGGTTAATTGCTAATTTCTATATGTATTCAATATAAAGTAATTATTGCATGTGCCACAACTGTGTGCATATTGTATTGTTAATTAAACTTAATATAAACTGAATTGCCATAAAGTAAAACTTAAAATAAAATGTATTTTATTTTATGATTCGCAGTTGTCTAATAACTTTTATTCCTCGTATGATTCGCAGTTGTCTAATAACTTTTATTCCTCGTAATTTTTTTTACAAAGTTGCAAACTAATAACAATGCAAATTGAAAATTAAACGCTTAGGATATGCTTGAGAAAAATGTGTTGCATCTATGTACACCTAAGTGTATATACATGTACATTAGATATTCTAATACAGATCTTCCGTTTAAACGTGACAGGCATTACAAATCAATCAAATCCGCAAGTCTAATCACATCGTTTAAATCTATACATGTTTTGCAATAGCTCGACCCATGTCAGCACAATGGTAGAAGAGTTTTTAACAAAAATACCTCTGTCTGAGTATGATGCATAGTAATGGATGCGCCTTTGATGAGGCATTTAATAACTGGTTTGGAACGGCAGATAACTAACTGACCAGTTAACCCAGTGTAAAAACCGGCACATCCCCAAGCTATAGCCACTTTTAACTACTTTTGCTTTCAGATTGTTCTAACCATGATGGATGATCTGACCAAACTGGCTATTATACCAGATGGCTATAATATCGCTTGTATTAGTAAAGCCGTAGCAAAACACCATAGAACGCCATTAAAGACCACTCCACGGTGAGTGTGCATCCTATAAACAGTGAGGAAGAAGAAAAGAATGGCAAGCTCCAAAGACGGTCTGTGTAAATTTCTAACGCCTGTTATAAGGGCCCCTGTTAGGCATATCATTCTAAAGTAACAAATGCTTACAAAGAATTTAATAGAAACAAAATACAGATAAAGAAGGAAGTCATTTACCAATTATCACCAATCATTGTTTGTACACTAACTGCATTATTCATTGGGAAAATTAAATCAAAATCAGTAATTATATATTTAGTAATTAAATTTCATTTTAAAGCTAACAAACGAGGTAAATGTATAAAAGGCGTTTTCACAGTTTAGTTTCCTCTGAGTTTATAATCTTCCTTAATACCTGATTCAGCAAAAGTAAAGCTGTTAACAGTGTTTAATTTCTTACTTGCACATTATTATGTAATATAATTATCCCATCGCACGTACAGTACGCTGTGATACATTTCAGTTTCACATGTACATGTGTACTACAAAATTGCACTGAATCTGATTTAAAGTTCAGCAGGTACGATTTAGAGACCACACATACAGCGGTATTACAGAAACTTCTAAACAAATCAGCAGTTTCTATCACTGAAATAAAACGGATAGGTGTTTGGTAAAAAATGAAACTAGGGAAATTATTTTGGGTTACTCTGATTAGCTGCATCTATTGTATATAATACATTATTTTATCTCCCACGAGTCGCTGTGCTAATTATAATCGCATGAATACAATTACAAACACCTGAAACACATTTTAGTTATAACTAACGCAAATGTCACAACTGATAGCGCACTTAGACACTTTATGTTACTAATTAGTAACTACAGATAACTTTCGCCCATGCAAGCGTAACCAGAAAAGTGCAACGCAACGTTAGGCAACAGTACGTGATATGTTATTAACAAATCTGTTATTTTCGGATATGTTATTAAAACCATTTGAACCAATACGTACACACCGAGCACATGAAGCGCAATTCAAGCAAACAGCAGATAATAAATTTAATATGAATACTAAAAAAGCTACGTTACGATGTCCATGAACTATGGTGCCTTTCAGTTCCAAATATGCGAGTTTTATGAACAGCTACCTTTGATTGTATACTTTTGCATTATTCATGTACGTGATTTGGCATAATTACACTCCCTATGTACTTTTATGTATTGTAGCGCATTTATACATAATATTACGATATTGCGTGTTGATACAGTCATTTCCAAGAAATTATCATAATCATTATAAAACTGCAATTATCACGGACCGCGTTACTTTTTAGCTTGTTTGAAGTAACGAAGATGCGCAATTATGACATACGTGCTTGAAAAACTTTATAATTAATTTTACCTCTAATTCAAAAATAGTCGCAATAAGTTTTATAAAGTTTTTCAAGCACGTATGTCATAATTGGGCATCTTCGTTACTTCAAACAAGCTAAAAAGTAACACCTTCTTTTTCTCTCTGTAGAACTTATTCAAACATCTGGTTGTACAGCACAGAATTTTAGCTTTATCAATTCTATTGTAGCTGACACGCTGTACTTGTTTATGAATCCCCACCCCTTTCCACCGCATTGCTATACTTCAGTAGTGTTAGCTGCCTGCAAGTGTGAATTGGCTAGAGCTTTGCATGCATGAGAATGTCTGTTGTTGAAAGGGTACCCTGGAGCCTCTTTTGTGGCTGCTCCATGGATGGTAACACTACCCACATAGGCACAGTGAGTACAGTAATCGACCTACACCAACTTTTGTATTTAGTCGCAGAAAAAGGAAATCCTGAATGGGAACCCAGAGTCTGTCCATTACAATCACACAGCACGCAGACAGTGTCTAATACCAAAACCTGTAGTCATGCAAGAGCGAATAGTGGAGTCGTCCGAGCATACAATCCGGGCTAGATTACGGCTGTCTACGCATACAAACTACTTTTCCACACAAAATGCCTATTCGATTTGACTAGCCAGGTGTAGCTAACTGGACTCCCAAAGGAAGTTATTTCTACTTAGAATTAATTGTGCCTACCCATTAAGTGTTATCGGCAATTGTAAAGAACGAGCGAGTGAAAACACACTAAATTCTACCATACCTGTCTTCACACACTAACTACACGCACTGTAGAACATTTCTTATGTGCTGTACTTAGCGGAATAAAGACTGGCCTTCAGCAATATTTGAGGTAGATTTATCAATCATGACTGGTTATTTGGCTCTGTACTAAATCCGTTTTTCAGGGCACGTCTAGTACAGAGAATTCGCAAGAGCGAATAAGCAATTCCGTAACCAAGAAATGTTTGCTCATAAGTAAGCTAGAATAAACGTCAGACTCGTGAATTACTGTTGTTTGTTGTCAATAGTGCGGATTTCCTGTAGTAAAGCTGTATGTATGTATGAAACTAAACAGGCTCAACGGTCTTAAATAAAAGCAGCAAATCACGTATGATACCTTGTTAAAAATTAAAATACTGTATATTGTTATAGAACTACATGAATGATGCAGTTAATTTACATAATGGTAATATACAAATGATAAATGATGCGTCTTACACGTCTCGCACAACACGATCAGCAAGTGTTCCGTACACTATACATAAACACTTGAAATTAAAACTCTTTGGTGATTTAACAAATTATAATTTATAAAAAAGAATATATACTCTATTCATTTTAATTACGTATACACAAACCCGATATTAAATACTAGCGTAACTTTACCAACATGCACACACAAATGTTTAAATGAAAAAATAAATACACGTTTAAGTTAAGTAATAGCGATTAACTAAAGTAAGCCACTGGCTTCTATAGCGCTGTTGGTCCACGTTATTGCAATGTATCAACTGACTAAACATTTTCATAAATACGCAAACAAATCAACTGAACAGGCCAGAGTGATCAAATGGTATAAACTAATTATTCACTGAATGTCTATACGTAATAACAAAGAGACAACTATTATCCAAAGGAATGTGAAGACAATGTAATAATGACAATTTCCTATTATATGAGTTGAGCATTAAATTTGACGACAAACGTAAAATAATAAAGAGGTTTTTCTCCTAAAATCTTGACTTGAAATGTTAGAGACAATACCCGATGTTACTACTCACAAACGGAGTGACAAAAATTAAACACACTGTCGGGTGAAAACTAAAACTGTATAAAATAACTAAAACTACCACAATTATGAACTCTCCACTTGGTGGAGTCATCACTCAACCTATGTTTGAAAATAAATACTTTTTATAAACATTTTGATACAGTGGAAAATATTAAGTGTAAAATCATTAAATAGTCCATAAGTTACCACACAAATTATCGACAGGTGTTACGAGTCTTAAATAGTTCGTGATGCTGCTTACAAAAAAGGCACTGTCGGTTAAGACCACACTAGCTTCACTTTAGAGGTCGTCGCTTATGGAAAGACGACTGAAAATAGGTAGACGCAGGCCTCTGCTCACATCCAGCGGTGACTCGATTGGGCTGTCTCTATCCGAATTAGTGCTGGAACTCACTGGTGAAGCTGGCGCATCCATCAGCAGCTCGTGATACACATCATCCGTGTTGCGAGGCTGGAATCGCTGGTTTCGGTTGCTGTCGTACACACTCCGGTTGTTGTTGTTGGTAGCAGTAAATGCAGAAGTGGACGTATTTCTTCCTGGGCTGAGCAATGAATCAGTCTGCGGGAATGTGAAGACATTATTCAAGTTGAAAGTGGCTGGCGAAAATACGGAATATTGATCGTCCTGATCGAAGAACGTCGGTGATACCGGACTGGTACTGAGACTTGATGTTGGTGAGTCGGCAACAGAACCTAAACTAAAGGCACGCATGGTGTTAGACAAAGACTTTGGACGCTCTGTAGGTCTGCCAATTGGTTGGTTAGCGTATTGCATGGAAGGTGCAGGAGTGGTCGGAGTAGGTGGTGGCGAGCGTTTCTCCTCCGGATTGTGGATGAAGTGGCAGCGAGGTCCATATGGGCAGAACCCAATTGTGTGGAATGTGCGGCAGAGTTCAGTCTTGTATTTTGGATGGCGAGATAGATTTCTTAGCTCATGCATGCCATGTGCAAACTGACACTTGTCTCCATACTTGCACGTACCATTTTCCTCGAATGGCCTACACAATTCTGTCTTGTATCTGCTAGAGTTCGCCTGCGAAGCTTTAGCTTGGTTGCGATCACCGGGTTCACTGACAGCCCTGTCTAACTTCTTGTGGACCTCATTGCTGATCAGAGCTGAGGCATTTCCCGACAATGGTGCTAGAAGACCTTTGTTAAGGCCAAGTTTGTCCTCAACAGGCTGGAAAGCGCAGGATGGTTGAGCACTAGCCGTGCGGCGTAGTTGAGCATGATGTTGTGGCTGTTGTTGCTGACTGCTGAAGGCAGACATGCCTGAGCCAAAATCTTGGTTGTTAAATGTCATAGGTGTCCCAACGGCTTTCCGTTGCTGTTGCTGCAGCAAGTTATTGGCATTCTAAAAGAGAAAAAATTTACAATTTACTTCATATGAAAGTTAAAAAGTCAAAACGTTTTTAAACAGAAATCGCTTTAAACTATTGAAAGATTATAGTCATACAGCACAATTATCTTCGTTTTGACCATATTGGAATGCAGCATACAACGCAATGCAACAACGTTGCGCGCTGAGATGAACTTAGTAATGACGCAACTGTTAATGACTACAGTTATTTAAGGAGCTTAGCAACAAAGTTTTCTGACACTTCTGACTTAAGTAGCAGTTACTTAAGAAGTATAACTAAATTCAACCAGTATAAAAACAGTACTTTCCGACTCGAGTATAGAAAGGCGCAACTCGCATAATTTAGGAAACCAAAAAAATTTTAGTTTTTACTTTCGGTAAATTTTCGTTGAAGAAACAACTTAATGCAAGTAGCGAGAAGTTATGAAAACCGAAGGAGCTATTTACGTTCAATATAACTTAAAATTACTTGCGCGTGTGTGGTAACAAAACGTACAGTTATCATACTCACATTTAATGCAAAAACATCGTCGACGTTGAAATAGCTCGGAGATAACAATCCAGTTGACATGATCTCATAAGTTTCTAAAATGCTGCGTACACATAAATTATCTCATGTACGTACACGCGTACAGCACAAATACTCGAATACCTTTCAACTCGCCTCACTAAAGCAGCACTGCTTTATATCCATGCTGCACGCTGGTCTTGAAAGCGTGGTTTTAAGAGGCGGAGCATGTGCAGTGACGTCACCTACAGCGTGTTTCCCACATTGCAAACCAAACACATTGATACTTTTCGGCTGACCCAAAGGGAGGCACTTTGTTCGCAAGCATAAAGCAAGCGTTACCACATCCAGCGAAAGAATAAGGGTATATTGGAATCCCAAGAAAATGATTGATACGAACACAATGATGTGTTGATCTGTCAAATAAAACATGTTGCAGGAATTTGCTTTTTATTATAAGGCCTCCTTCTTCTGTTCATACACTGTTAAATAATGCTACAAGTGTCGCTATTACAATCTGCTAAAAAGTTCATTAAATGACCTCAGCGGAAAGAAGAAAAACTATTACTGACAGCAGCAAACTAATTTAGTAATATGAAAAAACTCTTACTGATAGCGTTTGGAAAAGTCTATGTTGACAAGAATTGTTAACATTGTGAATGTATATTTATTAAGTACATATGTAAAATGGCTACAATTATGTTGTGACTTGTAAAAACAATTTTCAGTAGTTCTTTGAAAAAAATGGTAAAGTACGATTCGATAACCATCTTCTGATAAAGCCATTATGAAATGATGCCAGAGGAGGCGCAACGAAAAAATTCCTAACAGATGTGTCCTTGGATATACTCAACGAAATTTCGTTTTGGATACAATAAAATTTTACTTATTTGTTTACTTTCTGAACTTGTTTTCTCATGAACGATAACAAATAAAAATTTTTAAACTTATACTTAAGTATTACAATAATGTTTTATACCACCAATAACTCTAAGGCACAAGATCTTTCATTCTGCTTCGGGTCAGTTTTAGCTCATTTTCTTGAAGAAAACATGGAAATTACGATCAACAGTGCTTATAAACTGATTAACGTTACGATAAAAACACACACGAAATGTGTTGCTTATGTTTAGCTACAAATTAGACACTCTACTGAACTCAACCAAGAAGTTCGTTGAGGTAATATCGTTATAAGACAAAAGTTGTAACATTTCTCAGCTTTTAACGATAATCGTCAAATATTTCATGAAAAATATGAAACTAATCAAAATTGAAACATCGACCGAAAGTCCTATGTTCAAGTTACACAGGAAACGTAATGACCAAAATTGCTGGCTTCGTTTAAGAACAAACAGCCTCGTTACTGTCCATTTCAATACCAGCAAAAACGCGTTTAGCCTCAGTCACAATTATTTATTTATTTATTTATTAAATATATCCACAATGATCATTACAGCATTGTACATAAAAGTATTTAATAATATATTTATTATTATGTGTTCAAGATGCAAAGCCGCAAATGACCCGTGGGGTACTCAAGAAGTAATTACTTGTTTAGAGTACCCAAATTAATAACAAATCATAGTAAGAATTCTAATATTAAGTATGAACAGAATTGTGGAACAGTGCTGATCTTTAAAAACTTGTACGCGGCTGTTTAAACGTGTAGAAAAACCAGACTGTAACACGGACATGACAATAAAGTTATTTTTCGGCATGACGTCACGGAAGCACCCAGGTACTCGGAAATCGATAACGAGCTGACAACTGGTTTTACCAGTTGCACTACGTGACGGCGCTCTGTGACGTCACAACATGTAAAATAGACGAAATAAATTTTACTTACAGACAAAACTTATTCAACAAAAACACGTTGAACTCAAATGAATGTGCACAAAAGTTAAATGAGAGCCTAATAGATGTGTTGATAGAAATAAATAAGTTAAATTAAATTCGGTGCCGCCAGTTTGTAAAGCACGTTTTTGTTAATTTTCTTACGGGCAAAAAGCAAATAGTTGACCTTTCTTAACTCGCAGCTTGCCATTTTAACATTTTTAGATTAACATAATTACTCTGTCAGGCTACTTACATTAATTAAAACTTGAAAGCAGGTTAGTGCGTGCCTACACAAAGCTGGCAATACAGTGAGTGAGAAAAAATTGTAATTTGTGATAATTATACCCTTGAAGCACACTATCAAGAGGATACAACTAAAAAATCACTATTGCTAAAACACTGGCCTACGAAAAATACCGCATCACAATTTCCAATTTCTTAAAGACAGTGATTACTCATTTTTCAGACTATTCAACACTCTGCAAGCTGGGATTCAGCACTTAATGCGGATTGAGGTAGGACCAGAACCTATCTTGTCTGAATTGTTTTTAATGCCAATCCTTTAAGACAAGACCGTGGCCTTAAGAGTCAAGCATACACATATGATCTCGCACAGCTATAAAAACCGCAAAACTCAGTCAGAACATTTGATTAGTGAAAAGTTTTTATATTATTGTTATTTGTAGGGAGCGTGGGGTGGGGTAGACTAAGTGCAATTTTTTAACAGGGCTACTGAAAATTCTAAATCTGAAAATTAAGGCTATAAACATATAAAAAAGACAAAATTTGAGCTGTTATTGTTATAAAACTCTTACAGGTTATAAACTTAGTTTATTAACCTAGTTAACTTCTTTTAACCTAGTATAACCTAACTGAGAAGCAGCAATCAGTATGACAAGCATAGAAGCAGTCTGTGATACAGCAAAAAACGAAAGATGTGCTTATTTTACTTTTCTCTGCAATAGCCGGGTTTTTGGAATTTTAACGAAGTTTCCAGCGAATAAGAACACAAAAATATCACACAATGAACTTTAACAGTCTCTAAATAACAACTGTTATCGTAATAAATAGACTGCTCCTTTACCTGGACTGAATAAATTATCTGGACGACATATCAATGCAAGATTAACCGAATGCAAGCGCCAGCCTCAAGTACATGTGATCAGTTTAGGCGTAACTAAGACATTTTGTCACAATTTGAACACGTAGCACCATCTACAGTCAATTGACTGTAATAACAGACTCAACATTTTACGGCTAGAATAATACATTCGTGGTGGCAAAGCTTCAATGAAAATTAAAAAGAAAATTCTTAGAAACTTGAAATGTTTGTACCAACTGGAAAACGGTCGCTGTTGCACTAACTTAACTGCACACTAGAAACATGTTATTAATCTTAAGTAATTTAGATTTTTGCTTTGTTAGTGAAGTGTGCACTGCAAATGCTCTGATTATTTTTTGAAGCAATATGTAATGTTATCTAAAGCTGCTTAATTTCATACCCTAAATCGTGCCGTTAAAATGGCTGCTCTAACTGCCAGCGTAGGAGTCTAAATTTACAAGTTTTATACAGTACAACTGCTACAAGCTCAATGTGCAGAAAACCAGCACGTAGGAGTAACAAAATTTCAAGAGGATTTTTTAGCTTTAATATGTAAACAGTTTTCTTGTCCTTTAAGACAGTGACAGTGATTTTGTCTACAGGCTACAGCAGCTGTTTTTTCTGTGTTTGAATGTTTATTCACTTGCTACATGTGTGCATTTTTATTCCAGTGCTCTTTCTTTCTATTGTTTATTATATGAAAAAAATTCAAGCCAAACAACCACTTTGTAATTCCACCTTATGTGTAAACAGCTTAGAAATTTGAAATTATAATTACGCAAAAAGTATATATAAAAATATACTAGTGGATACTATACTAAACCCATACTAGTTTTTTTCAATAATTAGTAACTTATTATTCTATGACACAAGGAAACGATCACTTGTAATATTTTTCAGGTGCATTTATATACATGTAGTAAATGCCAATACAGGACAAATGTATGAAGCTATTTATAGCCAGCCATCAGCAGAAATGGTACAGCAAACGTTTTTCAAAAATTAAAGAATAATATGCTAGACTTGACAGGGCAAGTCGTATGCACCGCTTTGTACAAAAAGTCATGCAATACATGAACATACACAAAACGTGGTACATAAAAAACAAACATTGGAATAAAGAATAGTTACAATTTGTCATCAGGAGTCGCTTAACTGTTTGCTCCATAAGGCACCAACAGTTTTAGGTAGTTCACTGTCCATAGTCTTAATAACTATATCTTTCAGATCTTCATGTACTTCTTCAACCGTTCTGTCTCCATCAATAATCTAAAAGCAGAAAATACTTCATCAGTTGCAGAACAGGCAAGGTACAAAAAAAATTGTTTAAGTCTTGCCAAATGAGCTCAAAAGAAGTCTGTAGGGAGGAAATTTTTTTTAAAGCTTCGTGAATGTTTAACGCTGTATTGTGGAATATTTAAAATCAGTTGAAATCAAAGTTTGTTTATTCCCAACTGGTTAGCAGTAATGTTTTAAATTTTTTCAAAGCACATTTTTTCATGCATTATTTTTTAGTTTCGCACACTATTTATCGTATAATTATCGATCATTGTATAGTCTCTTTTTTGAATCATGTATCTTTTTTGTATGCTCTGATAACTATGGTATAAGCGGCAATACTACTCGGCCATTAATACACTGATCTGGTGGCAAATTTGATACTTTTTAGTCTCCAATACAATGAGCATCATACAAAATGGCAACCCTGACCGAGAGTTAGTCGTGGAAAAACATGGCCGTGTCCTGCATTTGCCGAAAGAACGATATTATAATAATTATTGCGTTTTACGTTTTATATAAAAAATATGCTTTTATATGACTGTGTCAAGTATGTATATGAACGTACAAAAAAAATTATAAAATTCCTGGCCGGGTGTGCGAAAAAAACATTACCCAGGCGATTAGACAGAAACATGAAGCATTTTTATTGTTGGCCTTACCAAGTTGAATTCTTTTAATTTTGGTGACTTCATTCTAGCAAAAAGAACACCAAGTTCACAGAAAATGGTTTAATCTCTTATCACTCGCATATGACAATTAGGTGGTGCAGAAAAAATGTGTATGCAAGCATTTCCACAATAGGAGCAAACGGATTTCTCCACAACAGATATCTGTGACGATTTCGGACATAGTTAAATAACTACACTACAGAAGGCAAAAAGGTCAACAAAAAGAGTTGAGAAATGATAAATTTCACTTCATTTGCCTTTATACCATACAGATTACATGCAGCTAAGGAAAGTTTATATTTATTGTTCTGTATAAACACTCAACATGACTGAAAGTCAGCCATGAACAAAATTTCGAATTTATTTTCAAATTTGTTTTTGAAGCTGTAGTAATTTGTTACTAATTAAAAGCAGGGATGTGCCAGATCCAGTTCAGGATCGCAAGACAGAGATTTATGGTTGTAGGGCAAGCGATACACTGGTACCTTGCAGCACACAAAGATATGGCTACTGCAGCAAAAATGTCTGCTAAAAATAAGAGCCGTCTACTTAAAACTATTAATGCATAGTTTGGTTGTTTTTTAGGGTAAACTGACCAAACAGAGATTGTGCTATATGTAATAAAAAACTGAAGCGCGGATGAAGTGCTGAAAATACAGTATATCAAATTTAGAGAAACACTTGCAGTGCATTTCCACTTAAAATTACACTTTTATGCTGAAAACGAACAGATGATGCCACCACATAAACAAAGGTTAAACAAATGAAATATTGTTTACACTAGTTTGCAGATCTTGAACTGGATCCGGCACATACAGATTCGGATCTGATATGGAACCAGCAAAACTGGATCCGGTGCGTCGTTAATTAAAAGTAAAGAGCGAATGTTATCTAAATGCAATTTACAACGTTTAGGTGCTTGTGCATAGGCAGCATTAGCCATGCAATTTTTTTCTTAAAAGAAATAATTAAATATTTATCACTAACTGTTAGGCCATAATTACCCAGTCTTATCCATCTTTTTTCTGTAACTGACTCTTAATTTTTTGGTGAGCTCTTTAGAATGTGAATCTTTTGTCAGCAACTCATCTTATTTTTTGTAAGTATGTTAATGTAATTAATTTGATTCTACAAACACTCACTTTCCAACTATCATCAAATAGGTGGCTGTATGTGTCCCCAACAGCCCTTTGAAAATCTTCTTTCTCGTAGATTTCGTCACCGAATCTTCCACGTTTTGCCACCGATTCAGGAGGCATATCCAGGTAAACAATGAGGTCTGGTTTTGGTAAGCCAACTTCAGGTGCTTTGCACCATGTCAAACACATTCCCTACACATATGAAAAACAGATTAATCATGGTACATATTTTTACACACTTCACCATACTGCAAACCAGAATCAGGTACAATAACAAGGTATAATACAAACATGAATAGTTATCTTGGGACTAAGTCTGGAATTTAACTCACTATAAAGGCTAATGTTCTAAAATGAGATATTTTACTGGCAAAAATATAGAAAAAAAACAAGAAAATCCATTTATTAACTAGGTTCCATTTACCAAACTCAGAACCTGCCACATAATTTAAATAATTTTCAGGTTATATTAAATGCGGGTCTCTGATCTCTCTGTATCGACACAAGTTATTACTGTCATTGTGCACTTAAAAAAGCTGGCGGCTCTAACATTTCCTCATAGATCGTCACACAGTTTTGTCTCACACAAAATAGTGTAGCCTCATATTTAAAAAGTCGTAATTTCAAGATGGCAAATACATGTCAGGTTTCAAGAAAAGGCATGTTCCTGGCCTACTGGGTATTATTACCAGACAGTATCAATGTCTACTAAATAAACCTATTATACACAATATGAAAACCATGCTTCAGATAAATTAGATGCTGTACCGTACTGTAGACATACCTTCTTAGATGCTGAGAAAGCAACCCCAGAAAATGAATACCTGTCAACAATTAATGTGGTGCCTGCATTCAATAGTTCCTTGATTCTGGATCTGTAAATGTAACAAATGATTACAAAAATACTATATACGAACCATTTAACATGTACTAAACTTAACTTTTATTGAAGATAAAATAAAGACAGATATATAGCCTTTCTCTATTTGCATGAAAATAACTTTTTAACTTTATCTTTTGGTCGGTGATCCTTTTATCTCTTGGTAACGTACAAGACCAGCGCCAAATTCTTAGAGATTAACATGTATTCACTAAGCCTATATCACCCACTCAATCCCACATCAGATCCCTCAAAAAACCACAAAGGTATTATTAAAGCAACTACATTGAGTAAGGAACGCTATCAATTTAGAACAGGCAGATGAATTTTTCTAGCATATGGAGCATAATTCAACCATCTAACACACTGAACTATATAACACATAACTCGATTTTGCCACTCATTTTATATCACAAGACACGGACACTAGGATTAAATGATAAAGAAAGCAAAAAAATTCAAGTCAAATCTCTCAATGTAAATATCTAACAAAAAATGCTTACGCCTTTTCCCATCTATTGGCCGTAAAAAGCAAATGAATAACATGGTCATCTAAAGTTGCTCGTTTTTCAAGATAGCTACCAATCATCTTGCCAATTTCTGTGCTTCTGTCTAAAATCAACATCATATTCATAACATTAGCCTGTCTGTTAAAAATGGTCTTAGAAGTTGGGAATCATGGTGTGATAAAAAAATAACACCAATGATAAACCAACATCAAAATTTTATTATAATGTTGCAAAGTCCAGATGATGAGTTGTAAAAAATGTTGGTGTTTGGTGATTCATCGGTGTTTTAATTTTTTAGCCTATGATAAGACCTCGTTTAATGACGCCCCGTTTAGCGACGTTTCGTTTTAGTGAAGCAGACTATTTGACACGCTTTCTCACTTAACTATGCATGCATCATTTTAAAGACAATTTTTTTACATTTCTCAAGCAATTTTTTATTTTAGTAACAAATTTCTCACTTATTTGAAGCATCAGAACAGAACATATTGCATTATTCTGTCCCAAAAATGCACCAGTAATGTAAAACAATACAATTATTTGTGTGTTTGCTTCCCAACTGACTGCTAAATGCTATCTTTTACTACCAAGCAAGATCAATTTTAGTATCAAGCATGAGGCGCCTGGATGCAAACTTTATGCAAGGAAATTTTGCCTCCATAACAATTATAGTCCAACAATCAACACAAAACTGTCCCAAAGCACCCCGGGGCTTGACGTTTAACTGCTAACTGCATAGGGCTAGCTAGGTAGTGACATGAAAGTTTCCAGTGTTTTCTGCCACAGTCTTAAAAAGCAAATTTTAAACACTTTATGAAGGGCAGAAGTCTGCTGCAGTAATGCTGCTTTCTTCTTCCCTGGGGATCTGAGTAGTTGCTGTCAATGAGGTTTTTGTGCACGACGTGAATAATGATGCCTGGAAACCACATAAGTAAACAGAAAGTTAGATGGTTTGAAAAGCAAGCAGAGTCTAGTTAACTAACTAAAAATATGAATTAAGCAATATTGATTTTTGCCTTAGGAACATATCTGAATCCATCTGTAGGGTGCGCAGTACACCACGAGCCGAAGCAGGACACTTCCGCTAAAGTGTATGTGCTAAATTTGTGTATGTGCTTGATTTCTGTCAAGAATCGAGCATTATGACATAATAAAACATAAAACTAAATTTGTTTTAGAAAAAAGTAACTTTATAACTAGTTGACAATGTTTCTGTGACGTGGTCAGAAACTGAAGATTTTGCAACAATAGTTATAAAATTGGGCCTTAAAAATGAAGAGATGACAGTTTTTCTTGAAAGTGCTCATTTTCTTTTATTGTATTCACCTTGCTTGAATACATGGGAACTGCATTTCACAATGAATCCTCAGCATTTAACTGTTCAGTCCATCACCCACGAGTCAAAGGTCAACCCATCTGGGCATAACTTATATCATTCAGTTTGACTCATTGAGACCTTTCACTTGATATACAACAAGCTACTTTTGGTAGATCCTGGAAGACATTTGTCTCCTGGACCCCTATTTTGCCCCTAATGGGGTCAAAAGTTAATGATTCACATTGTAACTTATGCCATTTGACTCGCCTCATCGAAACCTTTCATTTGATATCTACATGGTACTATTCGTAGACACTCGATGCATTTCTCTTCCAGACCCCCATGTTTCGGTTTTTGCCCCCTACTGGGGTCACAGATCAACCAGTGTCTCATCTAGACCTTTCATTTGATGTGCTACAAGCTATTTCCGTTCGACACTGGAAGGATTTGTCTCCTCGACCCCTATTTTGCCCCCTAGCGGGGTCGCGGGTTAACTATTCTCATTGTAACCTATACCATTTGATCGGCCTCTTTGAGAAATTTCATTTGATGTGTTACAAGGTACCACTGCTCAACACTCGGTTACTTCAGTTCCGGACCCCAATTTTTCGGTTTTTGCCCTCCAGCGGGGTCGTGGATTAACTATTCTCAATCTAGCCTATGCCGTTTGATCTGCCTCATCGAGACCTTTCATTTGATATGCTACAAGGTACCATTGCTCAACACTCGGTGCACTTCTGTTCCCGGCCCCCATTTTTCGGTTTTTGCCTAGCGGCAAATTGAACTAATGCGCACGTCCCATATTTCGTGACGTGCAAGGTCACGATACCACCTAGCAACATACCAAATTTTATTTCCCTAGCTCGAAAAAGATGGGAGCAGATGGATCATAAAGAAACATAAATGAAGACACGCCCGCTCCATGACCTTTGACCTGCAACTCCGGTCACATGTATACGTAGATAACTCTGTCCAGTGAGTGTACCTTGTGAGTTTTGTGTCCCTAGCTCTCAGCATGTAAAAGGCCACCAATTGGTGGAACCCCAAACATTGCATTTTCGCCACTCCCTCGGGCATTTAAAACTTGTCAGCTTTTTAAAACCACAGGTGCACACCTGCCCCACAGTGCCCAAATACTTGCGAAAAAAATTGGAAAAAACAGAAAGCCCTAGGAGGAGATGCAACCTAAAGGAAAAAGTGACTGATGCCCACTACCATTCCCCCTTTAACCAGTGGTCAGTGGTCACCATACTGATGTATGTCCCCGCCCATTGCTACCAACCGTGCGAGTTTGGTGACCCTAGCTTGTAAGGCTTAGGAGCTATTAAGCGTTAAATTTGCGGAAAATAAATAAGAATAAATAAAAATGAAGAAATAACTCAAAATAAACAGTAAGATTTTGCTGTTTCTGACGTGGTCAGAAACTGAAGATTTTGCAAACAATAGCTATAAAATTGAGCCTTAAAAATGAAGAGATCGTAGCTTTTTGTTTGAAAGTTATCATTTTCACCTTGCTTGAATACATAGGAAGTGCATTTCTCAATGAAACTTCAACATTTAACTGTTGGAATTGCCTAAAAAGCAGGCTTATTTCACTTTTTATTTTATCGGAAATATAATAAATTATTTAACATGTACTGACGTTGTCAATTATTAATATTATTATTAAATAAACAAGGACAACGGATGCTGCCAGTACGGAAAACACCTCAATTCGTGACCTGTCTCTAGTGTCCTACTTGGGCAGCCTATGTACGACGCGTTCTATTTGGGCTATCCCATGTTCGCCAATTATTCTACTTTGGCTAGTGTCCTACACCGCTCCCAATACTTCTATTATTAGTATTACTGATATGATTATTTCTCGTGCAATGCACTCCATTTAACAACACTAACATGCTAAAACCTGTATTTGAAATATTTATTAATAAATAATAGAATGCTAAAAGTACAATTTTTAACCGGACTTAGTCATTTTTTGTTACTCCTAAAACTCGTTTTTTTGAACTTTAACTGACCGCCATTTCAAAACAAACTAATTATTTTACATCTGGTTTTTTTAATTAACTATATGCTCATAGCACTATCAAATGAGCACAGTTGTGGCTATGGTGGCGCGCTCTACAATTTTCGTTCAGCCACCCTACTATAAAGTATAACTATAAGTATTACTAGTACAGAAGGCATTGTTAACGACTTTTTGCTGACAGTTGCGGCATTTCGTTAAGCGAGGACTTACGTGTGTGTGTACTTCAACTTCAAGTACTTATTTTTACTCGCTAAACTTCATTACCTGGAAACCTCATTAACTCAATATTCTTGCCCTCCTTTTTCAGAACATCTACGAGTTTCAAAGATTGTGTTGTTTTGCCACATCTGTCACATCCTTCAAAAACAATCAGTGCACCTCGCTTCAATGCTTGTTTCATTTTAGTCTGTCTACAAAAATAAAAATTCAGCAAATCATTTAATTAACGCCAATTAACAATGATTGATAAAGCGGGATTAGATTAACAAAAAATAGCAAAATGAACCTTTAAAAATTCCGCTAAATAGGCGCAAACACTTTTGTATAAGCGCCTCCTAGGCTAGACTAGAAGATATATTCTATTGTTAATGCCCTTTTCTACGACTTCAACTGTCACACTAGAGACAGCTGCCGCAGAAAAAATGATAACCTTAAAAAACAAAACCTTGTAAATAAGACTAAACCGTTAAATTGGCTAAACGAAATAAATCTAAAATACTAATATTTATTTTTATACTTATATTATACATAAATGCATTGTATTTTGTTTTTTTAAATGTGACAAAACTGATTTTATGAATTGAGGGTAATGGAGAGGATGACAATGATGACAGTGATTTAACACGGGTGTGCTCTGTTTATAGTAACAACAAACAAGATCCCTCATCACAACTGTAAGACAGATTACAAAAGTTGACATAACTTAAACAGTTTTTGCTTATACCTTTTTGGAAAGTCCTATCTGCCTAAAGGCCCTAAACACAATAATAAAAAATGACTGTTCTTGGAAAATTATTTCAAAATAATAGGTCGCCATCAATTAAAGACAAAGTTTATGACCAAAGCCATTATTATCTTCAGCACTACCATAACAATGGTGCATAGAGAAGCCAACCAGACTATTCACTTTGTTAGCGTGCATGAAACGATGCTACTGGTCGTTTTTTCTGATAAAACCCTGTAAGCAAGATCAGCAGCACATCTTTTTTTACCTTTATCTCAGTTTAAGATGTATATAAGTTACCTAATCTTTTAGATTATTATCACTTTCTTTGCCCTTTTATGTAAATGATGATATCTATAGAAAAGTTAAAAGGCATGTTTTTAGTCTTTAACCCTGTATGATAAACTGTGTCTGCATAATGTAATTGCAATAGTTCTTACTCAAAATAATGCTTTTCTTTTCCTTTAATTCTTTTTTCTGTTTTTAATAAGTTAGTACAACGTATATTAAAATATATAGCAGGAATATTATCAGAAACATAAAAAATGCAAAATACTACACACACAAGTTAAAGTTAACAACAATTTATTCCTTAAAATATTACACAAATAAATTAACTATTAAAATTTATTTATGAAAAGACAAAGTAATTGTTCGGAGAAATAGTGCTCTTAACTAATGTAGCTCAGCAAATAGTATAGGAACTCTATAGGAATTCACACCATAATATGATCTCTAATACCAAGCCATTATCAAAATATTGCACAAAAAAATAAACTGTGATAACAAACAATTACAAAACAATTTACTTTTACAGACATTTTATTATACTCACAATGCCTAAAAATAAGCTTTATATGAATCAAAAAGCTAAATTTAAATAAGCAGTAAGTAAAACTTTATTTATTTTATTACAATATATTTATCATATTACTGAACTTTTGCAAAACAAAACTAGAAAAACATCAGAATTTAGCAGTTGCAAGTACACTTTCAGCAAAATTCGTCATAATTTCTAGTTTTGTTGTGAAAAACACAGTAATACTGCACACCGCACTATAAATAAAAAAGCTTAGAAAATATCCACAAAGTCCTTGTGAAGTAGTCTCATGTATTGATTGAAGAGTGATACTGCTTACTTAAGCGTCTGGAAAAATTGAAATAAATAAGATTAATGAAAATTGAAAACTGTAAACGTAGCAATGAAAAAATTATCATTAACCAAGGTTACACTTCTGATTCACTGTACTTGATCTATTCTACTTTATGAAACAGGTGACTTTGTAACTTCATTAACGTGCCAATACTGATTTGAAGTTTTAAGCAACTGATTAACAGCTACTGTAACCACACATGATGTTGGTTATATTTGTTTACATATTTGCTTATATTGTGTAAACAAATTAACTTAATTTGTACTTTCAATATTCATTATTTACCTGTGTAAAATTAACGAAGTTTTGCTGTGACTTTGATCCTTAATTTGAATGAGCAGTTGTGGAATTATGCCAAAGACAATGCTTATGACGAGGTTGGTTAGATTTCTGAGGGGGAACATTTAGGTGCTCTCAGGCTCTAATAACTTAAGTTCTGGGCTCTAATAACTTAAAATTCTAAACCTTTGACATTTGATGTAATGTACAATTGCACGTAGCATTTCTAGTGCATAACATGGACAAACTTGCCATTTTTTGTTTTGATTGACGTATTTTAAATATGCTGCAAAGTGGGGGTATGAATCAACAAAAAAGTGATGTATAACTTTGACAATTGCCTTTTTGCTCTTCCTTTTATACTAGTTTTATTTGTTTTTGAGGTACACTGCAGAAAATGTAACATGTTTATGCTGTTCTTAAAAATTGACCTAACTGACTTTTCACTTTTTATTGCATATCGCATGGATAACTT
Source organism: Tubiluchus corallicola (assembly GCA_030141605.1). NCBI lineage: Eukaryota > Metazoa > Priapulida > Priapulimorpha > Priapulimorphida > Tubiluchidae > Tubiluchus > Tubiluchus corallicola. Next base: position 584,458 of record JAQGDQ010000026.1, read on the forward strand.
TTCTTCCAAATTGTGGCTCTGTGTTCTTGAATTTTCGACATCAGAAAATATATGTCATCATTATCTTGACACAATCGTGATTAATATTTTGAGACATACTCTGGGCACTCCAACTCATTTAAAATGTGTGCTGCACAGTTTACACAAACAGAAATGCATGGCAGTCATGGCCAACCAATGTCGGTGTGAGTAATTAATTGCTGTTAAAAATGAATTGTTGTGTACTTATACTACATATAAATAAGCCAAGTAGTAATACAAAAAATGAAAAAAGGTGATGAGAGAGAGAAAGAGAGAGCACGAGAGCGAGAGAGAGAGTGAGAGAAAGAGAGAGCGTGAGAGAGAGAGAGAGAGAGATAGAGAGGAGAGAGAGGAGAGAGAGAGAGAGAGAGAGAGAGAGAGAGAGAGAGAGAGAGAGAGAGAGAGAGAGAGAGAGAGAGAGAGAGAGAGAGAGGAGAGGGAGAGGGAGAGAGAGAGAGAGAGAGAGAGAGAGAGAGAGAGAGAGAGAGAGAGAGAGAGAGAGAGAGAGAGAGAGAGAGAGAGAGAGAGAGAGAGAGAGAGAACTTTGTATTACACATCTAACGTCTAGTGCAAACCAGGCATATCACATACCTTTAAAACACTGATGAGCTGATCAGGACTAGGGCGGTCTATAGACTTTTTACTGCGATAAATAAATGCCACTTTACCCTGTTTACTGACAATGATGTCACCACCCATCTAGAAAAAGTAAAAATAAATAAACCACAAATAAAAATGCAGTGTGGCCCAACAAAACACGATGAGTGCCGATGAAGCTGCAAGTTTTAAAAGCAAAACAGGACGATTTTTCATATTCTACCTGATTTTGAAGTACAGTATACTGTATACATTTTAACACATATAATAATGCCAAATGCCAAAGCATTTCTGATAATTAAATAATAGGTTAAAAACTTAATTAATGGTGGGCACGTCCAAATAGCGATGATATCACAAACGAACATAACTTTCAACACCACAAACATTCCACGAACATGTTGAATGTGTTTGCAAAAGCGAAACTTGAAGAGCAGTGCTACTGAACAACATTCAGTGCAATATACAAAAACTCTGCGAATTTAAGATAAAAATAGAATTTCAAATTTACTGCTGTGCTCATGGACGAGCTTTCGAACGTGTGTATTACATCACAAACGAATAGCTCTGAACTAAGAGGTACAGCACCCATTTTTTGTGCGACACATTTTCGAAATGCAGGTGCTAGTGCCTGAATGGCGAAATGCATGTAACAGGAACATGAAATTACTTTTGTGTGGTAATAATTCTTTCACTTAAGTCATTTTTAAAAAAATAGTATGTACCCTTTCAATATTTTAAAGAGTAGATTGTTTTGACCTACAGTTTAGGGCTGGGTCCAGTTTTCCTTTAAAACATGTATACTGAGTGGCACAAAAAATGCAGCGAAATTTAAAATACGATAATATCAGAACCAAGAAAACTAGAAAATTGAAATTTCACAGTGCACATGGTATTGCAATAGATTAGCATTTGGCTGTGAAAGTTACATGTTTATAACTTTAGTGGTTTTTGTGAGGTATGGCCCAAAAGCATTTGCATGTAAAAAAAATTCAAAATCATGTATATTGTCAACTAATCATCAAATGTAAGCAAATGCTGTAAATGCAGCAAAACAAAAAAGAAATCAATCAATTTATGTAACAGTCTTGATTATAGAAAATAAGGTGCGGATAAAGATTTGTAGTCAAGAAAACATTTGACGTAATCCTCTGGAATATAGTAGCTAGAATTCTCTTAAACAGAAGCTGTACGATGGCTGAACAATACCATTTGATGCACAGAAACTAAAGCCAAAAATTATTAAGTATTGAAACCAAAGAGCCATTAGAGAAGTGAGAAAATATCAGCTGTTGAAAGGAAAGCCTTTGTCAAACTTGCATCAAATATGATGTGCACATAGATCACTTGCTTTCAACTTGAACAGTAATGACAAACAAAATTTGTTCCAGCATTTATTTTTTTCCTTTTGTTGATTTAAATAAAAACTTATCAAAACTTCTGTATCTTTGGAAAATATAACTGAATGGAAACTGAATGACCTAAATTTTTGGTGTTCATACATGACAGTTTCAACATAAGTGTGACAATTTTCAAGAGATTCCGCTATTTTCTTCTTATAATATCATAATCAAAACTTTGATGCATTTTTTGAGCCACCTGATATAATTGCTAGTTGGTGAAATCAATTTCTTGCCATTCCTACATTATGTTGAATCATAGCATTATATATTTTAGAACTACACGCTAAGAGATAACCAATATTTGCAAGAGTATATGTAAATGCAAATGAAAATTTTCATAATAAAATGACTTTTTATTAAATTAATCGGCTTTTAGAATGAAGTTTCACATGTTTTTTGGTTTCTATGTAAAAACTAATGACTTCCCATATAATATGTATACCAAAACATACACTGGATACTACAGAACCTAGACTTTCCGTAAGTTCATTGCTAGTTTCCTAGACTTTCCATAACTTAGCTGCTACTTTATCAGATCCAGTAAAAAACATGTCAGCTTCTTGATGGAAGCAACATGTTAGATTGCATCACATGTGCAATAAAGTAGTTCATTATGCTAACAGATACCTGGTGAACGTCTTCTTTACAATCTTGAAAAAAATTTGGCAGAGTCTTTCCTTGAGCTAGTTGCTCTCCAAAATACATCAGTGAATCAGTGTTCCATACCTGCATAAATTGCAATGTTAACACATTTATAGTGGGAGATGTTTGAGTGGACCCTTTTTTAAGCCTCATGCAGTTAAGCCCTTACAAATTGCCGAAAGGGTTATCCGAGGACCTACCTTATACAGGTTAGTCTGAAAGCAGTTATATAACTTACATTTCACAGTAACTAAAGTGCAAGTATATATATATATATTCCTATGCTTATACATAATATAGTATATAGTATACTAAAAAATAATTAATGAAAACATGCTGTTTTAACTGAAAAATTGTATTGCGATTTAAGTTACAAAGTGTAATATTGGCACTAAAACAGCGATAGCTGTAGCAATGCAAACAAGCTACTTTACAAAGTCAGTATAGTTACAGATTTACTCACAGTGCCTGAAAATGCATTCTTTTTAGTATTCTAGCTGTATGTAGTATTGCTAGCTTTTTTTATTCACATTGTAACTAAGTTTTAGGTATGTAGTTTTTTGCAGCTTCATAAACTTCTAAAACACACAGAACAAAAATTATAATATTACTTGTTTTACTAGCAAATGGATCTTAATTACAGTATTGGATTTATTCATATCCAAAATTTTGGTCCACTGGACCCTTTTCCACAATGCCCATGGGCCTTTTTTGGCAATGCTCCCTCCCCGAATTTGCTTCCTACAGTCTTGAGTACAATAAGCAGTAAACTTTTAACCTAAGGCTTAGTTTCCATATAGATGAATTTCTTACATAATGTCAACTGCTAGTGTCGGATCGTAATGGAAGCATCGCAATGATACTATTAAATCGGGAATTGGGGACTGACGGGGAAGACATAATATAATATAACATAATATAACATAATATAAACCAGGGATATTTTGAGAATATTGGAAAAGTAATTCGAATTAAGCTATCTCATCATGCATACTGTGGGTGCCAAATAGTGCCATTTTTACAAAAGTGCTGTTAAATGAACATGGTAAATAGGCGATTATTATTGACATGTTTTACATGCATTTTTACAATAGTTCTTAAACTTACCTTATACACTGATCGACCAAGACCAAAATCTTTATACAACTAAAAAAGAAAAAATACAAAAAAATTAGCAACAAATTTTTTCTTTATATAAATCTATTATTCAAAACAACTTTAAAAAAATATTTGTCTAACTGGTAAAATCCAGAAAACACAGCACATTTATCAACAGTACAGGGCATTGAGGCCCAGTTAAATGACACAATATCCTGAAATTTTGTATACTGTTGCACATGATAATTTACTACACATTGAATTTGGGAAGATTCTGGTTGCAGACTAAGACTTTTCTAATGAGGAACAGACATCTTAAATCGTATAGACGGTATTATCAAGTAATAAACACCAATGATATTCGCAAACAAGATAACCTATTAAAATAAGGCACAACTACATTTTAAGCATCGCTGCTGATTGTTGATGCAGTTTGAAATGCAAAAATTTTCGCACAACACACTAAACACAGTAATATTCTAATAAAGAAAAACAAATGTATACTACTCTATGCAAACGAAATAGGAAAAAAAGGAGTAACGCTGATAATTTCCCTTGCCAACCAATCAACTATTTTGTAGAAACACTGAAGATAGACAAAAATATTGTTTTAAAGTAATGTATACATTTTTGCAAAAACTTTAGAGTTAGTGGATGTGCCATAATTAAAACTTTAAATGAACCGAAGTAAAAAGGTTTAGGACCGCAAAACCATGCTTTAGAATGTCACAGAAAATGCATAGAACATCAGACAATCAGAATGTTACAGGGTGATAAAAAGTCCAAATTTCATACTAACATAATTATTTCTGTAAATTTATGAGGGAAGAAGTTGTACAGTCAACAAAACAGGAGGTGGTACAGCAGTCACTGTTATTATTATTTCTGTTGGAACATATTACCTAGATATTAGATATCTACACACGACACAGGAGATAAGGTGTGAAACCTCACATATGTTATAGGATAGTGAAAGCGGGAAAGTATGCAGTTACACTTAACACTTGAAGTGTGTCAGCTTACAACTCACAAGTAGAGCCTTTGTTACTGGATTATAATGAAGTGGTTGACAGTATTATGCCTTCTTGTTGGTGCTGCAGTATCAGAGAAGCCCGTTGGTGTGATGGAACACATTGCAGAAGTTAATAAAGGTTTTGTTATATACATTTATCTTAAATACACAGTATTATCATCAGCAACAGAAATACACAGCATTATCATCAGCATCAGCAACAAAATAAAAAAAGAGGTAAAAGTAGAAGCTAATAAGAAGGCACAAGAGAAAAAGAAGGTTTATATCTATATGCGCACGCACACACACACACACACGCAGAGAGAAGAGCAGAGGACAAAAACGAATGAATGGAGAGGAAAAACTGAAGATGAAAGGGAAGAAAAATGTAGTAATAATCAGTTTACTGTCAGGTAAAGCGTTTCGTATAAACAAAATTCATAAACAGAGAAAAAACATTACGCAATATGTAATGATGATCACTCAGAAGATATGCTCTAGTCAACACTTAAAGAATAAACAGTTTCAATGGGATTTCTCTTTTTCAGAAAGCAAAGGCTTAGCTGAGTATGACATCAAGCTTGCACCAGTAAGTATAAGTTACTATTATTATAAAATATGCCTTGTAAGCAAGTACACTGACTTTCTATTCAGTGCATTTCTTTTCACTTTGTCCTTTCGTCGTTCATTGAGCAGATCACACAATTTTGCCTTCTATTAACATTTGTTAAACCAAAATACACATACAAACAAATTTCTGCATGAATACATCATATCTTATCTTTGATAAATATCTTTTCAAATAAACATATTATAATAACCGTACAACTACTGAAGATCTAGGTACTACCAGCATCACAATGAGAATTAACGCCCTAACATGCTTGGATCTGCCATGTCCCATTGGCTAATTTGCTGTTAAGTCATTGGTTTTCATTAGAAAATCATTGGAAGTGTTTATTGTTGACAAGAAAATCCATTTTATACAGGAAGAATGAACTCTTACTAAAAACTTTGAAACATAAAATACTAAAAACATGACAAACGTCTTGCCTGCATAGCCTAGTAGTCAGTAGGGTTGAGCATCCTCTACCAGAAAGCGAATTCGAATCGAAGTTGTGACTTTTGAATTTGAATCGAATTGAACTTCAGTATTTCGAATTCGGTTTGAGGCTGAAAGCTTTTCAAACCATTAGTAAAAATTAGTCTTACAAAGATCATGCATACTACTCGATTTTGTTCTGCAGTAAAGCCATTGATAATTTGTGTAAAAATTGTGCACAAAAATCGCAGCTAAATTATGCTAATTGCATGATGTTTCAAACGTTTTAATGATAAAGAACATATGTGGTTGAAATGCTGGATTATTTGAATCTATAGTTTTAGGTCTCGAGTGCAAATGTTCGATGCTCACCCCTAGTAGTCAGCCTGTTGATGACCTTTGGGTGACCCCGGGCGGGCAAAAATTTTGGCAGTGTCAAAAACTCTAGCATTACAATGTTCCTGTACATTGCGCCTGTTTAGCCTCGAAATTGTCAAAGAATATGTACTTTATCTATTTTGGCAGAAATGATCCCTGTAGATGACCTTTAGGTGACCCCAAGTGGACCAACATTTGTTAGTGTCAAACCCGCCTTACCCCAAGATTCAATTTGATATATTACTCGATATGACTGAGACATTCCCAGTTGATGACCTTTGAGTAACCCCGGGTACGCGAAAATTTTGCAGTGGCAGTGTCAAAAACTCTAGCATTTCTATGTTTCTGTACATTGCACCTGTTTACCCTCAGAATTGTCAAAGAATATGTACTTTATCGGTTTTGGAAGAAATGGTAATTTTTACACTCTAGCAAATGCCAAATTAAGACCTTGTACACTATAGCAACCACTGGACTGTTGAAATGTTATATAATCTACTGTCCAAAATTGCTGTAAAAATATTTTGTTTACCACATACGTCACATAGATTTTTAGCAAAATGTGCAAAAGCCCACATTCTTGAACATTCATGATCCTCTGGGTCGCGACCTTTCAGACTTAGGTCATTCATTTTGACACACGACATCCATCTTATGCCAAGGTTGCTGCACATCAAAGGTCAACGACCTGAGACAAAAAGTTTTGGCTAGTTATAGAAAATTAACTCACCCGATGCTCACCAGACGCCACATGATGGCAATAGGTTCCCTTACTGACTAAAGTCAGGGGACCTAAAAGTGGTTGTGTTTGTTCTGATTAAAATTGTGATTATGTAAATTTGACCTAAGAGACTTTGACATGGAAAAAATGGCATTGTTTGTTGGCATAATCATATACTTTCTCTTAATATGCAAAGTAGTTCGGTTCCATCAAATATGTTTTCAAATACCTAACTATAGTTTTACTGTAAGTCTGTTCTAATACATCTTGGGCTTCTATGTGAATACATAATTACAATAATACTATTACCCATAAATTTAGTTGTCGTTTGTATACTCTATCGCACTGAAGATAACTGCTAGATTGTGCAGTCAAAACATTTGCCACATTTTTAGTATTTTAAGTTTTAAAGTTTTTAAGACAAGCTTCATTCAATAATAAAGAATTGATGGTTTCCTAAAAATTAGACTAAGCATGCTGTGGCAGATCCATTTACACATTAGAATGAAAGAAACCCTAATAATGTAACAATGTACAGGGCAAATTCATTTAAATGACATGATCTGATCAATGAGCATTTTGAGGACAATATTGGGAAAGCGAAAAATATGGCTCTGTTACAGTCTGCACAATGGTCCACAACATCTTCAAGCAAAATTTCAGCCTCCCTCAATGAAACTGTGGCCTGTGACAGCTTTCAAAGTTAAATGTGATAACAACAACACTACCAGCCTTTAGGCATCCCACACTTTGTGTTAGATCGAGAAGTATGACTGGTAATATATACTGAAGATTGTATTCTAATTGTCGAGTCATTTACAGCAATTGGCAGCGGATAAACCAAAGTGTTCACACAAAAGTGTCTAGTACGGCTGATATTCATCATTGAGTAGTCGAGTTTTTTACATGGAATTTTTTTAAACAGTTTCAGGTAAATTCAAGAGGTGCAATCAATGGTCAACGATACCGATGGCCAGATGCAGTTATACCGTATGTCATAGACAGCTCTTTAGGTACATGATCTACATTACATGCAAATTCCACTAATTATCACATTAATAATTAAAAGACTGTTGCTGCTGCACCCAGGTTTAATTATTTCATAAACACTGAAAAAGATAAATGCATTTTGTAGATGATGAAGCCAGAAAAGCCGTTGAAGAAGCAATTGATGATTATCACTTATACACCTGCATAAAGCTTGTTGAAAGAACCAATCAAGCTAGTTACGTCAACATTATCAAAGATCAGGGGTAATGGCAGTTTAGTTTCACATGAGCTGTTATCCTTTCTTCTTCTTTTTGCTGCATAACAGAACAAACTTTAAACAAAGCATTTACTTCTTAAAAAATATTCATTTATATACGAACAACCAGTTGTGCACTTTTACTCATCCAATTTCATAAATTCGCTAATTTTTTCAGCTGCTGGTCATATGTGGGACGTATTTATAGTTATGCTAAGCAGGACTTGTCACTAGGAAATGGATGCGAGTATAAAATGACAGCTATACATGAACTCATGCATGCAGCAGGTTTTTATCATACACAGAGTCGTTATGATCGGGATGAATTCGTTGACATTTACTGGGACAACATTTACCCTGGTAAGTGCTAAAACTTCCTATCTGCGAGGATGGTGATTGAAATGCTCTAGAAGAGCTAATATGTAGTCTAGGTGTCCTACTGAATGATATTGTTTGTCCTTAAACTGAACAAAAAACTGTGAAATGTGTGAAATAGTGTAACGTTTTAATGTCACATGAATTAGAAATACTACTGTATTAATAGTGCTATAACAAGACTTAATGGTTTCATAGCAAACTACAAAAACTGTTTTTACGTCTGTTTTTAGAGTACAGATACGCCTTTGACATGTACGATTCTAGCTACATAACAAATATGGAAACCTACGACCTGAATTCAGTCATGCATTATCAGACCCACGCATTTTCTATGAATGGCCAGCCAACCATAACTAGGAAGGGTGACCCAAATGCTGAATATTACCTCGGACAACCTCATGTGGGAGGAGGCTTTACACAGAGAGATATCAATAAACTGAATCAAATGTATTGTTAAATAATTGGCTACCATTTGGTTCAACAGAACTGATTAAGCAATAGCTGTAATTAAGTGGACACATATTAAGCTTAAAAATGGACATATATAGTCAATGATTTACTTGACTGAACTGTTAAAATGTAATGTAATTCATTTGTGTTCAACGTATCAGTTTATTTACAAACTTGATACAAACTAATTTATAAAAAAATGACGGTTGTTGATGTAGTGTACAGCGTATAACATTTTTTCGAATAAAGCAATATAATACGAAATAAATGTATGTTATTCTATACGAAAGGTAACAAAACAGACAAAAAGGAGTTCTACATCTGAAGAATGAAAATTTCCTTTGCCAGCCAAGCAACTATTTTGCCGAAATAATGAAAATACACAACATAGTGCTTTTACGTAAAGTATACATTTTGAGAAAATTTTACAGTTAGGGATGTCACCTAACTCAAGACTTTAAATATACCAATGTAAAAGAATTTTGAAACTGCAAAATTTTGCTTTAATATGTCGTACATAATACCCCAAAACACCGTGTATTAAAAATTATTGTCTGTACGATGATAGCGAACTCATATAACTATTTCATGATAGGAAGTAATTGTGCAGTTAAAATTATTTATTCACAGTAAACAAAATAGAATGTGATACAACAGGACACTGTTATTATATATCTATTCAGATACATTACCTAGATATTACACATCTATTCACGACACAGGAGATAAGGTGTGAAACTAAACATATGTTGGATGGGGCATGAAAGGAGAAAAATTAGAAGTTGCACTTAACACTTGAAGTGTGTCAGCTTACAACTTACAAGCAGAGCCTTTGTTACTGGATTACAATGAAGTGGTTGACAGTATTATGCCTTCTTGTTGGTGCTGCAGTATCAGAGAAGCCCGTTGGTGTGATGGAACACATTGCAGAAGTTAACAAAGGTTTTGTTATGTACATTTATTTTAAATATATTATCACCAGCAACAGAGCAGAATGTAAGTGACAAAAGAAAAAAGGGAGGGAGGGAGGGAGAGAGGGATAGAGAGAGGGAGGGAGAGAGAGAGAGAGAGAGAGAGAGAGAGAGAGAGAGAGAGAGAGAGAGAGAGAGAGAGAGAGAGAGAGACGGGGGAAGCAGATGGCAAAAAAGAATGGAAGCAAAGTAAAAATTTAGACGAAAAAGAAAAAATGTAGTAATTAATAGTCGATAAGCAAAATTCATAAACACAGAAATAATATTACACAATATGAAATTATGATCACTCAGAAGATATGCTCTAGTCAACAGTCAATGAATAAACAGTTTCAGTGGGATTTCTCTTTTTCAGAAAGCAAAGGCTTAGCTGAGTCTGACATCAAGCTTGCACCAGTAAGTATAAGTTACTATCATTACAAAATATATCTTGTATACATTGACTGATTTTCTATTTAGTGTGCGTCTTTTCACTTTTTTCTTCAATGGACGGATCACACAATTTTGCCCCATATTAGCATTTGTTAAACTAAAATACACAAACAGGCACATAAATTTCTGTGTGAACGCATCACATATATAAATGCCTTTGAAATAATATGTTATAATATAATTTACATAACCGCTGGAGATCTAGGTCTACAAAAACGGCCTTCATCCTACTACTACATTCGTCACAACTTGGTCATAAACTAAAATGGATGCTAATATGTTCGGTTCTGGTCCCATTAGCTCATTTGTTATAAAGTTAATAGTCTCCTAAAGAAAATCATGGGAAACATTTACAGTTGTCACTGATCCATTTTTTTGTAAAAATTTAGAATATGAATTGTTGGAGCAGATCCATTATACCTTAGAATGAATTATGTAACAATGTTGAGGCAGACTCATTTAAAGGACAGGATCTGTTTAATGGGCATTTTTAGCTCTACATTTGGAAAGTGAAAAGTCTATATACGTTCTGCACAATGATCTGTAGAATTTTCATGCAAAATTTAAGCCGCCAACGATGAAAACTATGGTCTGTGATAACTTTCAAAGTTAAATGTTACAAAAACTTCACCAGCCTTTAGGGATCCCCCACTTCGTGTAGGATCAAGAAATATTACCAGTAATATATAGTGACAATCGTATTTTATTGTTGAGTCATTTACCACTCCTGATAATTGTTTATACAAATGTGCCTAGTGTGACTGATAATCATAATCGAGTAATTGAGTTTTTGCAGTGAATTTTTTTCATACAGTTTCAGGTAAATTCAAGAGGTGCAATCAATGGTCAACGTTACCGGTGGCCAGATGCAGTTATACCTTATGTCATAGACAGCTCTCTAGGTACATGATGTATATTACATTTTACTATTTTACTATTTACTGAAGGATGGCCCCATGGGAGTTCTTATTTTCATATGATTACAGTGTCTATGGATTAATATGCCAAATGCAATGTTAAAGAAGACATTAAACTGAACTTTCTTACACTTCTTAATATACCTTTTGCTATTACAAAAAATAGGGTACTAGATCTATAACTGCTATCACACTATAACAGCCACATGCAAATTAATTATGTGATTGATGCTGCTGTACTTAGGGTTTGATTAATTTTTAAACACTGAAAAAGATCATTCATTTTGTAGATGATGAAGCCCGAAAAGCTGTCGAAGAAGCAATTGATGATTACCACTTAAACACCTGCATAAAGCTTGTTGAAAGAACCAATCAAGCTAGTTACGTCAACATTATCAAAGATGAGGGGTAATGGCAGTTTAGTTTCACATGAGCTGTTATCCTTTCTTCTTTTTTGCTGCATAACAGAACAAACTTTAAAGCAAAGCCATTACTTCTTAAAAAAGTTGTTCCTTTATGTACGAACAAACGGTTGCACAGTAAAATTCATACTATTTCATAAATTCATTAAATTTTTCAGCTGCTGGTCTTATGTGGGACGTATTTATAGTTTTGCTAAGCAGGACTTGTCACTAGGAAATGGATGCGAGCACAAAATGGTGGCTATACATGAACTCATGCATGCAGCAGGTTTTTATCATACACAGAGTCGTTATGATCGGGATGAATTTGTTGACATTTACTGGGACAACATTTACCCTGGTTTGTACTAAAACTTCCCATCTTTATGTATGGTGATTGAAATGCTCTACAAGAGCTAATGTGTAGTCTAGGTGTCCTACTGAATGATATTGTTTGTCCTTAAAAAAACTGTGAAATGTGTGAAATAGTATAATGTTTTTAATGTCACGTGATTTAGGAATACTACTGTATTTATAGTGCTATAACAAGACTTAATGGTGTCATAACAAATTACAAAAACTGTTTTTTACATCTGTTTTTAGAGTACAGATACGCATTTGACATGTACGATTCAAGCTATATAACAAATATGGAAACCTACGATTTGAACTCAGTCATGCATTACCAGACCCATCACTTTTCTATGAACGGCCAGCCAACCATAACCAGGAAAGGTGATCCAGAAGCTAATTATTTTCTCGGACAACCACGAGAGGATGGAGGCTTTACGGAAAGAGATATCAATAAGCTGAATCAAATGTATTGTTAAATAGTTGGTTACACAGACCTGATAAAGAAACAGCTGTAATTTAAGTGCAGATTAATTTGACTTGGACACATATGGATAACAATCTGTTCGATTGGACTGTAAACTGAAAAGTGACTCATTTTTATTTAAAATACTAGTTTATAAAGAAGCTAATTTATAAATAGATAATTATGTCAGACACTAAATATGTATATCTACTGATAATGTACAGTAGCTTGTGCAAGTTAGAACTCCTGCTTATAAATGCTAATAGAATGAGGTACATTTTCTTCTTTACGGTGTGTATGCTCAACTGTACATATATATGGCATTCATTATGTGCATAATGTGTACGTTCTGAGCATTCTACGCATACTACTATAGTCATAATTATTATGACTATCTCATAATATTTCATCAATGTCATAATTATTTTCCAGTGAAATTCTTTGGATACGATTAAGCTTAATACACATGCTCACTAGGGGTGAGCATCGAACGTTTGAGTTCGAATGAGTTTTTTTAGTTCGAATTCGATTCGAACCTAAAATTATAGATTTGAATAATTCGGCACTTCAGCCACATATGTTCTTTATCATTAAAATGTTTGAAACAGCATGCAAATAGCACAATTTTGCTGCAGTTTCTGTGCAATTTTTAATAAACTAATACAGGTTTTACTGCAGAACAAAATCAAGTACTGTCCATGTTCTTTGTAAAAGCACTTTTTACTAGTGGTTCGAAAACTTGTTCGGAAATCTCTCAAACTCAATTCGAATTTGAAAGTCACAAATTCGTTTCGATTCGAATTCGAATTTTGGTAGAGAATTCTCACCCCCAGTGCTCACTAGATCTGGCATTAAAATAAATTATAGACTAAACTAAAATCTCTGTTTTATGCATTGAGGCACAGAATATTCTGCCTTGGTGTATGATTTAACAGAACAAATTAAATTAAAGGATTACAATGCACTCAAAATAATTGTTTTACTTTTGTGGCTACAGTTTGAAATAACTAACGATAGTATATTTTTATTTTTAAAAACAACATCATGAGTTTTTACTGTAACTTTGGCATATAAGATCTCTTAATAAGTGCGCTATCATCCATAATGCCTTTAGTGTTCTATGCATAACTCTTTTTTGATTGCGCTTAATTTTTTGCGTTGGACAGTTTGCGCAGGGCCAATTTAATGGCCACGCACAACGTCAGCAAAGAACAGATAAGAGATATGCGCTATCGACTGCAGGCACGACACTGAAGATAAGATGTGAAACTGCACATGTTAACCAGAATAAAAAGCAGCAGGCCTAAATCAAGAAGACACACTTGTGAGTCAAAAGTGTGGCAATTTACAAGCTGCTGGCAGAGCCTTACTTTCAAACGTTACAATGAAGTGGTTGGCAGTGTTATGCGTTCTTGTCGGTGCAGTGGTATCAGAAGAACCGGTTGGAGTGATGGAACACATTGCAGAGGTCAACAAAGGTTTGGACGATTATTCATTTTTATACTATTGTTTTAAAAAAAGAGCTAAAAACTGTCACCAAATATATGTATAGAAACACTGTATTAAGCTTTGTACTAAAATAACAGTGGCAGAGCAGTGTATCTTATGTGGGCAGGAAAAAATAAAAAGGAGAAGTAAAAGAAAAAATAAAAGTGAAGAGCAGAAGAAAGGAGAAAGGAAAACAATAGAAAGAAATGAGAAAAACAAAAACAGGATAGGACAAGAAAGAAGACAAAAGAAAAAATAGAGAGAGAGGAAAAGATGGGAGAAGAGGAGGAATAACAAAAAGGAGAGGAAAAAGCAGCAAAGAGGCCAAGAAAAGAGGAAAAGAGAGGTGGAGATGAGATAATAGAACAAGAGAAGAAGAAAGGAAAGAACAGTAGGAGGGAGAAAGAAAGAGAACAGCCTTTCATTTATTTGCTGCACCAAATATAACACATACAGTACTTGCTTTAAGATAAAAATCTTTTTCAGGAAGCAAAGACTTGGTTGAGTATGACATCAAACTCGCACCAGTAAGTTAAATATCAATTTAATAAAAAAAGTAAATTTTAAATTACGCTGATAGTATTGATACAAGCTACATTAAAAAAAGGAAATAACGTGTAACTCTAGCTTGTTTTTTCTATTGAACACTATGCTTCAATTCGTGTACATTCCTTTCCTACAGTGGGCGAACAGTTACAAAACTGTCTCTCACCGACAGGTATATTTCAGAAATATACCTGTGAACAAGATTGAACAAGTCGAGTCCAATCCACATTTTAGCTTGCAATAGCCATGAAAAAAACGATTATTTTCCTCTAGAAAACACATGTACAGTAATAAAAATATGGAATAAATTATACATTAGTTCACGTAAAATGTATAATATACATCAACTTTTCTCACCACCCAGCTACACAATATGCGGTTGATGTGAATCATGTCGCGTGATTGGCAACAAAAAAATATTTAAAACAAAGAATGCAAGATGCTGCCAGAAAGATGTTTTAACGTGGCAACTGATAGCCAAAAAATCAAAAACAAAACAAATAAATATATATGACTACGTTTTAATCACATTAATAGAACATGTTCTGATCACATTCCAGTTTGTAGTGTAAATGCCACTTTTGTTTCATTTTATTCTTTGTAACAGTTTTTATTTGTTTTATGGCCGAGTGTGAAATAAATGAATAAAAACACGGAGAAATGTCCATCTGAAGAAGTGCACGGATTTTAGTTGGCTCTGCACTCTGTTACCTTACACAAACTGTAGTACACAATTCACACAACTCTGAATTCTCAGAAGGCTTGCCAAATACACTGCTAGATTTATATGATGTAAACACATCAGACATGAATATGAATTGTAATGAATAGAGTCATATACAAGCAAAGAGTGATGCAAAATCGACTGACATGTCGGATGATAATTAAAGAAATCTTATTTTGTCTTTGCATTCTAAATAACTGCGGCAAGTATCAGGTATCGGCCTTCAAGCTGTTAATTTCACACAAATATTTAACCTTCC